>VXBT01012378.1:295-70943 GCA_013400235.1 Oriolus oriolus | reverse complement strand
TTTTTTAAATATTACAGAGAGATGGTAGTCTGTGACCTTTTAAAATAATAGTTTCATTCTCTTAATTGGTGAAACAATTTCTCCCTTTATTGAGTTTGATTTGTCTAACCAGTCTTAGAGCCCTGTTAAAGTGGACAGCTGAAGCTGAATGATGAGATTTTGCTTTTCAATAGAGCCCTACAAAAAACCTTTTAATGAAGCTAAATGCCAGCAGGCTTGGCAGGTATGTGAAGGAAGTTTGTTTTCCTAGCTTCTGCTCAGCACTGCGAAGTAATAAAGCCTGATGTTTGCAATCCCTGTTATCCAGCAGTCCCTACACTGAGATAAAGCTTTAATGTTTCTACTTGTGAACTGGTGGCATTGCTCTGTTGCACAGTGTTCACTGTTACTTTTTGGGTGGCAAGTGTCTATCTTTGTGAGAGTCTTTCCATTGGCACCAGAATGGGTTCCATGACCTGATTTTTTTGTGTTTGTTTTTTATGTCATTGCAGTTATCAGTCCACCTCCTGTTGCAAGATCTGTTGCATATAGTGCTAGTCCTTCATCTCTGGAGCAATCCAACAGTGGGAATATGAGTCCAGCTTGTAAAGTTTCTTCAGCCCTTGACCCAAACTTAGGTAATGGAGAAGGAGCCTTGCCTTTTGGATTCTGCTGATATTATCAGTTGCAGTATATGGTAACCTTTGCCTTCACTCCACATTAGCAAACTTGAGGTGTTTTTGCTGAAAGATGTGCACACACATACCTTTTTCTCCACCATGGTAATGTTTGACTAACAGAAATGGCAACTGTATTTGCAAAAAAAATGAAATGGGGAAAAGTGTGATGGTGTCAGAGCTTTTTGAAAAATGCTTTTCTTGGAGTACATTTTTTATCAGCCATGAGAAAAAGTTTCATTTAAATAATGGCAGAGTAGAAGGGGCCATCACATTTGGGTTTTTTAATCTTTCAAGGTACTGAAAGTGCATACATTTGAGCAGTAAAGAAAAACGCAGACACACCAACCAGGTTAAATTTAAAACCTGAATGAGGTTAGGTCAAAAAAAAAATCCTGTAAGGAAAAAGGTTGGTGAATGCATAAATTCTCCTAATAAATCCTTTTTCAAACACCTCAGGATTAATGAGCCTGTCAAGAGAAGTTGTAGGTCAGAGAGATGATCCCAAGCTTATGTAAAATGAGTCCTCAAGGAAGGAGAAAAACCCAAACCAAAGTGAATTTTTAGTCTCAGTGTTCACTACAGAGAAACTTAAGGTGGCTCCTAAATGGCAGTTTTCCTTGAGGTCATTTCTCATCTTGTCCCTCAGAAGTGGGAATGAGTAGGGTGATGAGTGGGATAATCCTGAGCTAGCAGCTGGCTCTCTGTTCCTGTACCTCTGCTAGTCCTTGGTGGACTTTTCTTCCATGAATTTAACCTAGTTGCTTTTGCTGTATAATATGTGTGGCTCTGCAGTTAGTAGGACAGTTAAAAATTAATTTGGTATATTTTGATTTAAAAACTTGATATGGATTTTCAAATATGTATGACACATCAGACTGTATGTGCTACTTGGTTTACAGAAAAGGTGAAAGAAATATATGATGGCTACTTAGTTCCAGTGAATCCTAAAATGGGAATTTCTTGTTATCCAGAAATAAGCACTGCAGTTTGTGTATTGAGCACTGCCCTTCCAAGACAGCTGCACAGAGGTTCCATGCAGAGGATTTTGAAGCAAAAAGAAAAAGCAAATAGTTTAACGGTGAATTTAAAGAGGTGTAGTGGAAGGAGAGGTATATTCACCCTGCTTCGTGAATACCCCAGTGCAAAGCCGAAATTGAGAAGTGATAAATATTTTTCAGTTTTCATTTATTTCGCTTTCTCCTTGTCTATGGGGATAAAAAACCAAAAAATAACCCAAAAAACCCAACCCCAAACTTGTCATGTAAACTAAAGGATACAACAGAAGTGCCAGGCTTCATACTGCTAGTCTGCTAGTCTGTGACAATTTGGTTGTTTCTAATTTGTCCAAGTTTTGTTTTATAGGGGAAAAGAGAAAAAATAATGAACCCTATTCTCTGGAGGATTCTAAAAGACCAAGGGTTGTAGGAGATATTCCTATTGAGTTAATCAACGAAGTAATGTCAACAATTACAGATCCTGCAGCAATGCTTGGGCCAGAGGTGAGATACAGACTTGGTGTTGCAAATGGTCTGTTTGTAAATGGTCTGTTTTTAGTAAATGTTCCACGTGGATAGAATGTGATAAGCTAAAAGTCCTGTCAAGAAAAATAGACTTTGAAAGAGTATGATTAGGTGAACAAAAAACACTGGTGAAATACATCATTAACATGAAGAATAGTTCTACAATTTCCTTAATGTGTTGTCTGCAGTTAGCAAAGAGACTTGCAAACTGGTGATAGTAAAAAGGTAGATCTCAGGTTATCCTGGAAGGTACTTTTGTTACAGAACTGTTCCAGAGTATGATTTTTATTGTTAGTCATAAATACCCCTCATAAGACAGATTAAATGGGGTTCAAAAATTGCAGCAGAATGAAAGATCAAAAGTTAAAACCTCTCTCTAGTGCAGAAACTGATCTAAACAGTTATTTGCTCTGTCTTCTCCAGTTGCTCTTTTTCTCGGCTGGAAGAGAAAAACAAACAGAATTGCGGAATTGTGCCATGTACAGAATTGCACTTTTTTTTCCCCTTGGCTGGCTTTTCCTCCTTCTGTTCTCTCTGCCAGGCTATGTTTTGCCAGCAGCTCATTTGCCAAGATTTAGCTAGAAACTGCTGAAGATTTGGAACCACCTACATTTCTTATTCAAACTATGCACTGTGACTGATGGCTCTGCATATTACAAATGCTGTGCCAGCCTGGCTGTTGGGGCTGGCAGTGACTAGAAGCCCAGCAGCCAAACTTTGCTCAGAAAAGTAAACAGTATGTGCATACAGAGATGTTTTGGCATTGTAAA
Organism: Oriolus oriolus; assembly: GCA_013400235.1. Classification (NCBI taxonomy): domain Eukaryota; kingdom Metazoa; phylum Chordata; class Aves; order Passeriformes; family Corvidae; genus Oriolus; species Oriolus oriolus. Next base: position 67,994 of record VXBT01012378.1, on the reverse strand, counting down.
ATGATCTTGAAAAAAATAAGTTAAATAATATTTTCTGTATAAATTTAATCTGCATTCTGATCTATAGATGCAGTTGCTAGATATATAAGAGCAAACTATGTAGGAATTAAAATATTCTTTTTAGGCTCGTACAGTAGTGATAGAGATAGTGGAAAGCACTAATAAAATTTAAAAATGTGTGATTTGCAGTAGTGTAGGCAAATCCACAAGTCATGCCCAACCTGATTAGGACTAAAGAAAATATGAAGACTTAGTGGCGTAAGCTTCAACTGGATGAGTGCTATCTCTCAAGAGGTTTTGGGACTTTTTGGGTCATAACCATTGTTGTTGTTATCTAATCCGTACCAGCATAAATTCAGATAGACCTTAATAGACTGTAATGTTGACTTACATCTGGCTGATTTGATGGTGTCCCTTCTGCAAAGGTACATTATAAAGGCAATCATTGGCAGTTCTGTTGGAAAAAGAGAGTGGGTTTTATTTGCTTGTTCATTAAGGCTGTTCTGTTGGAGGATGTGAAATCTCAAAACTGTGGTTTTGTTCCTCTTTTGTGCGGTGCAGACCAACTTCCTCTCAGCACACTCAGCCCGGGACGAGGCAGCGAGGCTGGAGGAGCGCAGGGGAGTGATTGAATTCCATGTGGTCGGCAACTCCCTGAACCAGAAGCCCAACAAGAAGATCATGATGTGGCTGGTTGGTTTGCAGAACGTGTTCTCCCATCAGCTACCTCGGATGCCGAAGGAATACATCACCCGCTTGGTCTTTGATCCGTGGGTATCCTTGGAGAGGGGGCTGGCGTGTGGGGCAGAGGGAGTCTGGTGCTGCTTGCAGGCAGGGGTGTAGGAAGGTGCCAGCAGAGGTGGTGTGGAGAGCAGCTCTGCCTGTGCTACACTTTTGCCATCTGTTCAAGCCCTCATAACTCCTGGTCAATCTAATCGGGTTGTACCCAAACACCACCTTGGTGGCTGTATTAATGATAAGTGGCTTCTTGTTGTGGGACTGTGGTGGGCTGACCTTGGCTGGATGCCGGATTCCCACGAAACCTGCTCTATTGCTCCCCTCCTCAGCTGGGCAAGGGAGAGAAAGTACAAAGTTCTTGGATAGAGATAAGGACAGGGAGAGATCACTCACTGATAACTATCACAGGAGAAATAGACTCAACTTGGGGAAATTAGTTTAATTTTTTACAAATCAGATCAGAGTAGGATAATGAGAAAATAAAAACTATATCTTAAAGTTCCTTTGCCCCATGCCTCCATTCTCCCCAGTCTTAGCTTCATATTATTCTCTACCTTCTCCCCCAAGCAGCGCAGGGCGATTGGGAAGGGAGGCTGCGGTCAGTTCTCGTGTGGTGTGTGCCGCCTCCTCCTCCACAGGGAAGGACTTCACACACTCTCCTGCTGCTCCAGTATGGGGTCCCTCCCACGACAGACAGTTCTCCATGAACTTCTCCAACATGGGTTCTTCCCACAGGCTGCAGTTCTCCATGAACTGCTCCAGCAGTTTAACCTTCCATGTGAGTGGGGCATGCGTCCCTCTGCAGTCCGTGAATGAGCCCCATGCCAGAGCAGGTGCGTGCTTGGAGGAAGGCTGTGGCCCTGTGGGAAGGGACCTGTGCTACTGCAGTTCCTGAAGAGCTGTGGTCCATGGGAGGGAGCCCACACTGGAGCAGGGGAAGAACTCCTCTCCCTGAAGAGGAGGCTGCGACATAGACAACATGTGGTGAACTGATCATAACCCCATTCCCCATACCCCTGCACTGCTGGGGAAAGTAGAGAATCAGGAAGGAGAAGGGGTTGGGCAAAGGTAATTTTAGGATTTGTTTTACTTCCCGTCATCGTGCTCTGATTTTGATTGGTGATAAATTCAACTAATTTCCCCAAGTCAAGTCTGTTTGGCCTGTGGTGGTAACTGTTGAGTAATCTCTCCCTGCCCTTATCTCAACTCATGAGCCTTTCATTACATTTTCTCTCCTCTGTCCAGCTGAGGAGTGGAGTGTTAGAGCAGCTTTGGTGGTCACCTGGCATCCAGCCAAGGTGCAACTACCACAAAAGCTCAAGCTACTGCATTGCTGCTGTCATTCCACAAGTGAAAAGCACTGAAATAAGTACAAGAATAAGAAGAATGTATAACATGTATAAAATCTTCTTCAATGGTGGCACATGCAGTATAACTACTCTTCAGGCTTTTTGGCAGTGGCTCACTTTTGGCACCAACTTTTCCCCCAAAATACAGAATCTGTAAATTAACTGTATGATTTATATGATACTGTGTGTTGAATAATCTAAAGAAAGGTGCACTGTTTTCACACCTTGAGGATTATACTAAAACTCTTTATCCTTGACATAAGAGTTGAGATTGCACCTTGTTACATCTTTCCTGGCAGTCAATATAAGTGCAGCAGAAATGGATATTTATTCTGGTCTTGATTCCTGTAGGAGTGGGTGATTAGAAATAAGAAATGTCCTCTCTTACTTCATCAGCTGCATTTGAAACTGTTAGCTTAGCTATGGAGAGTGCATGCAGGGAAACAGGAATCCCTTAGAAAGGACTTGCTCTGCTGTAACTCCATTAATTTCTAATTCACTCGGGATAAAATAATCCTGAGAACTGTGCAATGGTGTAACTGTCAGCAATAGATTCAATGAAAGCAGTACAACTTTTATTTACTGGGCATTGCTCAAGTATCTCAGAGTACTTGGCAAGGCCAGGAGCTTGCTTTATGATGATGACCTTTATGGTATATTGAAAGCATGATATTAAAACAACAACTCTGTAGATACAAGTGGCTAACTTAGGAGGCTTATACAATTGCATTATCATCATGGAAAGAAGTGAATTAAGTTCCTGTAAAAAGGAAGGTTAATGGCACTTTATGTACTATGTAAATGAGTTAAAGTGGTTGTTATTTTTGTCTGCTCAGGAAACATAAAACCCTTGCATTAATAAAAGATGGTCGTGTTATCGGTGGTATCTGCTTCCGGATGTTCCCCTCCCAAGGATTTACAGAGATTGTTTTCTGTGCTGTGACTTCCAATGAGCAAGTCAAGGTAAAAAGAATTCTGTAGTACAAGAGTTTATCAAATGGATTTGAGTGCCATTCACCTATTGCACGTGCTCCTAGTTTTTTAAGTCATGTTAAATATACTGCTGAGTTGCCAGACAGAAATAGATTTTGAAAGATACAGCGATTCTGAATATAATACACAAAAACCAAACTAAAATGTGCGGATTTAGAATCATCATCATCATCATATGATGTAATTAATTAATTAAATAAAGTTTACCTTTATTTAATTAATTGCCTGTAATTAATTAATTAAATAAAGTTTTTCTCAGCAGAGCAATAGTGGCCAGTTGTCTGCTATTCTTGTACTTTTCACACCTCTGTCCCCAGTAGTGTCTCTGTGTAGTGTAACACCTTGTGGTTGACTGAAATAAGTATTGCATGTGTGTGGCAGTAATTTGTGTTCAATCACTTTGTGACGTTACATTACTTCAATCTAAATGAGACATAGTAAAAAATTAGGTATAGTTTTGCATCTCAAAACAAGCACACTCTTTTTTGAGTTAATGTCATGACACTTTCTCAGAATTTTGAGAATTAGCATCCGTGTTGAAAGAATACAGAGCACTATGAATACATGAGATTCCTCCAGCTTTTCCAGCTACTGTGGGTAGATCTAATAACTCTGACCATTTGGTTCAGTATTTTGCCTTTAGATGGTGCTGTAGCTTCATGATTTTCAGTTCAAGCAGCAAGAGCTGAGATGTGGGTTAATTCAGAGTGTGTAGCAGTTAACATGCAGAAATTGTACACCCTGCTGTGAAAGGGTAACACAGAGGGATTGAAAGTCTGTAACAACTGTTAATACTCAGGTTATACTTGATTTTATTCAACTCTGGTGTTAGAGAGGAGCATTCCTCTCTAATATTTAGCAGTGGCCTGTGAGCATTCAAAGTGTTTTAGCAAATGCAAACCCTAACAGAATATACTTAAGTTATTCCTAACTGCACAACACAGGTGAGACTGCCAAAGGTGTGTTGTGATTTTCTAGGAATAATCTTTCAAAATAACAGAGGAAATAATTCTGACCCATCAGACTGCCCCCGGGGTTGCATAACACACTATTTATTCTTATCCTCTGGGTGCCTCACTGTGTCAGTTAAGTGTTTCTGAAAATTTGCCTTCCCACCTTTCTCTCTGAACAAACTGACCACCAACAGGTAACTGAGAAAAAACAAATGTTCAGACATGGGTGACCTGCCTAGTCTTAGGAAAAATAAATTCCTGTTTTAATTCAGTTTGAGGCTGGAGTGAAAAAATATGGGAACTGTTTTTCCCATACAAATTGAATTGGTTTTGAGGTAGTTTGGTCCCCTGCTACAAAATAATTTTAAATTTTACTGTATGTGGCTTAGTTTCCTACCTGGCAATTGCCATATTTGGGGCTATTAAACTGCAAATTAAATCAGAAGTTTGTATTTTCTAATTTATTTTGCTGGCTTTTGTACATAAGTAAAAATTTTCAAGAACAGGGTACCCAAAAGGAATCCATGTATGTTTCTGTAAGTGTCCAGTTAGTCTCCATTATGAGAAAATTGGAACATATGCAGGAACAAAACATTATTATGGGCTTTCCTGTCTACTTTACATTTCTTCGTATCACAGCAGAAGGGGATGACTATGGCTTACTTGGTAATGTGAATAAATGCAACCTTTTGTTTACTTAGGGGTTGAATTTAAATAGTAATCACGCCTGTGTGCAGTCAGAAGGTGTAGCTATTTATTTGACTGCGGACTCAATAATTTCCTGCTCCTTATTATGGTAATTGTTCACTGTTCCTTTTTATGCTTTATGATAAGTGTAGATAATAAATCCTTCAAGGCAGAGACTGTTTTGCTACAGGTGCACGGAACACAGGAATGATTTCAGTATTGCTACTGCTTTGTAGTTTTTAAGCGATATGGCTCAGAGAGGATGCTCTAGTGTTACACTATGTGCAGTTTTGTTATTGGTGAAGTGTGTGACTTTTAATGGTTGATATCTAATTCAAAAGAGGAAGAAAAGAAAAAGGTGGGCGCCTTGAATTACAACTGCCGTGCTGGGTCACAAAGATACACCTACAAGGCTGAAAAGAGTTTTCTCTTAAGCGTGCAACATCAGGTTAATTAAGAGAAAATATTTAAAACAGGATCTAGAGGAAAGACTGCACTTTGAAAAGCAGTGTGTAATAACCCTCAGTCCACAGGTTCTAATAATGTGCAGTCCCCAAAGGCTTTGTCATGGCTTTTTCCTCATCTGTTTCACACAGGGTTATGGGACTCACCTCATGAACCATCTGAAGGAATATCACATCAAACACAACATCCTCAACTTCCTCACGTATGCAGATGAATATGCTATCGGCTACTTCAAAAAACAAGTAAGTGCATGCAAGAAATTGCTTCATGCAAGAAGTTTAACATCTAGCAGTGATGAACTAAATAACTAGACATGACAAAGTAATTGGATAAAATGCACAGTGCACTTTTACATGTATGTTTTTTTAATCTATAAAATGTGCTCTGTGTTCATCTTGTGTAATGTTTTTGGATTCTAATACATTTTACTTTGATAGAATCATCTGAATATAGGTATATGGTGTAGTCTGTAATTTGTCTAGTCTAAAAACTAGTAAAATATTGGCTCCTTCACTGATTCTCTAAGAAGTATGAAGACGGACTAGGCATACCTGTGACAGACCAAAACTTACCTGACCTGCACTTACAGCTCCTCCTGATCTGAAGCATGAGGTTCAAATTCAGGAAAGATGGCAATGTCTGTTCTGTCAAATAGATTTGATAAACAAGTGTCAACTATCTGGTCAGCAAAATGGAGTCGGATTATTCTCAGAGGTGTACAGCATTAGGCAGTGAAGATGACTTGGGTAGTGGGAAATTGCAACTAGGGAAATTTTTTTTTCCCTTCCTGTCTTAAGGGTGGTGAAATACTGAAAAATATTCCCTAGGGAAGTGGAATATGTGTCCTTTACAGTCTAGAAGACTGGTCATGGTCTTCATCATCCAGATATAATGGGACCTGTTCTGAGCTGAGATGGGGCTAGACAAACTCCTCAAGTTCCTCCCAGTGTGTTCTATGATTCTTTATATAAAACTGATGCAATTTACTCTTCACACATTCAAAATGAACATAATCTCCCCTATCTCTCTTCTTAGCAATTCTTGTATCAAGTGCCTCCCATGAAAAGGTTTTTGCAACACTGAACCATGGTCTGTAACTCACTCTGTTGTATTTTTTGTATTTTAACATTGTGATGAATTAGGTTCTAAATCCTTTTTCATTTCAGTTAAAACAGATGTAAAAGGAAAATGGCATCATGACAATATAAGTTTTTTTTTTCTTTGTCAGGGTTTCTCCAAAGATATTAAAGTACCAAAAGCAAAATATGTTGGCTACATCAAGGATTATGAAGGTGCCACATTAATGGGATGTGAATTAAATCCAAGGATCCCCTACACGGAATTTTCCGTCATCATCAAAAAGCAAAAAGAGGTAGAGGTTGAAATGAAATGTTTAATGTATATTATCCTCTATTCAAATGTTTAGAAACAGTTCAGTGGGTGCCAGGTTAGCTCTCTTCTTTGCTTTGGTGCTTAAATTTGAGTGTATACTTTTATTAGTTAGAATAATCCCTTCATTCAAGTCCCAGTGCCAAAATTTTGTAGTTGAAGCACCAAATTCTAGCTTACTGATTTAACAAGAACAAGACTGTTAAAGTACTGGTATTTTGAGGAGTAATTTGTTCAATTTTGTGGTAGTTAACTAAGCAAAATCTTGTGAGATTGATTTTTTTTTTTTTTTTTAATGGCTTTGTCTGTTCCTTCCCCGCAGTATCAGTAGTGTTCATTAGAGTGACATTTAAATGGAGTGTTTGTATTGCATGGCCTGTATTTTACTTGAAAAAAGAGGATTCTTTTTTCTGCCATTTTTTAATATATAAGTCAAGGGTGGACTGTCTTAATTTCCAGTCTGAGTTTATGTGAGATGTTCTTTATTTAGTTCATAATAATATTCCATATAACAAGGCTGTTTATTAGCAAAATAATTATGATGTTTCCAGTTGTGTTTAAATACCTTCCTGGGTTTTTAAAGAAATACAAATTATAATTTTTTCTTTCAAGTTTGTTCAAACCTGACCTTTTATTTTGTTAAAAAGCTTCTTTATGGAACAATCATTTTTCTTCCAGTAGAATGATTGGGCCCATGTGTGGAGAAGGAAAGACAGTATCTGATGGCTTTACGTTTAGTTTACAAGGGTTTTTAATTTCACTCATTGGGAAAGTTTTCATACCACAGGGACCATAAGTTTTCCCCTTTCATTTCTGCTTGGCTGCCTGATCCTTCAGGTTCCAGGCTACTGCTGGACGGGCCAGCTGCCCCTTAGGGATGGGATGTTGTCAGTGTGTGTGGACAGTGGATGTGTCTCTTGTAGCCTGTTACATCTCAGGCATGCCTAACTGCAGTAATATAGTTCTGGGCCCAAACCGTCAACATAACATGCCACTTCCAAAAAGTTGTTAAGTTTTCAAGATTCTGGCTCTGGGATTGTTTTATTAGCTTTCTTCACTCTCGTATTTGTTGGGATGTCCACGTTATTCTAAAGAACTTGTAGACGCTCCTCTTGTAGATGAAGTACCTTGGTCCTCCAGACATCTCATGTCTAAAATTATTAGGAAGAAAGCTGCTGTTAGGCACTGATCTGTGCTGTTGATCTTCTCTGGGAATAATTACATACAGCTTTGGAACTGCGTTTTAGGATTGCCTGTTTAACACTCAAAACACAGATCAGGCCTTTTAATCTCCCTGTTGCAAGGAAGTTTAGACATAGCCCTCACAGTCTGCAGCTTTAAGAGTGTTTGCTTGTCTGCTCATATCAAAAGCAGTGAAAATGCTACCTAGACATAAAAATAATTTTGAATGTTGACAGTCTGTATTATGACCGAATTTCTTGAATGCTGGTATTGGCCAGTACTAGACATCAGACTTTTCGGGACCTGTCCTTTTAGAAGTGAAGTTTTTCATGGGATCTAAGCTTTTATTTAAAGAACTGTGCCTGCTAAGACCATATCATCTGGCACTGTACCAGTAGCTTGTTTACAATCATTCTGGAAGATATGACAAATCCCTCTATGCAAAGCTTTGTGACCTCCTGACTTGTGAGCAATCACTGGTACTGACTGAACAGCTTGCTTTAATCAGGAAGAGCCACTAGTTCCTAAATTATAAGAAGGGCTTAAGTTGGATTTAATAATTAGCTTGAAATTATTTTCATATTATGCTGGAATCTGGCCATGATGCTGTTGTATACTGTATTTCTCTTAACATTTCTAAGCTCTATTGGAAGTCTGGTTTTATCTTTTTCTCTTCTTTGAGAGGAAATACTGTGTATGAGGGAGTGAAGGTCCTTAAAAATAAAACTATGTCCATCTTTATTATTTCCAAAGAAAATAGACTATCAAACTGGTGGTCTGCATGGCTGTGCATTTGTTTAGTCCAGGTTATGAAGTTTTGAAAGTCACATATCCAGGACACACAAAGCTTAGATAAGTATCTAAGTGGGTATCAAGAGCACCAAAGCAAATTGCTTAGAATTTGAGGTAATAAGATTGCAAAGTAAAACAGGAGTGGGAAAAGCCTTTCCCTAACATTTGCAAACAGAGTAGAATTTTGGTTCTGAAGAGTGGCATCATTCTGACATCCTCCAGAGAAAATCTTCTATGAGAGTATCTTTGATTGATAGATAAGCAACTCCTACTGATAGATTTATGGAGACTTTGAAGTGAATTGGTTACTTCTAAAATTCTGGAATATGAACATATATCCACATCAAAATACATGCATTCAATATGTGGCTTGAAATTTTTGACCAGCTGTGCTGAAGCATTTCAAAAGCTCCAGCTGTTAAAATTTTATAGCCAGTTCCCAAACCTTCTTCCAGAAAATTTCCTTCTCTGCCTCTGCTCCTGTTTTCCCAGGAGCTGTGCAGCTTGTGATCAATAGAGCAAGCAATGACTCCTTGTTTTCTAGATTTGTGCCAAAACAGCTGAGAGACTTGGTGGCTTCATTTGCAGAATCAGTGTTTGGTCAGGTAGCTCATTACCAGCTTCATGCAAAAGGACTGCAAGGTTAGGAAGGGAGAATGTTTCTATTCATCACAGTTTTGCATTGTCTTCTGGGTTACTTTAGACCAAATAAATTATTTTTTGTTTTCTCTGCTGCTTTATTACAGATCATTAAAAAGCTCATAGAAAGGAAACAAGCTCAAATACGAAAAGTTTATCCTGGCCTTTCTTGCTTCAAAGATGGAGTACGGCAGATTCCTATAGAAAGCATTCCTGGAATTAGTACGTATCAATCTCTTTTAATGTACAACAGAAGCAGAATAGCCCAAGAAAGGTCTGAGACTAGAAATACCAATGTAGTCACATAGTTCTTTTTGATTAGAATGTAGTTGTTTTGGTCTGCTGATCTGATTTCTGTGAAGATTGTTGTGTTTCCATTAAAACTGCTGTCTTTGAGATTTCCCCAAGGCATCCCAGGCTGATCCTCTTTTATGTACGTGTGTATGATTTTACTTACATGTGATCCCTCTTTGATTTGTATCACAGTGTAGGCAGCAGTTTCCCTCTGGCACCATTTTAATGCACTGCACTCCTGAACAACAATGATTTCTGTGCTAAGCATGAACTTACAGGGCAAAACAGAATTTAAAAAAATTAATCTCATATTCTAGGGGATTTTTTTCAGCTGTGCTTTTCTGCAGTTTATTCTTTGTCCCTGGGGAATCAGATTGGATAACTTTGTCATCATTATTCTTTACAGGGGTGGGTTGCAGTAAAATATGTATTGAATTATTGAAAAGAAATGTGTTTCATATAGAAATATTTTAGAATCTTTTCAGCAGTCTGGAGGAAGAGGCATGTAGGAAATTGAATGGGGCTGTGGGCTAGATGGTTATGTTATTTATTAGAAGTAGCTTTTATTAAAACAAACCCATTTTACTGCAGTAGTGCTGAAATGGCTTTTCTTCTTTGAGTTGCAATAACTCAGTTAATGTTTTGACCTACTGTAGTTCCCATATAATATCTCATCTTGTTGGTGTACAGGGGAGACTGGCTGGAAACCTAGTGGAAAAGAAAGAGGGTAAGTGCTACACAAAGTAAGATGTTGAAGCAGTTGGGATCTTCCTTTGAGAAAAGTCTTTAAACAATGTCACTTGATATTTCCTTCCATCCCCTGGAAATCAGATAAATAATCTGCAAGAGATGAGTTCTTAAGTGGTTTTTTGGTGGGTTTTTGTTTTATTTTTTATTGTGGGCAAGTGTGGTTTGGGTAGTGGGTTTCTTTTTTGAGGATTTTCGTTTGGGTTTGTTTGCTTGTTTTAAATTTTATTTCTTCCATAAAATGCTTGAAACTTTGGAGTTGCTTTTAGGTAAGATGCAAATTGTAGGAATGAAGATAAGGGATTCAAACTAATCTTTTTGTATTCATATTTTTCTTCAAGTAAGGAGGCCAAGGATCCCGACCAACTTTACAGCACATTAAAAACCATCCTGCAGCAAGTGAAGGTGAGTGCTAGTTCTAGTTTACTTTCTGTAAAGATTTTTAAATTATTTCCAATATCTAGTTTCCATATTAGATACCTTACTTTTTTCTTTACCAAAGAGCCATCAAAGCGCTTGGCCCTTCATGGAACCCGTGAAGAGAACAGAAGCTCCTGGATATTATGAAGTTATAAGGTTTCCCATGGGTAATGCCATTAACATTTTTTAAGTATAGAGTTTAAAAATCATTATAGCTGCAGACTTAGCAGATAAATTTTAATCTGATTGTTTTATGAAAAAAGATATATGTGTTACTTGCAGTTGAATACCTTGCAGTTCTGAAGTGTCAAGATTGTGGTGCTGCCATTTGAAATTGATGAGTGCTCTGTGACCTTTGTGAAACATGTATGTCATATATATCTGAAATCTTAGTGTGCCCTAGAGAACCCTAACAAGCTCTTAAATGGTGCAGTCAGCTAGAAGCTTTCAGGACTGAGCTGGTGTAGGTGAGTGGTAGGACTATGTTCTTGTGTGTGGTAACTGGTCATTGCAGATCCTACTCATACATTAAAAAACCTGAAGGCAAACTTTCAGGAGCACCTGAGCACCTGAGTTGCTTTGAAATACAAATTTAAGATTTCTAAATCACATGGAGAAAACATTTTCAAAGGTCTCAGAGTTTTCTAAGCCTTAACACTTTGCTCCAATTTAAGTTTAGGAAAACGCTTCATGCAACTGATTGTAAGCTAACTTTTATCTTTGTGTTTTAGATCTGCCACAGTTGTCTGAGGTGTTTTGTTTATTTATTTATTTATTTTTACTTATAAGTAATGCAGCTATTGTTTATGTAGGATTGCTTGCAAAGGGAAATACACAACTGCTAATAATGTTTTTCTTTTGACTGCTTGTCTTATGACCCAGCTTTTGACTTCTGGGACATATAATTTCAATGATAATTCAGTGAGGCTCTAAATGGATGCTTGGTTTGTACTGCACCAGATTTAAAACTGTATTCTGGCACTCCTTCCTTGTTTATGCAATACTCACCTTTATCATTCTGATTGCAGTTTCTGAACCCTTTAATATCGTTAGCGAATGAAACACAGGTTCATGGCAGTCTACTAGCCATCAGTTTCTCAGAGAATAAAAGTATTTGTTCGTGTTGCTTTGTGTAGGCTCCAAGCCTATGTATATAAATTTCGTTTAATTTTTTTTTTTTATTCAACTTATCATTCCCAAATAACAGATATACTTTATAAATCGCTGGCTTCCTGTGTCCCCAGCACAAGTTTATTTTCTACCAATGAAGAAAAAGAATGTTAATCCCCTTCTGTGGCAGAGTTTTCTCTGTCTGCTTTTCTGATCAGATCTAGCTGGCTATTTAATCTGAACAGTGGTTACAAAGAATTTACCTGAGTTGGGTTGGCAAACCCAAAGTAGGAATGTTGTCTGTTCTTTCCTTGTTCAGATGCGTTGCACTAGAGGTGGGAGCTGCAGTTCTCCTTTGAGGATTAAGCTGAGGTCTTTGGTTTAGTTTTGCTTTGTATTTTGAGCTAAGGAGCCCAGCATGACTAAACACTGCATTGATTCATGATTAACTTTAGATTTCTTTCTGCTCTCCCTGCCAGCATGCTGATAATGTAAAAAGTTGCTCAGACAAGATATAACAGTTGCCTTTATGTTTGTGTACAGACTAAATTGTACAGTTTTTGAGAGGTATGGGTGTAAATTTTTTTACTACCTCCTAAGGTCAGTTCTCATGTATAAATGCTTTTTTACCCCTGTTTTCAGTGCTCTTCAGGTGCTCTTTCAAGCAATACTCTTTGGGGGTTTTTTTCCCCTTTTCATCTGCCATTCAAAAGCTGTATGGCTGAGTGACAGATGGAACCAAACTTTCACTGCACTTAGAGGAGAACATCTTAACTCTCCAGTCAGGCAACATTTGCTTTAGGGTGAGCTGAAAACCCTTCTCTGATGGGTGCTATAATTCGTATATGGATATCTAGTTTAGGTACAGACACCTGAATTTCAGACTTAATGAGAGCTGAATGAGCCTTTACTTTTGCTCAGTATTGTGCGAAACTAGGGAGTGGCAATTTCTGTATCATTGGAAAAGGTATTTGAGAGCATCCATCAAACTTTCCTTAAATAATCCCATCTTGTCAAGTTGACAGGGTTTTCCTCTCTTTTAATAAATTCAAATCTCCCTTAAAAAAACCTAAACCACCCCCGAAGCCCCCCAAAATATTACCAAAACAAAAATACAACCGTATTTTTAAATCTGAAATGAAAAAGTTTAATTCCTTTCCATTGGAGGTCTTTAGTCTCTGTTGTCCTTGCAATACTCGTTGACATTAAGTCTTCTTCATTTCAGCTACTTCTCTTACAGTTTCCCAAAGGTGCTGCTGATGCCTGGCTCAAGCATTGCTAAAAAAATAGTTGTTAGAGCATCTGAGGTGAGAAAAGCCAAGGCATCCAGCACACCTCCCACTACTTCTATTCCTGTACTCACTCCCAGAACACTTGTAATGTAGACAGAATTTTTAAATGCCTGATGAGAATTACTGGGAAAGCGACTATGTGGAGAACATTGAGATGATTAACATATTTTATGGATGACTGATTTTAGTATAAAGGAGAACACTTCTTAAAGAATGTTCTGTAAGTAAATGTTTTGCATGATGCTCTGAAAGCAGGGGAGGAGATCAGTTCTCACGTGATTCTTAAAAAGGATATACAGCTATAAACTCTGAAGAGGTAATAAAAATATATGTAGAGCATAGAACAAATTTAATCTTTTTTTTCAAAGCTGCAAATCCTGCCTGTTGTGTAGACCAGTGTATCTTCTCTGCTGTGTCTGCACGGCAGTAAGGATTTTAGGTTAACATACATGTTTTGTGATGTTAGAATTCTTTGCCTATATACCCCTAAGGCCTCCTCCAGCAGAGCTGAGAACAGGTTTTCTCAGGACAGTCAGAAGAGCATTAGGGACATCTACTACCCACAGAAAACTCAGAGCTCTAAGTATGAGAACAGGAAAAAAAAAAAAGCTTTAATGTTTTGAAGATTTAAAAACAAACTCTACATAAATTCATCCTTACAGTGAAATATTGCTTAGTTCCAGCAGCTCAGTTGCTTTTGAAGCTAAAAAATGGACCATGCCTTAGATGAAGGCAATTTCCATTCCAAATCCTAGCTTTGCCAGTTCATGTTAAATGGCAAATCAGTCTGAAGGGATATTGCACACAAAAAGTATTTGAATCAAACGCTGTTAATCTATTTTTCTTCTGTGCAGATCTCAAAACAATGAGTGAGCGACTCAAGAACAGGTACTACGTGTCTAAGAAATTATTCATGGCAGACTTGCAGCGAGTCTTTACAAACTGCAGAGAGTACAACCCCCCCGAGAGTGAATACTACAAATGTGCCAATATACTGGAGAAATTCTTCTACACAAAAATTAAAGAAGCTGGATTAATTGACAAGTGACACTGTCTCTGTTACAACCAAATAGCGTGCCTATGTTATGGACAGGGAAAGCCGTTCTATATCTGAGTTGTGGGACTTTCAAGAAACTTCTGTTTAATACTTAGCACTTTTTAAAACCCTTTTAGTTTTGCAAACGTGTATTATACTGAAGTTACAAAAATTATTTTATTAAAATGCTTTATAATGTATTTAATTACGGAAAATTTCTTTTGTGTGCCGATTACCTTATGTTTCTAGTAAGTTTATCAGCTACAGCCTCAGAAACCCCACAAACATGGGGGAAGTTGCACATGTTTGGGAAGATGAAGAAAATTCCCAGACAACAGATGTTATAGCTTACCTAATGCAGTACCTATTTGATAAAGTTTTATTATTTTTTCCAGTAAAAAAGAAAATCGTAAGGGAAAACAACAGGTGTGGGGGGGTTCTGAAACACTTGTTTCTTTGTAGAATCTTTTTATAAGATATTATTTTTTAAAAGAAACACTCAGCTGGTTGAGAAGCTGTGAGAGAAGAGCAGTCCATTCTGAAAAAGGACTGCCTGTAATCATTGATAGATGCAAGTTTTTCTATTCATTTTCAGTTTTGATAAATATTTTACCTGCAAATTGTAATCTCATAACCACTCTTAAAAAAAACCAAAAAAAAAGAAGGAAAAAGATCTGGCTAGATGCGTGATGTCACAGTGACTTGGCTTATGCAGGACATAAGTACCCACAATAATTTTAGAGACTACTTCGCATCTACTAGACAATTTTAATTGGCTTAGTAGAGTTAAGGTTTTGATGCACTTCATGATGTACCCTACTTACTACTCTTCACTGCTAAATTCTTTAGATTGTTCGGCAGAAATAAGACTATTGTACACAAGAGAAGACAACATAGGACAGCTTCGAGCTTAGATACTTGGCTCTGTGGTAAACTGGATTTTCTACCAAGCTTTATTGTAAATGCTTATTAACTGTGATTATTTAGACCCAAGAACATATTAACATTTTACAGCTCTTAGTATATCTTCAAAAAGAACACACACACTCATAGATATATATATTATATATATATTTTGCTGCTTACACTACATTTAAGAGGTACACCTAAATCCTTAATGGAGATCAGTACAGGCCAAAAAGCTGTCCCTTGACATTTTCTAATTAGAGTTTGTAACTGTAAATTATAACTGCTTTTGTGAAAAACAGATTAAACTTTCATTCTTGGTGTTTTATATTTACAGATGTTACACTGGTAAAATTCACGTTATGAGACTGAGAAAACCAATCCTGTGCTGAGTCAAAGAATCTATCCCTGCAAAATGCCTGTGCAATGTTAGATCACAGATTAATTCAGCAAGGAGATGTCAGGAACTATCTAGAAGTAGTAAATGTGCTACCAAGGTATTCAAAATGTTAATGCTGGACTTGCCATCGTGTTTTGTATGAATTTAGTCTGACCTACATTGGGATCTATAACAAAGGTACAGTGAGTACTTTTTCTTTAATAGCCAGGACAGGATGCTATAAACCTGTTTTGTAGATTGGGCCTACAGATGCACCTGTTAAGCTTGGTAACCTGTGAATTTTTGTTATTTTCAGAGTAGATTTTCTTATCGTCTTTCAATCAGATTGTCTCTTCTATATTGAAACGTGTTTTCTAATTTAAGAATTAATATTTTCATAGATACTGTGCAATAAAGTTATGGTAGGATATGTGGTTTTGCAAATGCTTTAACAGCTGATGAACTTTACATTTGTCAAATTAATATATTGTACTGGTACAGAATAGTTTTAAATTATATATGTACAAAACCCTATTTATTTTGGTCTCTTTTTTTCATTACTTATTACTTGTGATACAAACATACATACTGAAGCAATTTCACAACCAAGCACAGTGAAGCTACAGAAGTGCTGTCAGTGCTTCTTCCAGGTAGGATAGAAAATATGTGAAATGGCCTCTGAGTTCACCAAGAGCACGATGGGCTGAGCTGTGACCAGTCCAGGTAGCATTCCCAGCTTTGTGGTAACTGAGATACAGTGCTGTTACTCCCACCTCCTCAACACTTCCAACAGTTCCTTGACTTAGCTGTTCCAAAATTTTGATTTTTTCACCTCAAAGCATGCTTATGCTGTTTGCTGGTGTTTGCCTTCAAGAGTCCATTACTCACAATAGATAATATATGCAGCAGCAAACTACAGTCCAGGTTGAGCTTGTATCATCACCATAATGGTACTGAGATGGTCACTTACTATGGTCACATAAAGCCTGCACCTGTTCAATATGTGACAGATAATTATGGCGTAGGAAGAGATTTTTTTCCCCCATCCACTCAGATTTAGTCCTGTGAAAGTGTTCTGTTCACAGGGTAGCAACAGTGGCCAAGAGCTGTTTTACTGAACACTTCTAGAGAAAGCAGTTGAGATCAGGAAGGACTGATTTCTTCCTTACACAGTTCCATCACATCAATTCTTCAAGCTTGCTCAATCCAATAAGAAAAAAAACCCACCCAGACCTGCCATACCTGCCTTGGGCTGCTTTGCAATCATGCTGTTCTTTTTCTGTCCCTGATAAAGCAGCTGTTGCAGATTTGCTTCATGAAAGCACCTGAGGTTCACAGAATACCCTCAAGGATTATTAGGTGCTCCTCTTGAGTGAATGGCCTGTGCAGGGATTGAACCCACAACCTTGCATTATTAGCACAGAGCTCTAAGCAACTATAGTTCAACCACTCTGCTTAAGTTCCTCTGGTACTGGAATTGCAGACTGAGATGGTGAGGCCTTGTGGCTAGAATTTTAGGATACAAAGGTAAAGTTCAAACATCCCAAGGCTGTGTTGTGAACGACTCTTTCAAACACTCAGTAGCTGCAGCTAGTGTTTTTGTTTAGAGTCATGCAAGAAGTTACAATAGTAATTAACATTTTTATTACAGAAAGGGAGAAATCTTGCACTTCTTGAAGTGGGACAGGCAATCTTGCAAAACAAATGAAGAGCGTATGGTTTTTGTACTTTCCCATTAGTTATTTGGAATGTAGCTTTCATTTGGGTATTCAGGTACCCTTTAATATATAAGTGTGTCTCAAGCAAAGTAAAAGTAGTTTGAGTGGTGGACAGCTGATAACACTGTTGTTCTCACATGCAGCCTAGTGCAGCACCAAATAGCATGAGCTCTGATGTGGCAGCTCTTCCTCTGGGAAAGGCACTGGGCAAAACAGGGACAAAATTGTTATAAGCTATTACGAATGTCCCGCAACAGCTGGGACTAATGGTTTACATTCCACCAAAGTGGAGCCTTCTTCACCAACCTTCACGAGAAATTTGCTTTGTTTCTGTCTGAGTGCAGGACCACCTAAGCCTAAATTGCTGCTTTTGACAGCTGCAGCTACAGAATCAAATTACAGCTGGTCAGCTGCTTCTAAGCAGTGCTTATGGCACCACATAAGATGGGAACAGAGTACACAGGCCTCTGTAACGCCCACTGCTGACATTAGTGCCCTTGGAGTAACTATGGAAACTGCCACAGGGACACCAACCCACTCAGAGCTGTTTCCAAACACTAATATGTTTATTATAAGATTCAACATGAGACTACAACCATCACGTAAACAAGATCTGTACAAACATAGATCTGTATTAAAAATACTTTCTGCCCAAAACATCATAAGTGCCTAAAGTTCACCCATAAAATGACATTCACCATCTTATCCATCACAGATTTCTCATGTACTCCCAGATCCATTCAAAAGGAGCTTGAATAGAATCACTTTAGTTATAAAAGTAGTCAATCCATATCATTAAAAACAAGTCACTAGAAAAAATCCAGGCCCCCTTAATCTGATATCCTTAATATGACATACACAGCTATTTACATATTTATATAACATATTGTGCAACAAAATAGTCCATCCGGGAAATTACTTTCTCCATGGTACAAGCATGGCTTTGCTGAAAATCTCAAAGACAACTAACCAATTTCTCATTGTATTTTTTTGTACAATCTTTCTTAAGAGAATGTCGTTTAGCATCTTTTTTCAGCTTGAAAATTGGAGAACTCAGAAAGCTTGTATCTGTAAATGGATCGCCTCTCCTGAGTTTCCTGTTTGGAAAAAAAAAAAAAAAAAAGCAAAACTGAGTTCTGTTCCCTACATCACTTAAAACAATAACTTTTAGCTACTACGTTCCATTCCACACGAATTAGGCTGTACTACTAACTCTAGACTTCTTTGAATGAACTCTTTTGTTAAGGTCTTGTTTTCAAGAACTAAATAAGCCTCTCAAATCCTCTGTTGGATGGAATATCATGAACTTTGTAGCAGACTGGAAAGTAAAGACACCTACCCTACAATACTTGGTTCTTTGTAGTTCACAGTAACAGTACAGCTTCGCCGCTTGCGTTTTGGAGACTGTCCTTCACCTTCAGGGACACCTGCTGCATCCCCAGTGCTGGGGAGCACTGCAGCTGTATTGGTAACATCACAGAGATGCCCACGAGATGGCTCAGAAGGCTGCCCTGTGAAGAAATTAGGTACAGGTCAGGTCGTTCAGGTAAGCGAGCTTAAAAGAAAATCTAACCATTCTCAAAACATTACTTTTAGTTGCTATTAAAACCCCCCTAAAATAAAAAGGCCTAAACCTCTTAAACAATGTTATTTTTCAAGGAAACAAAACCAATTACAGAACACTTTCTGCACTTACTAATAGACTTATCACTTGATTGGTTGTTTTCAGTCTCTTCTTCATGACAGAGTTTCTGCTCACGCTGTGCCAAACATCTTTTAGACCTTGGCCTTGCATGCATTGGTGATGTAGGGTTCTCGTCCACTGAACTTCGCCTTTTCTTCTTGTAAGGCTCATATGGAAAATCATCTGAGTCATCTGAGTCATCTGCAGTACTGCTTGACTCAGTGGTATTGGTTTCAGCTGAGTCTTCTTCAACCTCCACTTCAGTATCGCTGCTGTTCACCTTGTTTTGTCGAAAAGGTGTAAGATGGACACTCTCTTCCAAATGAAAGTCATAAGCATCACTGATGCCACCCAAGAAATTCAGCTTTTCTTTAGAAGCCTCTTTGCCTTGTTTTCCTGGTCTTTGCTGGGAAGTAAGTGGCCATTCCAGTTTTCCTTTCTGGCGCTTTTCTTTTCTTTGAGGGTTTTCTCTGCTTTTACACGCCGGTTGTTTAAGATCAGAATTACGTTTTAATTTGAACTGTGTAGTTTCAGAATTTTTCTGGCTCGACACCAGCCCTGAATTGACCTTGCTTTCATTCAGGTGAGGAATAGCTGCATTTATATTTTCTGTAGCACACTTCTCTAGACTTTCCTCAAGCCTAATTTCATTCTGTTCAGAAAGTTCTTTTACTGAATCAGGTGCTTCTAAATGGTCCAAGACACCAGTACAAATTACATCAAGGTTCCTCATCTTTGAAAAGTGACGTCTGGTGGACACACTTTTTGGTAACGCTCTACCAAATCCAAACTTTACACTTGAAGAAACGTTTTCCAGCTCTGACTCTGTGTTGTTCAGATGAAAATCAGATGGCTGTCCTTGTAATTGAAGAGAAAATGTCATATTAAAGCTAAACAGAAACACTATGTTAAGGTTTTGTGCAAAAATTCTGAACCTGTCAAAAATTCAGACTATGCTTTGGGTTTTCTCTAGATTTTTATAAACTAGGATTTGGCAACTGAGATAAGCTCTGTCTAATACAGGTTCCAGGCAGAAAACTGTTACATATTTAACATTAGTATTTTCCTATAATCTGTTCCTTTTGGAAAGCTTATTTACAGGTCATTTATTTTCCTGAGTATTTTGCTTTGTTAACAAGTTTTTATTGATTTCATAAAATACTAATGCCTGTCTAAAGGTAATTTTACTTGGTTGAACAGTTTAGTAGATAATGAAACTGGACTGCAAGTATAGAGCAGATAAAGCAGCGTCAAATTCCTCCCCATTTTGCTGGGCATCTTCATTCAAATATTTTACCACTGGACATCATTAGTATTTCCCCTTTATGACAATAAGCAGAAAATTACTTGTCAGTTCCTTCAAAAGCAGCAGTTTTTTAAACTTGTACTCACGCATTTTTTTTCCTAATTCAAAATAGAGCAATGTCTGATACTTTGATTTAGTTACCTTCGCTTGGAATTATTTTGGTAAAGGAAATGTCACTATCAGATTCCACACAGATCTTTGACAAAGAATTTCTGTCACCACCAGCTTCCATCCCACTTGGAAGTACAGGACCATCTTCAAGAACACACTTCAGAGGTCCTCTAAAGAAAATACCAAAGGTAGTATTTACTGAACAGCAATAAAATTTATGACGGGGAACAGTTTCATTACATTGGGTTTTTTCCCTTTTTCCACTCAGAAAATTAAACTTCCTGTAACGGAGTTTCCAAACATAAACAGGCAGTAATCAACACTACTTACATTGAATGTATTGGTCCTGTGACACTGCAACTGTTTCCAGGACCTGAAGAAAGCACTCTTTGATTCTGTCAAAAAAATAAATCTTACTGTGATTAAGTAGCTGAAACAAGCTTGCATCATCTACAAATTTTAGACAACAGCCTGAAGTTACCCAAGGAAGGACCAAAAAGGCCCTTGACTCCTTCTTCCTGTCTGGCTAACACCAGGTGCTGTGGGTGTTAGCCAGCCACCTACTCAGCTTCTGCACATCAGCACATTCATCACCAGCCCGATCCTACAGCAAGTGGACAGGGGAAGGAACTGCGCACAAAACCCCAGAAAATCAGGGTGCCCCAACCACCTCCTAGCAGAGTCTCACTCCCACTTACAGCCTAGTGACACAGCCCCTCAGTGTGCACCCCATGGCTTACTGGGAACTGTGGGAGTAGTCCTGCCTCTAAACTAAGGCTCAGATCTAAAAATCTGTCCATGTATGGTAGAAGGAGTGAGGGCAATCAGTAACAGAAGTCCTGCTCCTCAAAAGGAAAAGGTACCTACCACGTCTGTGGAACACAAATTCTTTGCTGGGCCAAGGAGAGTGACTGAGTCCAGTAAATTCTGAGAGACTTTGGAAATTATCTCATTCAAGGCTGATAGTCGATCCTAATGGACAAAGGAAGGACAGTAACACTGTTACTATCATACTGTAGTACCAACTACAAACTTATCAGCATTATGAGATAACTAAAATCTGAAGAAACCTCCATCAGGTGCCTTCAGCTGTGATAAACCCCCTATAAAATTCACAGAAGATAGACTTTAAAAAAGATTTTTAAGATTTTAGGTTTACTCTTTCTTATTTTAAGTAAATTAGAAAGAGTAGTGAGGAAAAAAAAAAGTTCATTACCAGGTGTCACAGTATCCAAACCATCATACCAAGTTAGGTGAAAAAAACCCCATTGTACAAACTGAGTTAATGTTTTTGAAACATTTAAGATCATAAAGATATCTATCAGTGGGTTGGTGCAGATTCTGATGTTCAGCTTCGCCAGCTCATAAAGTTATTATTAAAAATACCTCCACAAGTCCTTGTTCTCGCTGGAACCTATGATTTCTTTGCAAGTCAAACATCTGAGTCTTCAAAATGTGATAATCTTTCCTTAGCTGAAGAATGGTAGCCTCAGCTTCCCTCAGTTTGAGCTTTTGTTCTTGCAAGGACAGAGCCAGATCTCTGTTGTTTGCTTGAATGATCTTCATTTTGTTGGAGTTGTTGGCTGCAACAGAACAGTGAGTGTTTCAACTGAGTTTCTAAAGAAAACAAATAAATTATAAATCCTAAGATATTTAAGCATCTTACTTGCTCTTTTGGCCTTTACGGTGGAGAACTGGGTAGTTTTACCCAGCCTTGACCACTTCTGAGTTCTTTTCTCTCTCATACGTTGTTTGATGTCAGTCAGACTGTCTTTGAAGGACTTCCTCGAGTATTCTGCCATCTTCTACCTTTAAAAGTAGAAAAGGTGAAGAACCCATGAAGCTGGGGCTGCACCAAGCTCCTCCAACGCGAAAAGAAAAGGCACAGGGACACACGAGCAAAGCTCGTGGCAATTTTAAGCGGAGCCCCACACAAGGCAGAGACCCACAATCAGGACAAGACACGCAGCTCTGGCCCTCCTCACCTCAGCGTGGCCGCTCTCCCGACCGCGCGTTGTCCGAGCTACACAACGCTCGGTGCCCGCGGCGGGCCCGGGGAGGGCTTAAAGTACCGGCACCGCAGCCAAGGGCTGGGGTGGGGTGTCCCGAGGCGCCGGCAGCCGGCCCCCTGCTCCTCCAACTCTGCAGGCACAGCGTCCCAGCACCCCGCACCGACCGGCCGTACCTGCTTGGAAGGGCGAGTGCGGAGCCGGGCACCTCCCACCGAACGGCCGCGGCCGCCCGAGCCCCCGGCGGAGGCGGGAGGGCCCGCAAGGATCCGGACGCAGAGGCAGCAGCGGCCCGGATTTTGCCTGTCCCCGCAGCTCGGTGCTCCCCGTCTCGGCACGCCCGGCCCCTTGTCTGCCCGCGGCCCGGCTGTGCCCGGGGAAGCGCAGGAGCGGCCGCTCGGCCCCGCAGGGCGGCACCACCCGCGCCCGCCGCCGCCACGCGCCGTTCAAACCCCGCCGCCGCCGCCTCCCATTGGTGCGTCCCGAGCGCGCGTCACGCCGCGAGCGCCGCGCGCACCCGCGCCTGGCCCCGCCCACCCCCGACACCGCCTCAGCAACGGCGGGACAGCGGCGGGGGCGGAGCGAACAGCTGCGGGTTAAACCCCATGGCCCGGAGATTAAAACCCTTCGTCTGGGGTGCTTTATTTCCGGTGGTCGCTTCTTTCAGCAGTAGCAGGGTGGGCCTTTCGCACTCTGGAGTTGCGCTGTGAGGGTTACCCACGGCCAGGCCGTGAAGTGTAGGACAAGCGTGAGAGGAGAGCTAATGTCTTCACAAACAATTTGATGGCTGAAGGCGTGGGTGTTCGCGTCTTTGAAATGGGTCTTGATGTCTCTGCTAACTTTGGGCAGCAGTTTTGCAGAGCGCAGACAGCTTGGCTCCTGAAACAAGTGGGTCTGCACAAGCCCGAAGTTCCGAATTTTGGGGTAAAACAGTAGGTTCAAGGGGGCATGTGTAATAGGCGGGTCGGGGAGGCTGCGCCTTCCCTGTACCTCAGACAGTGAGGAAAGGAAGAGGGCAACACACGGCCCGGAGTTTAGGATAAGAGGAGGCTGCACCCTCAGAAACCTCGAGAGAGAAAACGCCGCGGACATGTGCCCCAGTGGCCTTTCTGCCTTCATTCGAATAAAGTTGCAGGGTTCCTCTGTCTCCTTTTTGGACATAAACCTCTGGCATTTGAGGATTTCCTGACAAGCCTGAGGGAAGCTACATCTTCTGTGTGCTCATGTGCATCTTGACCACGGCATGCTGAACCTTGATTAAACACTGAGAGAAACGGGGGAAAAATTAATATCAGCTAAACGATGTCTTATTAACAGAATAAATGGTATTCTCGACTCTGTTAAATCAGCATTTCATAGCTGCTACACTTTTTTTTTTTTTTTTCTTACAGCTATTCCCAATTTTTTTATGGTTTTTATTCATGACAGCTTGGATGTGGTGTGGCAATCTGATTTCAAACTTGAAAAATTCTCGTGGATCATGACAAAAACCATGATATGCATGCATTTGTCCTTTCCCACTCCTTGCAAGATTATGTAATTTTTGGTTTTCCAGTTTAGCATTGCTGGCCTCATCTATGTATTTTTTGCAGTAGTATAAATAAATATTTAAGTTACTGTCCTGCTTCATCAATAGGTATTGTTGAAGTTAGTCTTGCATTCTTGTTAGCAAATAAGTTGTCCTGCAAGCCCAGCCCTTGATGCAGTGCGACAACCCCCTTTGGAGACATGAGATCATGTAAAAAATCCCATATTTTATTTAGGATTCAGCATGAAAGATTATGAGCAATTTACACATATTAGACCCGCTTACTTACTAGTAACACACAAAACCACAGCAACCCACAATCTTAGTTTCTCTTTACATGTTTTTTGCTTTTTTCCTGTCTGCTTGCTGAGCCTCAGTAACACCTACCAACCCATCCTTCCAGCCCCAAACAACTCTCCTGAAACAAAAAAAACCTCACAGGCCTGGGGGAAAACAAAATAAACCCAACCAAGCAACTAAAAAAACCCCAAACCCAAAACAACCCCAATCCCACCCCCCAAAACAGAAGAAAAATAGAGGCATTCTGGACATTAAAAATCACGTAGTCTGTAGAAATAGTGGCTTTCTGGTGTTGTACGATTAACTTCCCATCCCCTTCCCACAGGCCTCACGCTGTTTTAAAGGCAGTAACTGGGCACACTCCTCCACTCAGCTGCAGCCAACAGTGTCACCTGGAGCCTTGCAAATCTCTCTGTCTCTAAACGTAGATGAAACCATCTCGTTGGACTCAGCTTCTGGGGGCTTAGGGGGTTGTTCTTCAGCTTGTTTGTTTTTTTTTTTTTCCAGCTAAGCACAGCTATTTTAACCCAAAGCAATACTTTTCCCTACAAACTTTGTGTTGCTTAAAGGCAGCAGGTGTTTTGCATTTGGCCGAATAGCAATTGATAGTTCCCAGCAATGCTGGTAAGGTCTTTTATCCATTAGTCATTTATTAGCTTGACACAAATACACTGACTGTGATTAAATGAACCCTGTTTTGATTAAAAAATAGTGCTTTCCTCATTACTATCTAAGTGCTACTCTAAATTAAATTTTGGATTTGGTCTTGAGTATACCTATATCAAGATTACAAATCCTCTCTTCACCTTTTTCGTTCTATTGTTTCCATCAATTTTGTTACACCTCTTTCAGAAACACTTTGGAATCTTTCTGCAGATTATCTTTGATTTCCTGCATTTGAATTTCTATATCCTGATAATCACATTTTGACTGTTACTGAGTTGTGCTCATTTGTGCATTAGTTTCATCTCTAGACAGTTGTGTTTCTATTAGATTATTTGCAGGTTACACCCTCTGTATAATTTTATTTCTTTATAGCGGAGGATCCCAAGTCGTGAATTTTTCTTGCTCAACTGAATCTTTGCTGTAAGCAATTTCACATTTTCCTCTATAAAGATTGATGCTGTCATTGATGCCAGAGTTGCTGTGGATTATTAGTTTATTTCTAGCGGGTGTACTCATGTGGCAAAACAGCTGCTGCTGCAACTGGAATTGCGGTATGAAAAGATTTGCTCTCATCTTAGATTTATTGTCTTGCATTATAAGGCAAGAGTTGCTTCATATAATGACAGCAAATTACAGGAATTGGAGCCGTGATTCTGGGAGCATTCTGGATAGTTCTTATCAGAGTTCACCTCTGAGTGTGGTGTTACATGATGAGGTCCAACACATTCTGTTAGGGCTCAAAGTCAGGACATTGCTGTTTTTCAGCCGAAGACACCCAACTAAGCAAATAATCAGATATGAAATACCCTATGCAATTTTAATTAGTTACTTCTATTGCTACCAACACCAAACTCTTCAAATAAATGGAACTTTAACTTTTTGAGTGGATGCTTATGAGAGGCATTGATAATCCAGTGCTTGATGGAAAATATTTTTGAAACTCCTACTGGTTTAATAACAGGATGAAGTGTATGGTTCTGTGAGAACAGATGTTTAGACTTGCTGTATCTACTTTTTCACTCATTTTTGGTGATCACCAGTAGGGCACAGAAGCGTAGCCATGATGTGGTGACCAGTGGCAAGCTTTTGTTGATGCAGGCAGCTGGATAACCTCCAGATATCCAACTAAAATACCCCACCCATCTTTTCAGCTTCTCCACATCCAACCCTACATCAGGCAACCACACTGATGAAGTTTGTACTGTCTGGTGTTAATCATCAGAGTAGCTCAGTTAGGGTAGTAGATATGACTGATATTTTACTACCTCCACCACAAAAAGGCACAGAGCTGGAAATCACAATGTACGTAATGCAGTGCATACTGAGAGGACAAAGAAAAAGGTGTATACAATATAGTATTATGTTTAGTACCAGATTAATGCATACTGCAATGTGTTCTCTGTTAGAGGACATCCTTAGAAGTGGCTCTTACACATGTACAGTATTTCCTTCTTTTAGCAAGAGAGAGAGAGAGAGAGATAGAGACTGATTAGTAGCACACAGGACTGTGTTGCTTTCCATTACCTTTGGGGTTTGGAAGATCACTGATGTCTTGCTGAGTCAGTTCTGTTCTCATCTGCTGCGACTTGCACACTGATGCTGCCTTGCAGTGCTTTTCTGCTTGCCCGTCGGATGGCTCATTTGTGAACTGCCTTCAAACTGCTCAGCTCTGATCAGTTTGCAGTAGGATGTTTGTAGCTATCATCATCTTGGAAGTATCATGATGGGAGTCTAAGGATATTTGGTGTGTGAGAACTGTGGGGACTGCAAGATGCACCCTCTTCTTCCCTGAAAACAGAAAAGCAGCAAACATTTTTTGAAGAAGCTGGCACAGACATATTTGAGCAAAAAAGGTGTTGCACTAGCTTGACCAAGTTTGCCTGAAAATCCTGTAGAAATAATGACCTGGAAAGATTTTCACAACCAGATAATTGATATTTGTCCTTCAGCAAGATTGAAAAGAAATGTGAGCATTATTGGGGTGTCATTATTTTTTTGTATGTCTATATGTGCTATTTCTTTCACATTTCAGAAGGATTTGTCAAATAAGAGCTGTA
Organism: Oriolus oriolus; assembly: GCA_013400235.1. Taxonomy (NCBI): domain Eukaryota; kingdom Metazoa; phylum Chordata; class Aves; order Passeriformes; family Corvidae; genus Oriolus; species Oriolus oriolus. The sequence continues at coordinate 41,244 of VXBT01012378.1, read as the reverse complement.
AGTTGCTAAAGTTCAGACCATTTCTGTTTTGGAATATGTTATTAGTGTTATATTCTCTATTCTAAGTTATCCATAACCACTTTCTAATTATAATGCTAATATTTTTCTTTCTCAAAAATAACTTTGTTCTACTTAAAACCAAAACCACAAATGTAAGAGGAAAAGAAGCCTGAGTTAATTGAAGCATGAGGCAACATGGGTTTCATTAAGCTAAAATTAATTAGCTATAAATCAGCATACCTACATTAGTTGTATCAGTGTCTTTTTGATGTACATATGGATTCTAAATTGTTCTAAATGCATATACAGACATAAATCTTTGTGTTCAAATTAAATCTAAAATGTTTTCAATTATTAATCAGTTTATTGTAAGTAAGGATGGGAAAGATTAATGACTATCTTGATCTGTTCATGAGAGGTATTCCAGAGGCAAAAATATATGCAGTGATTATTATATGGGTCAGATACAGCTGTGTCTTCCACTTTAGACACTCTGAATTATACATGTCTGAGTTGCCACAAAATCTTTCCTTTGAGTGCCAGGGAAAATCCAGAATCCCAAAAGAGTGTCTTAATCCATAGCAGTATTGCAACAATATAAGTACCAATCTGAAATCTTCAAACTACATGGATTTAATGAGCAAGGAGGACTCATGAATCAAAAGTGTTTATTAAACGTTTAACATTTTCTCAACATTTCCATTGAGTACATATCTTAATTTATCATTGTACCGCCTGTCAGTAGACCAGAACCCTGACTTTTCTCCAGTACACAGCAGTTCTAGAGCATGCAGTCAGAAGCAACCTCCCCCGCTCAACTTTTCTACCCCTAAATCTCATACCAACCTCTGTCTCACATTATTGAAGTGAAGCTTAGCACTGGTTCTAGGTTTCCAGGTGGTTTCAAGTAAGCAAACTTTTTAAGCTTTGAAGTTTGGTTTTTTTAAGCATTAAATGGAATATTAACTGACAAAACTGTTTCTTTTCCTTTTGTGGCTTTCCACCAGTTAATACCCAGTTTTTCCTGATGATTAAATAGCTCAGGAGTAGAATATGCCACTGTTAGAATTGTAGCATAAAGAGACAAAGGCAAAAATGACCTGCATAGTGGATCTTGATGATGATGATGATGATGGTGATGATACTATCAGGCATAATGGAACGAAACTCTTTCGTGGCTGCAAGAATGTATTTTAGTATAGCTTTTCTTAATGCTAATACACCTGTCATAATCTGAGAGGTGAATATTAATCATATGATAATAAGTGCAGAAGTCCTGGATCCTGATGGAACAGAGTGCCACCAGCTTCCCACTCGTACATACCTTCTTTCTATAGCTGCTGTGGTGTCAGTGGAGAGGGTATTGGATTATATGGGTAAACCCAGGGTTAGAGCTGACCTCTTTGCTTTTACCTTCCTCTTTAAACACAGCTACTCTATATGTACACATTAAATACAAGTATTTATTTGAGGCCTTGTAGTAGCGTGTACAATGTCTACTGGCTCCTAAAGCCACTGGTAAAACATGATGAAAGATAGAAGACTGAAGAAATTAAGAGCAGCATTTGGCATGCACATTGGCTGGAGCACACTGGTGCTGGGTGGGGAAAAAATGTCTTGACAGCCAGCACTGCATCTAGATCAGAATATTCAGTTAAGGAGGATTTTTATGAAGTGTGGAAAAGCAATTTTCCTTCCTGCTGGGGTTGTATTGCTGCAGTCAGCTCTCAGAGGTTTGGGTCATGGGTGAATGACTTTCAAAGAACTAATCATTGTTCATAGGTAGGAGACAGAGATATAGATTGACACTTTGTTCTCTCACAAGAGGCCCTGCACAAACACTTTTTACTGACTTCAGTCCACCACAGAGAACAAGATAGGGTAGACAGGGGGATGATAGGGTATAATAAATTATATAACCATAATAGCCAAGGCTAGACAAAGAAGCAAACACCATCACCCCGTAGTACTCCACTCGGTTCTGCTCTAGGTATGTTGCCTGTATTAAAATAAGCAGGATTATTTTATTACTTAAACACTCTGTGGGAAGTGCTGTGGGTAATACCAGACAGAAAACAAAGGCAAAAAAAGACTGGTCAGTTCTAGAATAAAGGAATATGCTGCAACCATCACTCGGTGCTTCTGTTGATAATGGATCTACTCACACTAAGGCTGCTGTTTCTTTTGAAGAAATGAGGGGTTTGAATGACAAACCCTTAGAAGGATCAACTGAAATCATATCTGTATGGCCAGAATGACAGTAACATTTGACATTAAAATGGCTTCTAAGGTTTGAGGATGTTTTGTTTCTGTAGCTTAGCCTGCCACTAACATCCTGATGTTTACTTGAACAATTGAAACAGGATCTGTCACCAGCAAAAGCTGTAAGTGGCATGACAATGGTAAAGAGAGATGGAAAGACAGCTGAACTGCTGCAGATGTGAACTTCAAACATGACAAGATTTTTGACTGACAGAAAAGTGGAACAGAGGCAGAATTCTCCAGGGTCTGTTATCTTTGCACTTTTCTGTTCTTGTGTTCCTCTGTATCTCGGTACCTTTTATCATTCTGTTATCGTGCTTTGCAACTGTACTGTAGTGTCCAGTGTTACAGCTTTTCATTCCCACAATTTCATGTGGTTTTCTGCCCTTTCAGAATATTTTCTCTCAGTTTTATTGGAGAAATCAGAATAAAAAGATACAATATTGTAATTTTGTATCTATAGGCAGATATGTATGGTAAGAACTAGAGACTGTATTAAGAAAGAGGAAGCAAAAAACCAGTATGTTGAAAAAGACTATGTTTTAATGGATGTTCCATGGTTTATTTTGTGTAATTCCAAAAAAATTTAAGAACATTTGAAAAATGAGATACTGTGACCAAATTTCCTTCAATCTGAACTATTTAAATCAGTAGAAAGAGAGCACAGCATTTGTAATGATAAAATAATTGTACAATGCTGGAGTATTACTGAAAAAAGTAATTAAACTATTATGTCACAGAGTTTAATCAGTAATCAGTATGTTCCCAGAAAGTTTTTCACTGTGGTTAAGCCAACAATTGCTAAAATAAAAGGCTGGGAGGAGACCTAATAGAGAACTTCCAAAATGTTTTAGTACAAAGCAGTTTTATAGAAATTTCATGTGATAAATTAGATTGAAGTACTTGTTTGCCATGAAATAAGCACAAATCTGAGCAGAGATTCTCAAATGACGGTTTTCTGTGAAGATGATGTGGAGAAAATGAAATTGCAGACATGGAGCCCACTCAACATGCAGTCAGCTTCCTCCCGCTTTTGTACTGCCAAGTAGATGTAGACTGTTGCAGAAGGGTCTTTGGTTCCTGTTTTATACATTTAGATAAAGCTACTTATTTCTGGCTTTCCTAGTTTAATTCCTACAGGTACTACTGCACCTCCATCAGATACCCTGGATGCTGCCCCAGTCAGCAAAGGAAATAATGCCTCCCCCCGCCACACACAGATACCCTTGGTCAGCTTAGGCCAGCTAAGAAATGATGGTTAGCACAGGCGTCTCTTTTTAAAAATTTTTCTTCTTTTTTTAAGAGGTCTAGAAACAAAGAAGTTCTAGAAATAGGAGGAAGATACTGCTATGCTTAAAATAGGAGCTTAGTGTGCACACCATATTTTATCTGATTGCCTGTAGGCTGAACAACCACATATTACCCAGCTGAAAACCCATTTTAATTCTGATATTTTTATATAATTTGTCAGACTGTGCATTATTTGATAGTAAAGAGGTTTAGGCCTTAGTGCGTGGTCTTCTGTAGTCAACTGGAGTACTTATTAGTGAGGAGGCAATGAAGGAGTCTGCAGTTGCCATAATCCTTGTGCTAGAAATAATGTTTCCATGTGTTTGCCTTAGTACTGGATTATTTTAATTTATCTGTTGCCTCATGAAAACTCACTTTGGCTTTTTTTAATCCTGAAATCTTGCACCAAAGTCCAATTTAAATGCAAAATTACCAGATATTTCAGCTGAGTATTTCTTTTCTTCAGTGCAGTCTTCAGCACAGATTATACTAAGATCTACACTTTCTTCTTTTGATTTGTATTGTATTCTGCCAGTTTATTGCTCTCTGCTTCCTGATTAAGCTGCTGTTTGCTAAACAGTCATTTTACAGTTTGGGAGAGCTATGATTTTAACCCTAGAGTGGGTATCTTCTTATAGGCCAGTGGAATTTGGTGTTGCTAGCATTTGTTAGAGACAATAACAGTAACACTAATTGTTAAGGATTCCAAGGATTGCTTTTCTTGCTAATTGATACTTAAGTCCATAAATCATAAAAAGTCTGCAGCTTCAAAGGAATGAAGTCCTAGGATGCTAAGGACAGAATCTTGGTAAAAATCTAGAAAAAAACCCCAAGGTTTTTGTTTGCCCCTGATCTTCAGCAGGATAATAAGTGTAATTTCCCCCCCACCCCCACCTTAGGTACAGTGTCAGACTAACAAGGAATCTAAGCAAAAATCTGGCTTTTAGAAGCACTGAATGTGTTCTTCAAAAGGAGTCAGTTCAGATCCAGAGGTGATTTTCCTTGCTATTTTATTCACACCCCCCTTCCCTTTCTCAGAATAACACCAGGATCTAGGACACTAGTAGCTTCTATTGCTCTGCAAGGTTGTCTGTTCCCTCCTGTGACAAGATGCAGAGTGGCATACAGCTTTGATGTGAAATGCCTCAGGCTTTCATTTATAATGAGCTCCCCCAAAAGATCCAAAAAATTCTAGACTAGAAAAAGCTAAACTTTATTTAAATAAATAGTTGCATTTCTACTTTTTTATATAAAGAAAACTTAATGCAACGTGAGGTGACACCACAGAAAAAAGATTTATGCATTGTTCTCTTCTTGTCCACTATCACTGCAGACAAACCCTAGGTTTGAGCTGCTGGGTGCCCACAATTTCTGTGTAGTCCTGTTTGCAAGTTCTTTCCAGTCTTTCTGGAGCCAGGCCGTTCTTTCTTGTGAATGTCCTGTCTGTTCCTTCTTGTGGTCCCCTCTGGCTTTCTCTCCCTTGGGCATGCTGAGTTACCTTCTGTTATGTGGGGCAGGCTTCCTCCTCAACCAGTCTTTTCAAAGGAACAGAACTTGTAACTCAGAACACATAAATAAAACAAACGCTGCATTATTGTATAGCTAGGGACAATGGCAGAGAGAACCATAATCCAAAGATATTAATATATTAAATTAATTTCTAATAGTTTGTATGCCCTGTGTATGTGCACATATGTGTATCCATGGGCATGGGTTTATGATTCTTCCCAATAGCTGCTGACCCCTTGTATTGGTTTTTCTGCTAAGAATTAATCAAAGTAAAACTCTGAGGTAACAAAAGACAGCTTGCTCAGCCTTTCCATAGTTTTCCTCACCAAGAATAACAACTGCAAGTAACAATGATGATAAAGGAAATCCTGCTGTTCATGGTAAAATTTACTGTTGACTAACAGTGATATTTAAAACCTATCAACTGCATCATGGTAGTTTCAAATTTCAGGAGAGCTACTTTTTCATGCCACTGTGAGCTTACAAAAGCTAAGCCCAGGGTCTTTGGGTGGGTTCACAGAGTCCATGCAGGCAGCATCCAAAGCAATTTCAGTTTCACTGTCAGGCTTTTCATAGTATCTCCTTGGCCACCTGCAGTGCTTTAAAAACTTTCCTTTCAGAATATGCCGTCGTTCAAAAATAGTTTTGCAGAATACATTTTATTATAATCTTCCTTACACCTGTGATTTTCATCCACTTTGTTTTTAACTGTCCAGAGCATGTTCTTTTAGACCTTACATTAAGGACTGCATAGCAAGTTCATTCATATACATTCCTCATATTTCCAGCAGGCTTTCTCTCATTATCTATCTGCACCTGGAAGGTGTGGAATGAACTTCAGGAAAATAATTTACTCTCCTGCCTCCCTCCTACCTTCCTACAATTATTCTCACAGGTGGTTTTGGTGGAGTTACTAGTAGTAATCCAGTGGGTACTTTTGTAAGACAAAATTTCATCATCATCCAGTGGGACAAATAAGTTCCTTGCACTGCTTCAGTGTTTTCTCTTACCATCTACACTACAAGATGATCTATTTAAAATGTATGATATAATGAAGTTCAAAGCTATCCAACCAAAACCCATGTTACCAAATTAGTTTAGTATTTAGTACCCATTTGTGTTATCCTAAGTCCGGGTGTAGACTAGCAATCACAGCAGTTGTCACTTGGTGGAGCCAGATTACTCTGCAAGTGAATGTGCTTTACAAATAGCTTGCAGAAAAGCTGTCAAAGACAGGATTTATAAATAGTACTTTGGAGGAAGATAATAAAAAAATTGTGGAATTTCAATATTTCCTTGTAGGAATTAGAAGCTTTATGGCTTTGCTTTTAATTACTCTAGCACAGAAGAAGTAACAAACTTGCTGGCCAAAGCAAAGGCCTTTTGCTGGAATAAAATGGGAATAGTGTTGGTATATTTGGTAATGTACATGCAAACCTGCAAGGATGAAGAAATAGCTGTCAATCTTGGTACAGTTTTTAAAAATTCAGCTTGTTAATGTTTATACATGTTTTTACATTATTTTCCCACTAATATTTTAAATTTATTCCATACTTGTATCTCTCTTCTAACTGTTCTTCATAAAATCAGGAAAGACAACTAATTTGTTTCTGGTGTAGAGAACAGACTATACTTAGAGGAAAAAAGGAGGAGATACCACACTGTAAACACCTTCTCTACACTGTGCTAAGTATAAAGAACTCTCAGCAACTTTTCTTCACAATTTGTGAAGAAAAATGTAAGAATAGGACACTCTTTAAAGAAGTGTCACAGTAAAAGCCCTTACTCAATCTTATTCTGCACTATATATATTGTGCACACTGTAACAAAGAAGTTGGGGAATTTATGGCTCTCTCTGCCATAGTGATCACTCGGTGATCAGAGGTTACTACTGGTAGGATCTTGATGATCTGGTGGTTTTGTGTGGGTTGGTGTTTTTTATTACTCTCGTTTTTTAGTGTTTGCGTGCATTGAATTCCTCCGAGACAGATGGATAAGGATAGGTGTTTTTGAGGAGTTTTTCTGACTAGCATGTGAATAAAATCTTACGCTTTCAATATATTCTTTAGACTTGTCAGATCTCATTTACTGGGAGTAGGCTGTGCCATTTGAGCTCAAGCTTCATATTTTATTGCATAATATATTGAGCACATGGCTCTTTCCTGGCTGGTGACCCCCTGTGCCAAAAGGAGCTTGTTCTCCCAACCAGCCATCTGTTGACAGATATATCTGGCAACCAGGGTTATAGAACAGGAGAGAAGCCACAACACTGGGCAGAGGAGCTTAAGACTGGCCAACTAGAGGGATTTATGCTTTGAAATCCAAGTTAAAAGACAAAATTCTCAGTGATGTGGTGGCATCCCAGTCCCACACATTGCATGTCTTCACTCCCAGCTCCCATGTGTGTTTTTAGAAGTACATCTGTTTCCATGACCCATCGAGTCAGATGACAGTTGAGATTTTCAAACCTTCCAGATACTGGCAAACCTGGCACACAGTGCTCTTATAACTTTTCTTATCCTAGTATAAAAAAAGTGAGAAACTACGTGAAAATTTGATGTTAGAGCTTCCTAGACTATACAGCTTCCTTCCTATACAAAATCATAGTAGGGACATTATTCAGAACAACTAAGATTTTCTAAATAATTAGATTCCCTCAATTATTTTGGCATAGAACCCGTTCTTTCTCAGTGAATGAAAATATACATCATGAAAACAAACCATATTTCTGGAACATCTTCATTTATAACTTTGGGCAGCAACAAGATATATGTTAAGGAGAATTAAAAATTACTGTATTTCTTACCTGCAAGAGAGGAAAAAAAAAGGTGTATTAAACCTTCATGTAAAGAACAGATCACATTTTATGGAAAGACAGCAATGACATTACTGGTGAAAAAGAGGAAAGGTCAAACAGAAGAAAAACCTGAAATAGAGAAGTGACTTTCCCACCTACAGAAGGGCAGGATGTGCTCTGTCAATGGAAGGTGGAATAGGGGCAGGAGAAATGCAGAGTGTTGGTTTTGCACGTCCAGAATAACTGGAAAGAGCCCTTGCGGTGGCCTCTTTCTGGATCATTGTCCAGAGCTTCTATTCAGGCAAAATGATGAAAATGATGAAATGTGGAAAATGATGAAAATGATGGCAAAATTGTTAAATAAGTGTTAAATTTTGCAGTGCTTTTCCAGATAATGAAGCCTATGGAGGTTTGAGGGATTTTACTTGTTTTTGTTTTGTTTCTAACTGGATAGCTCTATTTCTTTTTTCTACTTTTGGTGACACCTTGGCAATCTGCATTTGGTTTCACTGCTTTTCCTTAGGATAAGCAGTACTTATGACAAGTCACACAGGATGTTTGACATCCTTGAGCAGGGAAGAAAATCTTTTTTATTTCTTTTTTTTTTCTGATTTTCTGCTTTCCCTCTGTGATACCATTTGAACAGCTGTATCTAGCTCTGCCAACAAGGGAGAGAGGTTCTCAGCTGAAGGGTTTTAAAAGTTCATTAATTTAATTTATTCTGCCTCTCCAAAGGAGATTTGCATTGTCATTGGAATAGTAGCTCTTATTTGTTTTTTTTCCTCTTCCTTCCTCCCCAGTTGAATTGGAGATTTACAAATAAAATCCCTGATTTCATGCATTTTCTAAGTGGTATGTCTAGTTTCATTCCTTTTATATAAACTACTTGATTTTATATGCTCTTATTTTCATTCCGTTTATTGCTCTTTTTTTCTATTCTCCCTGAGGTTTGAAAATCAAGAAATTTCACTTCTTACTGAATGCATCTTCATCCAGGTTAAAAGGGAGAGACAGTCAATCAGTCAGTAAATCCCTGCTCTCTGAAAACACAGTCAGCACCAGCTGTAGCTCAATTAAACTCAACACTTGAATAGTTCACGAGAGAACCCACACTTGTATACACACATTAATCAAATAAATCCATTTTAACCTGTAGTCATATTCCGAACTTTCAGTTAAAAGCTTGGACCGTAAGGTGTGGGCTGGAGATATGTGATGCAAGTTGCAAGTAATTAAACCTTCTCAGCATAATGTTGATGTCCTGATATGCACACTAAACAAGGTATGCTGAAGGAACCTAAAATATGTGGAGTTTACATGCCTAAATGTTGATGAACACTTCTGCTGTGTAATACAAGCAACTCAGCCGTTCAGAACTGCTTGACATGTTTCTAGTTTGAAAATAGAGAAAAATATTTTAGCTTTTACTTTTTTTCCCAGGATTGTGAACGCAACAGTTTGTAGAAAGAAGACTATTTCTGCACATGTTCTTAAGTCAGCTTAAAAAAAGTTGTAAATAAAGTTATGCTTATGCTTATGCTATTGAGACAGAATGTCTGCCTGCATTTCTTAATTCTGCAGATATTAAGAATAATTCCCAAGGATCAATGATTTCATAATCCATATTTAGAACAACTTGTATGTAACAGTATGTGCTTAAATCCTGCTGACTCCATGTTAAATGACCCATGCTGCCTTGACCATGGGACTGTACTGTATGGGCAGCAGACCCCTACTAAAGGGCACTTTAGCTAAAAACACCCCAGCCTGTGGAGAATACAGGCCACATCAGACTCTGTTCTAGCTTTCTGGTCTCATTAATTAAATCTGCTCTGAACAGATTTCAGACAAGGTCAGGCTGGCCATGCTGATTGCCATTTAGAATGTGTTCCAAAAGGAGCATTACTGACACTGGTTGGGAATATTTTACTGAAATTACTTTTGTCATTAAATGACTGGTTGTCAAACTGAAGTATATTTAGCTTAGTTTGGGACAGCTATCTTGACCCCGTGCTGGAGAGAGATAAAGATGGACAAGCACATGTCCCAAACCACTACACTCAAGTTCACAAACTGTACTGGGATCAAGTCCTGCCTGCAGTAAAATGTTTGAGTGTTTATAGATGGCATATATATGCAACAGTTCCACCCCAGGACAGCCTGGTGCTCATGATATGTTAGAAAAAGGCTTAAACTTACACCCCTTGTTTACACCAGGTTGTACACCATGTTGAACCTGATCTGGAAGTGTCAGGTGACACAGTCTGTGTCATGTATCTCCCCTGGTGGGGGAGTTTACCTCAAGGACTCTGCCTTGGATTTAGAAAAGCAGACGAATCTTCGGCATTCTTTTGCTCAGGCAGGTGTTTATTAAGTCTTATCTTAAAAGGTACAGTGAGCACTAGCAAGCAAGCTGATGTTACTAGCTCAGAATGCCAAAATGGACGCTTATCAAATCTGCAGCCCGTTCTTATAGGCATATTGACCAATTAACACTTGAAATGACAGATATTTTCTTTTTCTGCCCAGTGTCTGGCGGAATTCTCCGGTGCTTCCGCGGGAACTGCGGCATTTTTCGTCCAATAATCTTAACCTTGCAGTGCCACAGAAAATGGAGAGGTAGGAGAAGAAGGAGGAAGAGGTACAAAGTATAACAAACCTCCATTTTGCAAGTTTTCACTGTTATCTGTTCACCCTGTTAACAACCCCAAAACGACATGATTTTTCACCCTGTGACAATCCTACATACTAATCTACTATCTAGTTTACACTTGAAAGCATTTTACAGTTTCCCAGAGGGTAGGCAGTTTTCTCCATGGATATAGGTCGAAATCTGGATTGTACATAGGGGTTTTTTTCTTCCAAACAGCAAGAGGAATATCATTCTGTGTATTTCTGACTCCAACATCAGGGAAAGCATGCTTTCACTTGGTGGAAATCTTGAAGAAGTTTTAGTTTCACACTCATGTGGAGTGAAAAATGTTTGAAATGTGGAATTACATGAGAAAGTACTATTTTCACAGCTGTAGTTCAAATCCCTTTTTCTCTGATGGAGAACATTTTTGGTGATAGACTAGTAGGCACAGCCATGAAAATGTTTTGCTTGTCACAGGCCATCGGCAGTGATCCTCCCTTGGGCTGACAGCAGTGATATAGGCAGATCACTTCCCACACCCTCTACAGTGAGTTGGATTGCTTGAAATGAAATCATGTGGTGTTTGGCTGGCTGTTTCACCCTACACCCAAACATTCTCAGTTCCAAGCAGAAAAAGTCCTAACCTGGAAACCTGGAAAGTTATTAGAGACACCCTGTGGTAATGATGCCACTGTTCCTTCTTTTGCCTCCTGGCACGTGGACTGACACTAAGAGAGACACCGAAGTTAGCTCCAGAGCTTACTTAAATCAGTGGGATCCTTAGGACTGGCTTTAATGTCTATGGATCACGTCCCAGCAGAACTCTGAAAATAAAACTCTAGCACTTTACAAAATACTATTAATTTAGTGGTGAAAAAATTTGCTATATAATTGGTAAATAATAGGAAATTTTCCAACCCTATCTTAAAATCTTTACCTCACTGACACTTCCTAGCTCCAAAATAGTTTCTGTAGAGGATTCTAGTGGTCTGAAATCACTGGTATATTCTTTCAGACCCTCCGAGGGATCTGCTTGCATTTGAAATCACAGACAGATCTGAACTCTGATTAAGGCATGATTTATGGTATGAAAAAATTGAACGTCCTTTGGTTAAAGGAAAAAAAACTGGCTTCAAAAGCTGTAGCTCCAGTTCTGAAACTTTAATAGATATATTACCTATTTTTATTCAGTATAATTCTGAGTAGAAGCACTGAAATCTGTGCTATAGGCTACAGGGTGGCACAGCTTTAAGGTGGCAAGTGAAGTAACTTGTGGATATTTAGAAGTGCTCAACAAATCATAAATTACAACAAGGATCGGAAGACAGGAAAAACTCAGATGCCTACAAATAACTGAATGTTTCCCTAGGGCATAAACATTAATGACTTTAATTAGATTATAATTGCTCGTGGAAGCATAGTCTTGCACAAGATAAAAATACCTGACATTGCATTTGCAACTAGGCAACTGCATCAGAAGTACAAGGAGGTTTAACGTTAAGCAGAAGTTATTTACTAAGTATAAGGTGGTGCGCAGTATATGCTGTGTTCTCAGGACATACTCATACACTTTTCAGATAGCAGCACTGCTTCATATGTTTGGCACTGAGTTGTAGCTGTTGGAGTTAGAGATTGAATTAACTGAAAGGATAACAGATGGCAACAGTGTTTGGTTAACTGAGGGTCTTCAGGGCCCTATGTATTTTATTTTTATCAGTACGCTTGCAAAAAGACGCCTCAGTGACAATGCTTGGAATACCCTATCCTTGTGTTGAGTGAAGATCTAGATATTCACACAATATTTATAGCTCCACAAATTAAAATCCTGTTTTAGATTCATGAACTGCATTTCAGTGAAAATCGTCCTGTCACATTCCAGGAGGTTTGATACACCAGGTTATCAGGCATGTGTGCAACATGGCCACGTGATGACTATGTCCTTTTGCACATTCTGGAAGCCTGCTGGTTGCCAACCTGTAAAAGTCACAGTAGGGAAGTACAGGTGATTTTAAAAAGTGACTTTGTGCTCAATATGGGAACTGAGAAGCTTTAACCCTCAGCTACAGTCTTGCTGAAACATTACCTCTCATGGAATCTTTGTTCTTGTGGCTATGCAGTGGCATAACCACACCAAGAAGAGTTCAGAGCATCTCCCGCCCCCTTAACTTATAGTCAAGTGATTAAGTTTCCTGTGAAAATAAGTTTTAAACCCCTGAGGTAAAAGAAAAATGAGTTCTACTCTCTTCCACACTGTTTAAACATACTAGCCACCAAGCAATTACTGAGAGAAGAAAAGAGCCATAACGAAAACACTTACAGTGAAAATATGCAGCAGCTGCACATTGGTTCAAAATCCTGTGCAAATCAGAGAATCCCTGCTGTCTTAGCATGGGGCAGATATGTATCAGGTGTCCTACTCCTAGTTTCCCATATGGATGGACTGTCTGTCCAGTAATGTCTGCTCTGTTAGAGATAGAAGGATCCACCATTACTGGCATCTGTTCACACTATTAACAAGATGGAAGGTTTTTTTTGGGTATTGGTTTTCACAGGAAGTGGTTACGTGAGGACTTCACAATTATGAAATACTATGAAAGAATCAAAATTGTTAAAATGCATGAATCTCTCTGTTATGTGTTTATATTGGTGTTAAAAACTTTCAAGAAAAGTTTAAAATTGTAATACAAATATATAATACATAAAAAAACCTAACACTGGATCTGACTTTAATCTGAAACGTAGCCTGAGGCGGCAGGCATTTTCTCACTGAGAGCATTTGATGATTGACTAGCATCAAGGTATTAGCTCTGCAGCATACAGGCTCAATTCACAGCTGAGATCAGCTATTACATGGATTGTTTCAAAAGCATTTGGATGCTGTCTAGGGGAGAGAGCCTGTTCTCTGGTCAGATCCAGCAGACCTGTGAACAAACCTGTATGGACAGATCCCTGAGCACTGCCTGCCATGTAAACATGAAGCAGTGTACACGTGTATATTTGGTGCAGTTGAACACATGCAGCTCCACTAAAATGGAATATAAAGGAATAAATGTAGATGGAAATGCACCATGGAAGGCACCGATTCCATGATGTTGATTTTACAGATTTATAGTTATTTAAAAGTTATGGTAAAATATTATTGTAGGGTGGGGGTTTTTGGGTTTTTATTTTTTAAGTCCTCATCTTTAAAAACAGCAAGATTATTTATCAGACAAGATCATTACTTTCCTATCATTGCTTCCCAGGTTAGGTTAGTGACATTGTCCATCAGGTCTCAGGAATAGCTGCAGGTGTTCTCAGCTACCACAAACACTGCTACAATTAGTTTACTTCTGCAAGACAGACCTTGCTCCTATAGCAAAAAAAGTGTTTCAAACAATTGTAAGAACATTAGTTACTCTTAATGAGAACACTATTGACTATGATTACACAGATGCTTTACCTTTCTGACATAAAGCTGTAGCTTGTTAGTGATGATGTGAAAAATAGGTCAGGTGAAAATACTAGAGGCCAAATTCTGAGATCCTTATTTCATTTTTATGCACTTTTTTCTGCTTTTAATTCTAGATAGATCAAGCTTTCAACAGAGAGATCAGTTAGGAAATTGGGAGAGAAAAAGTCTTTGGCTCAATACTCTTCACTGATTTGCATTTTAGGTAGTGGTATTTCCTTAAAGGATTGTAGGTCTTTTAATCTTCTCATATGCTCTGCACTATAGCGTTTTTCATTTGCTTCGTCTCAGTATTTTTACCCTACTTTCTTTTACACTTCTTTGACTGTTTTAACCCTATGTCTGCCATAATTCCAGACTTTACCTCCATGGCCATGTAATGATCCACTGACATATCTTACTTTCCCTTGCCCTCAATTATCTTCAAAGCTGAAAGCTCTTAAAGTGGGATTTGTCTCCTTCCATTTGACTCTTATGGAGTCCCAAGGAAGTTTTGGCTCCTGCATTGTGTGAGTGAATGCCAATTTAGTGGGGCAGGGTCGAAAAGCTCAGAGCCTCTTCCCCTTTTCTCTGTAAGCAGTGAGTCACAAGCTTGGTGTACCCTGACTTGTGGGTAATATGGTTGTGTTGACTGCACAACCCATTCTTCCTCCCTCCTTCCCTTTCTGCCTCTTGCCTGGAGCTATCCCTATCCCTGATACATGACCACTAGCATAATTTTGTTGTTTTAGCCACTGTATTCTTTCTGTACATTGTATGCAAGATAACAGTTTAAATAACAGAAAAAAAATAGGTCATCAAGATTCACACAGTGCAGAACAGTCACTGTAAGTACTGAAGTGCTTTGAATACAGTAGAGTTGATGCTGGAAGAATCACATATTTCTGGGAATATCTTAGAATCCTAGATCTTGATTCATGGATGTTGTATCATTGTTATTTATTGTATTTTTGTTTAGAAAAAATAATTAAAAATGTGATACAGCCACACTTATTGTATGGTAAAACAGACTTAAAGCAAGGGGCATTATTGGTAATTGATTAGCTTTAAACTTGAGCAGCATTAACTCATCCCTTATTTCAAGGAAAATTTAAACAAATGTGTGACTTTAAATGCTGATAAGTTTACAATTACTGAACCATTTTTCATTAGCCATGAATAATTTTTCCTTCCTCTGTGAGGATTTATAAAACAACCTGGAATGACGTGTGGAGAATTAGCCATTTTTAAGATTTCCATGCTTGAAAATTTCAATCAGCACATATGGCGAAAGCGCAGCTTATTTTTCATGCTGGCTTAACTCAAGTGACTGAATTGATTTTACTCATGCTTTCCAAAATAATTCATCACTGGACTGAGAACAGGCGCAGACATTTTTGGCTTGACAGAATTTGCATGAGAAAGTTAGGAGCCACCGATTCAGGGGAGGGCTGAGCAGTGGTTGGAATTCCTCTTTAATGACAGTGGTCACTACCAGCTGGATCCTGAACAAGCTTGATCTGCACACTCAAGTGAGCAATAATGGAGGATTCCAGCAGAAAATTAATAGACTGACAAATACTTTTTGTGCTTGATGAACTGTAATTGCATAGGAAGGCCAAATGCTAATGGTAAAACATAGCCTAACAAAAAAAGATTTATGCCATGGATATGGGGATCGTTATTTGACTGTCTTCTCAAAGCAGCAGCTATAATCGGGGAAGAAAAGCCTCTGTCAATCCCTTAAAAGTATAAAAATTATGAAAAATGAACCACTTCTCACGTTCTCTTTTGCCTTTTTTCCCAACATCTAGTAAACTACAAACATAAAATTACAACTAGTAAAAATAAAGCAAGTAGAACTGTGGAAATTTCATTTCTGGACAGAACTCAGTGGTGCAACTCTACCTTGAAACAGTGCACAGTTCAATCCTCAGTATCTCAAATGGTAAAAATTATCTTGGCTTATCTGTGTTTAATATCTGCTCCCATTCTGTCCTTTATACAGTTTCAGAGAAGTGTTGCTTTTCCTGATGGATTGGTTAGCCAAATGAGACTTTTGGCAAGCTCTATGGAAATTACATCACACAAAAGGAAAGCAGGGACTTGTTGGCAGATCCCAGAAACATTCAGAACAAAATGGTCCATCACAGAGAGTGGTCCTGACCCCAAAGGCAGTGTCCAATTATCTTAGCCTGTCTGGGGCAGCATGGGTGGGCTAACTGAATCCCTGGGCTAAGAAGTCGTGTTTCTCAGCAGGGCTAATTGCCTCAGCTGTAAAAACACCTTGATGTACTTACATTGTTTGTGGGTAGTTCTTGCCAAGGTAATGATGTTGGAGAACCTGGTGTTCTTGTATAGTAAAACAAACAGGAGGTGGAGACAAAGCTTTTGAGTCCAGAAAAACTACAGAAGGGAAGGGGAAAAGAAAAAGAAAAAGAATGGTAAGTGCTAGGCTTGATATAAGGGAAATAAGTAAAATCTGACCATAAGGGAAAATAGGCTTAGACTTTACAAAGGGTTCTAGCTATTGTTACAAGCAGGTTTTAGAACAGAGTGCTTATGACAAAGGCGCAAAAAAACTGCAGGTGCCTTGAAGTGGATCTCCTTAGATCTAAAAAAAAAGTTTATTATGCTACTTGTGAGTCTAAGCATCTAGATTTTAAGGATACAGCCTAGAAAACCTCCCTAAATTTTTATAATATTTCTATAGCAGTAGGTAAGGCAACCAGTTGTAATTCAGACAATTTTGTTGCTTGCTATTCCTTACAGCTTTTCCCTAGCTGATAACTGTTCAGAGCCTTGCTTAGTTCTTTCCTTTCTTCCTGAAGAGTGGTTAATTCAGTTTCATGCCTTCTGCTTGTTTGTACAGGAAATAAAGCAAAACTCTTGCTGGTTTGCGCTGCAAAATTCTCCCTGAATTTCAATTAATGAACAGGTTCATTGAAAACTCCTCACTAGCTAGTAAAACATAATTATCCCTGGAAGAGTTAGGGCCAGTTCACCTTGCCCCTGCATGGAGCAGTGTCTTTCTCTTCTGAAGCCTTCTGGATTCAGCCCTTAGCTATATCATTGTTACAGAATAGATAATAGAGAGGGGAAATGAGCAATATAGGTGAAGTTTATTGTCATTTTTGGGTTATGGATTGTTCTTCTGTATCCTGTCTTTTTCTTTCCAAATCCACCATAACTGTGCCAAAGTATATGAAATGGTGTTTTTTCCTTGTCTGAGAACAGTGAAGCCTGCTGGAATTAATAAGTGAATCAAGGGTAAATGAGCTCTGAAAGCAAAAAATGAGAAAAATCTCTAGATAACAAACCTTTTTATATGCCCATCAAGAAGACCTGCAACTTTTAAATGAATTGCCTTTAAATGCATACAATGTATCAAAGAAATTTTAATACCTACTTCGTGCCTTAAAACATTTTAGTGCCTCATTAATACACTTCAGATCAGCCAGGTTGTTAAGTGTCCATCACCAAATAGTGATATAGTGCAACAATTTGCCTTCTGTACCAATAAAGTGTCCCCTCAATCTGGTTAGGAACTGGTGTTTTAAGGTTAGCAAGATAGAAATTGCCAAAGAAATTGTGCTTTTATTAAATGCCGTTAATTTTTATTCTTTCTGAGCCCTCAGAGTTGTTCAAGTGTTTAACAGGACTCAGATTAGATGTCTAAAACTGCGCCTAAGTACTGCTCTCTGTCTTCTGAAAGAAAACCTGGCATTTTTTGGGAGCATTCTTAAAACTTTAATTTGTTCATATTTTCCATACAGATACAAAACATGCAAATTGTAGTTGGCTTCCAAGTACCATGAGAAGTGTTTTGATCTTGTCTGTGCAAACAGGACCAAAACAAGCTATACTGCCACATGGATGGCCATGTCAACAAGAGTTCCTTCTGAGCTGACAAAAAAGCCTGTTTGGTTAGGCTTTCAAACTTTGTCTGAACTACCCAACAAATGGTTTGTGCCAACTCAAAGCAAGAGTGCAATTGAATCAGTGCATAGGCATGTTTTAGTCCCAGGGTTGCTGACCAAGAGTGTTTTGGCATCATGTTAGTAACTGAAATTAAATTTAAACTTAAATTTGAAATTCCAGCTGAAGTGCATGCTCCAAAAAAATAGGCAGACCTTAGTGTTGGTAGAATTCACCACCTCATAGAAAGAATGTGTTTTATGATGGCTTGTAACTTGAAATAATTTCTGTGCTATGTAAATTGTGTTCTAATTTTTGTGAAACAAGATATTTCTATATTAGAATTGCATGCTGGCAATTTCCCTGTGGTTGAACTGTACCCTGGTGATTGTCAACCATCATTCTGTTCTGACTGGTCACTCATTTGCTAAGTTTGCTTTGTATTTCTTCAGTATGGTATTCATGGTGTAAAGGCACTTCAGTCGAGGAATAGCTGTCTCAGTTCCACTGCCAACAGCTTGACAAATCGAAATTTGTATGTAGTTTTCATTCTGAGAGTTGTTAATAATTTTTCACTTCTGTATGCCTCTACTTATATAGAGCTACTTGAACAGCCCTTCAATTTCGAGCATCTTACATCTACCACCATTAAAAGAATGTATGTTTTAGATGTTTGATTGACAACTGAGTAGTCTACTTTTTAATGTAGATTAAAAAGTTGATTAATTTTTACTCATGTTAGTAGTCCATTGCTCTGCAAAGCGATTCTGGGATCACTCTCCTCACTGCTGTTAAGAAAGAGGACATAAATTAGAGGCATTGGGATGTTGCACATGGTTGATGCTTGAGGGATTGTGGGCAGAGCATAGTCTGCGAGTGTTGCAAATGGGCAATTTCATATTCATATAGATGGGTGCTACCTGTCTTGCTGTAAAGTTGAATTTGAGTTGGAACATGTGTAAGGAGAGCAGGACAAGGGAAAGATTTGGCTAATGTGTAGTCACTGGTGCTTGGTTAGTCTGCTTACCATATCAGGTTCTGAAAAGTATTTTGCAAGTCTTTTCTGCTAAATTACTTTTGTGCTTGTTTTCCTTGAAGACTTGCATTGCTATCCATTTTAATAGGCTTGATTAAATATTTAATAATGATTGTATTGAACTGGGAGGCTTATGATATTTCTGCTGTGTTCCCATTCTGTTTACTGTTAACAGACTGTGACTCCACTAGGAAAACCCCTTAAAGTAGCATTTTATAGTAACAGCCTTCAGACTCAGATCTTCGGCAAAGAGGACCAAAATATCTTTAAAGTCTCCATTATTTTGTGTCTTCTGCTTCCCTGATATAGCATAGAGAAAAAAAGCGACTTTCAGAGGCCACTTGCTTCTCTTAGTTACTTCCATGCTCTGCATAAAAACTATCTGGCCTGAACTGGAGGTATTCCTTTGCAGAGGAAACTGGTGTTTGTTTGTTTGTGTGTTTTTCCTATTATGCCATGACTATATTCATGTTTATAGATGGTTGCTACATCAATCTGTGTAATACAAAAACCAGCACAATAGGGCTGGAACAAAGATGAATAAATTAACCATACAGTGGCATTCTGGAGACTGCAGATTTAGCAGGGACAGTTTTAATTCATCTAATTATGCTCTGTGAAAAGCCTGCTGAAAGAGAACTTTTCTCCTCAGACAGATACTGAACAAGTATCATCAGCATAGTGGTTACTGATGACCATGCATGAAGATGGGTATGTGGTATGTTTTACTAATAGCAAAAAAATCACTCTTTTTCAGATCTTCTCACTGTTTTCAAAATCCAGGATAGGGGTCTAGGGACTAACTGGCCTATTACACACAAATCTCTTAGGAAGGGGCTCTTGCTACTTGATGCACTCAGGACTTACACAATTATATATCTTAATTATAGAGTGGTGAACTTGCTCTCATAAAAGGAGAGCAGCTTCCATTCCTCATTGTTTACCTAGTTTTAAAGCCAAGTTTGTACTTCTAGAGGATCTGTGGAGGTTATGTTCCCAAGGACTGGATATCTTAGCAGAATGAGGTGCTGATCACTCATATGTCTAAATGTTGCGAGAATTTGAGGACTAATTAAAGCTGAAGTCAGAGCGGGAGGTTAAATGGCTCTTTCCCAGTGCCTGATCCAAGCAGGGAGGGTGCAGTCCAGCAGGAGTTTGGTGGCAACGTAATCCCCTGTGTTCTTGGTCTGCTAACCCCAGTGGAGTGTGAGCGCCTTTTGACCAGATGCTATTTGAATGGATGAGGGTAGAAACAGATTGAAACTGATAAATTCTTCTCCAGAAGAGCTTCTTCACTGCCTTCTTTCCCTATTTGGACCAGTTGGGATAACCTCACTGGGGTACCCACATGGCCCTCCATCTAACCAAGAAACTTTTAAAATAAATTAATAAATCAACTTGAAAAGAAGTATGAAAGCACCATGTGAATTTGTGACAGGAGGGGAGAGGGAAGTGGGAAGAGAGCAGCAGTTGGAACCTATTTTGGTAACTCCAAAAGTCATCCTCTGGCATGACAACTTCTGTCTAAACCTAACAGAGCATCCTTCACATCAGAATGATCCAGCCACTGTCCACAGGACAGGGAACAAAGAAATAAGGAACTGTGTGTGTGAACTTGTGGTGTGGTTTCTCAGCCACATAGGGATGGTAGAGGGCAGCATGGATACAAACAAAGCAAGACCATCCACATTTCCAGCAAGATGGGAGTGCAAGTAGGGGAAACTGTGCTCTCAGAAGAGAGTGATGAGGGCTCGTTGCCCTTGAGCCCTGTGAGAGAGTGTTGTGTGTGTAACTGTGAATGTGGGGGATGCTGTAATTCTTGGGATTAGTTACAGTGTGCTTAAAAATTTATAGGTATTAATTAGCATTTCATTCTAATAGTGTGGTTTATGTGTTGTGATACTGATCCTGAATGTATAGTTTACCGACTGCCAGTTAATCACATCGTTATTAAATTATTGTTTTCTTTGTTCATGGTTTGATTTAAAGCATGTGAATTGAGCAGTTTTTCCTTGTAATGCACCCGAAGAAGGAATCCCTAGTGCAGCAGCAAGGTGGTTGCTCCTCAGTCACTGCCTAAAGGTGGCTATCTTCAGCTTTGAGTAGGGAGTGGGCTGTCTTAAAATGTTCAGGTTCTGAGGGAAAAGACAAGCCCTCTTGCTATCTCCCTGTGGTAGTCTTCAGTTTATGTTGAATGGCATATCTTTAAGTGAACACAAGATATGTCTTGCAAATAGTTGCTTGGGCTCTCTATGCAATCATCTGTTTTGGATTTTAGTCTTCCAGACACCATCTCCCCCAAGCAGAGACTAGCTTAGACTAGCAAAGAAAGCAGTTTTTGAAAGTGACAGTTAAGTAGATTTAAAAACCCAAACCAACTAAACAAAAAAGCCCCTGGACAATTCCCTGTGTAAAATGGTTTCCCTTAAACTATATGGACCAGAAAATTCCAATAATTAATTAACCATTATATGAAATATTATTTTATTTTGAACCTTGTTATTGCTTTTATAGTTTCTTGAAGATAATGAAAATTTTGTGGGTTTTAAAATTATTTTTTAACCTCCTACAATATCCCTTTCCATAATAAACAAGTGCAGGAAGTTAGTACTGCAGGACAAGCGTGCTGCAGTTTTGAGTACAGATAAATAAAGCCCCTGAATAGGTACAAAATGGGATGCAAGGAAGAATTATGAGTAATTGTCCTAGTTGGTTTTGTGATTTTCCAGTGGCATGCTCTCCAGGCTAGTGCCTAGGTTTCTGGGTGGTCTGTGGCAGAGCAATCAAAGTTGTGGATCATAACTGTAATAGCAGGTGGAGGACATCTAATTAAAATAAGCCAGACAGGCCGTGTGATACTGTCTCTATTTCCAGGCCTAATATTAGCATGAGATGAATTGTCTAATTACATACTTCCTAATGTTCTTCCAAAACAGTGTTTCATCCCACACAACGTTGTAGTTGCAAGTATCTCCTTTTTAAAAGAGGTAAATGCAAATAATCTTTGTAAAAATGATCTTTGGAGGAATTACTTCTTTGCTATGACAGCTTGGTTGTCAGCTGCTGAATTTATCCAGATCCATGTGCCTAACATGGGTAAGAGGTCTCGCAGGCAGAGAGGAGGTGTGTGAATGAAACTCTGATTTCTAATGGTAGCAGCACCTCATGTGATGAAAAGGTAAAGTTTGTAAATATTTACAAGGGAAAACCTGTATCGTGGTGCAGGTTTTTTGTTCTTAGTTTCAAGCAACTACTGATTAATCAACACATACTTAATGTTTGCACCTCATTAAGTGTAGCAGTAGTCAGTGCTTTTGTTTCATGTAGACCCTGACATATCATTTGGTAGAAGTCTAATGTAACTCACTTCATGGCTCTTTTCTTTTCCTTTTTAAATTTCCAATGAAATTTCTAGTGAATAAATTAGTAAATTTATCATTTTCTCTATAATAGTGTCACATGGACAGTTTGATGAAATAGCTCATTACAGTCAATGAAGTGAAATATGAGTTCCATCAGCACATTTTCATCAAACGGAGTTACAGAAATTAGCTTGCTGTTATCAAGGACTGTGGAATACAAAAATAAAATTAAGCAAGCTATTAGAGGATAGATTTAGGGAGGGTCCCAATTGAGTTGGAACGCAACTGCCACTGTGAAAAACAGAAGACTGCTGTATGCTTAAATGAATTGTGAAGCATCAGTATTAATTGTTAATGATGTACTTTAGAGACAAAATTAAATTCAGAACCACCTGAGTGTACATGAATATCACACACTGCGCAGCCACTCAACCAGGAATGAATGAAAAGTGAGTGGTTGCTGTTCTGCAATCACTGTCAAAGTTTGTAACTGAGCTAGCCTGTCTTCAGCAGTCTTGCTTTTATGAACCCGTAACAGGCCAAATATATGGAAATTCTCTACTGTTAAAGTTATCCTTTCCCCAAGTATTTTCCAAAGTCAGAATGGAGAAAGAATCTGACTGAAGAATCTGTTGTGCTCAACCTGGGAGAATTAAGTATTGAAATGTACCCTCACATAGTGGGGTGCAGCTCTCTCTTGCCAAACTGAGAAGCTGTTGACAGACAATGATTTGATTCTTAAGTGCTAGTTTTTAAGTCAGCAACAGTCAATAATCCGTGATCAAGTGTGATGTACTCGAGCCTTCTCATTCTTGGTATATTACTCCCAGTATTTAACTTCAACCTTGGATCTTCAGCTGACATTTAACATTTTGTTTTAATAAATTATTATTAGACTTTATTTGCTGTGTGCAGAGGGAATTATTTCAGCTGTTTCCACTTATTCATGTTATTTTTGTATGTAGTCCCTTTCTAATTTTACTCCTTAACTAGACTGGGAATGCATTCTTAGTGTCTTGATGATGATGTTACGCAGACTAAACACTCCAGGCAGCCAAATGCCAGTTTCATGTGACATTTTTTGCAGGTGTCATATGTGGTAAAGTTCTTATATATGAAAGTAGAGGAGGCAGCCTAAATCCTGCCAGGCAGGAACTTGAAGGGATTACCACACTTAAGAAAGCTCAGAGGCTGCCTGGCTTCTTGTTGAAATGAGAACTGGCTCACTGTCATACTTATTTTCTCTTGAAGGTTATTGTCCTAAGTAAATTCAGTTTCACAATTATGACTCAGTCTCTAATGAATTCTAATAGACTAAACTGCCCGCTCCATTTAGAAGCATGCATGTGTAACATTCTCTCCTCCACTGAGTCATAGGACTCGCCTAATTTTGGAGACCAAAATTAAGTTTAATTTTGGGATGGCATTTCCCAAAAGGGACATGAAGCTATAAATAATGGAAAGCCGTAACCAGTAAAAACTGTTTGCATTTTGATTGCCCTGTCATTTCTATTATGCAATAGTTTCAAAGTGTAGAAACTCAGGCAGTTTTTGTAGTTGGGGAATATTGCATGGATCACCAAATTTAGTAAAATACCAAATTTATCCGTAAATGTAGTGTCACTTGCTTACAAAAGCAGGATGGTATTTTGTGATTTTCATGGATCTGCTTCAGCTATCCACAGAAAGCATTCCCACAGCCATTTCTCACATGTTTCTTTCCACCCTACTGATGGACTAGAAAAGCAAGAGCGGATCTGGGAGATGTGATACTAGTTTCGGTCTTCCCCTGCCACCCTGCTCACACATCAAAGGAAGTTGTACTATCCCTTTCAAAATGGGCTGATTTCAGCCTGGAAGGAAGGTAAGAAAGGAGTCAAGATAGAGGAAGATTAAGATATACAGTCATTAGGCTAAGGTGTAATACAGTAAGAGATCCTTATACTTCTACTTGGAAACTTTTTTTCATCCAATTTAGTGCCAGCTTTTTAGAAATGACTGAAGCAAGTTGAGACTTAGAAGTTGAGAACACGATATTAGAAGTCTGTTGCAGATATACAGGCCTAGAAAATAGAGATTTCTGATAGGCCATAAGATTGGGCAAAAAGTGAAGACAGGCTCAGGCAGAGGAGAAATCAGTGGAAAAGTGTGACTGATACTTGGTAAGTATAGATGACTGAGACACTGCCAGGGTCATTGCCTCTTGAGAACCCTGTAATGGGAGACGGCAGAGAAGTCTTACACCCCAGCTGCTGCCCTCGTGCCTGACAAAACATTTATATATATTTATATTTCTCACTTTCTCCCACTGACATGTAGCATGAGATGAAGTTAACTTTCTGTGTAAGGGGATATAAAGTGTGTATACTTGTATGCAGACAAAAGGAAATTTAGTGTTGAAAAATTTTGAGAATATCTGTCACCAAAGAATTATAGAGTGGTTTGTGTTGGAGGTGCCTTAAAGATCATTCAGTTCCAACCCTCCTGCCATGGGCGGGGGCATCTTCCACTAGAACATGTTGCTCAAAATCCCATCCAGCCTGTCCCTAAACACTTCCAGGCATAAGGCATCCACAACTTCTTTGGGCAGCCTGTTCCAGTGTCTCACCACCTTCACAGTAAAAAATTTCTTCCTAATATCTAATCTAAACCTACATTCTTTCAGTTTGAAGCCATCATCCCTTGTCCTGTCACTGCATGTCCTTGTAAGAGGCCCCTCTCCAGATCTCTTGTGAGCCCCCTTTAGGTACTGGAAGGTGCTCTAAGGTCTCCCTGGAGCCTTCTCTTCTCCAGGCTGAACAATCCCAATTCTCTCCATCTGTCTTCATAGGAGAGTTGCTTCAGCCCTGTAATCAGCCTTATGGTGCTCTTCTGGACAAATTCGCATTTTTGTTCCTATTAAAGCTGCTGATGTCATGGATCTGCATTATAGTTCCCTGAAGGTTACTCTAATGAACAAATCTAGATTCAATTATTCACAAGTGCTGGAATTCTGCCTGTACAATTTTCACTTCACTAATGGGCTGGGCAGATTCTGATTTTTCTCAAACAGTCACAAATGAAGCTTAACATCATGTTGTTAACTGCTTTTATTACATTTCCCATAACATGAAGCATAAATTTTAAATGCAGGAAAATAAAAAAATCAAATGAATGCAAGTCTGAGGCTTTGTTCAAAATATTCTGGTATCATTATCGGCTTTTTTTCATTTCAGTTCACATCAGTTTAACACAGTTGCATTCTGTCTGTTTATATAACTGACAGTTTAGGAGAATGCAGGGTAGGAGTTAACCTGGCTGACTTCCATTTACCTTCAGATAGCCAAGCTCTGGGAAGTGAGTAGTATGTGATCATGCAGAATTTCTCGTTCTCAGCTAATTTGTATCTCACATGGCTACTTCTATCAAAGCATAGTATGCACAGAGACACAATATCATATCAGTATTATTTTATGCTTCAGTTTCATGGGTTTCAATATATTTGCAGTTTGGCCCAAGTGGCATGTTCTGTGTGTCACAGCCTTCTACACTCTGCTCCATCACCCTTTTCTTCCAGCTCAAACTCTCCAGCAGATCAGGGGAACTTTAAAGAAGGATGCCCGAACTTATTTCTCTTCAATTTGCATAGCCTCAGTTTACAATCTCATGCTCATGTGTTTCAAGCCAAATGCTCCACTCTTGTCCTCTGTGACAGAGGATCTTTCACAACCTGTCAGTACCTGCTACACTGAAATTGTAGCACACCTTCAAGCTTGTGCCTGCAAACACTGCAGCCTGAGACTTGAATTCCGTAAGACCTCTTTTGGATAAATCCACGTGCCAGCTGCTGTAATGTGTCAGGACCAGAGGCAAGCTTTAGAAGCAGCCTGATCTATCAAGTGAGTAAGCCACTAGTAAAACTGAAAAGAAACCTTTTAAAAACCTGTGGTAAATTGTTTGAATTTCACTGGCTTAATCTCTCAAGTATTAAGCAAACAGTCATGAATTGGGACTTGAGGAGGAATCTGAACAAGCTGAGGGTTAGGGTAAATGTTCGTAAAATTAGAGTGGTAGAATTAGAATAATAAAACAAATCCAAACTGTTAAGTGGGCTGATTAAACAGTGAGAGCTCATTTTCCCCTTCTGCTATTCTAGTAATGTTACGTTCATTTTAATGACATTCTTATATCTTTCAGGGCTGTAAAAAGTTCTGTACCTTTTTCCAACAGCAATAAGAAGCTAAGGGCATGCAGCAGGGGCCTAAATGACCCTATGATAAATTGAAGCAAGTCTGGATCTGCTAGACTGGTAAGTCATGACTTGGGACTGGGACGGGAAGCCAGTGCCACTGCTGGAGAATGACATCCAGGACAGATACCTCACTGCTCTTCCTCTGTGCATTCTGCATTTGGAAAAAAGGGTGATCACAGCATTGTACAAAAGTGCAATTCAAATTGTGAGTTCATTTTGGATGTTGTGGGTTTCTCCCCTTGTAGGAGCTTGTCTGTCTCCAGTGACTCGTAGAAAGCCTATGATATCCATTGATTAAAAG
Organism: Oriolus oriolus; assembly: GCA_013400235.1. Lineage (NCBI taxonomy): Eukaryota > Metazoa > Chordata > Aves > Passeriformes > Corvidae > Oriolus > Oriolus oriolus. The sequence goes on along the minus strand of VXBT01012378.1, from coordinate 14,473 downwards.
TGTTGCCTAGGACTGATTAATGCAAATGCTTTTGTTGAGTGGCGTATAACCATGATTCTAACGGAGAATTTAAGGGTTTGGAGAGCCCAGGCACTATTCTGCTTTGCCTTTATCTGAGCAAAATTTAAAGGTCATTACACTAACCAACCACATACAGTAATCTCTGTGGAAGGACCTCTCGTGCGTTTGTATTGTGCAGGTTTAAAGCAAACCATGGCACTTGGTATTTCTGTGGAGAGAAATTTGTGATGCTGCCACAGGAGTCTGGTTTACAACTATGCTGGGTTTCCATGGGTTTGAGGTATCTTAGAGATCATTTAGTTCCAACCTTCCTGCCATGGGCAGGGACACCTTCCACTAGAACATGTTGCTCAAAGCCCCATGCAGCCTGTCCCTAAACACTTCCAGGCATAAGGGATCCACAGCTTCTCTGGGCAACCTATTACAGTGCTTCACCACCCTCACGGTACAGAATGTCTTCCTAATATAAAATATAAACCTACATTCTTTCAGTTTGAAACCATTCCCCCTTGCCCTGTCACTACATGTGCTCGTAAAAAGTTCCTTTCCATCTTTCTTGTGAGCTCCCTTCAGGTACCGTAAGGCTGCAATTAGGCCACCCTGAGGTCTTCTCTTTTCCAGGCTGAACAATCCCAATTCTCTGAGTTCCCTCATAGCCCAGGTGCTTCAGCCCCCTAATCATTTCTGGACTCGCTCCTACGGTTCCTGTCCTTTCTGTGCTGGGAGCCCAGAGCTGTACACAGCACTGCAGCTGGGGCCCCACCAGAGAAGAGGGGCAGAATTCCCTCCCTGGCTCTGCTGGCCACGCTACTTTGGATGCAGCCCAGGACAAGTTTGGCTTTCTGGGCTGGGACTGCTGGGTCATGTCCAGCCTCTCACCCACCAGCACCCCCAAGTCCTTCTCTTCAAGGCTGCTTTTGATCTGTTCATCCCCCAGCCTGTGTTGATACCATGAGTTGTTCTGACCCAAGTGCAGCACTTGCTCTTGGTCTTCTTAAACTGCATGAGATTCCCTCATGATTCCCATGAGTGCATGGGTCCACTTCTTAATCTTGTCCAGATCCCTCTGGATGGATTCTCATCCTTCAGGTGTTCCAGCTGCACCACTCAACTTGGTGTCATCTGGAAATTTGCTGAGGGTGCACTTGATCTCTTCATCATAACATCTTCTTTGCAAGACTATTGAAGACATTTACTGTGGTGTCCTTAAATCTCAGCTGTTCTTTAAATTATGGATGTTATGTGTCTGTTCATCTTATAGAAAGGATAATGTGACCCTGATGTGGAAATAGCTCAGTTTTTTCTCCTGTAACTTGAGGAACTAATTGGAATTTCCTTTCCTTTAAATCCTCCTTGAACACTTGAATTCCTCTATTTATACACATTTGTAACAATATGTTTAATAAATTTAACATGTTAATTAATTCAACAGCATAGTTATTCAGCCTGTTAATTTTGTAGTACCAATTGTTCAAAGAAAGACTTATGGTCAGGGAAATAGCCAAGGACTAATCCAACATCCTGAATGGGATTCTTATTAATTTCTTGAGAGTTATGGCTGAGCCACCTCACCTCCAAAAATATCCTCACCAATTCCTTCCTAACTTCAAGTGGTGTAGTAACATTTGCATACAGAAATCTTGTTATTTTTTTCAGAGGACTGTCTTTAGGACATTAACATAACCACAAAAATACATGGTAAAATCAACAACAACAAAAAAGAGAGAAAATCATTCAGTAACAAGTCTATATTGAATAGAGATGGGTAAGAGTGAGTGAGAGGAACCTAAAAGAATATTAAAGGAATGAAAGATACCTTCTTCCTACCTGAAAAACTGTAACAAGAAAAAGCAGTATATTCTTTTTTTCCTGAGAGAAAAATAAGTGTTTGAGAGCAATGATGAAAAAGTGTCCTATAGAACCCATGGAAAACCTGCTAGATTTCATTAGCAGGCTTGTATCTTATGATTGTAACTTCTTCAATATCTTTAAAATTAAACACCTTATAAGAAATTGTTTGAACCAAGGTTGTTGAAGTCAACTGATGTTGCTTTTAGAAACTGTTGATTCCTCCAAGAAAATTCCTTCTTTATACCTGAGATTATTCTGTCTTGTGGGTCTGGTGCAGACATACATGCCATTCTGGCAAGGAATGCCCCTGACTTTTTTCAAATTTTGACTTCTGTTTTAGCAAAACGGAAGAGTTTTCCTAAAACCTGAAACCAAATAGATATGGTTGTCTGATCTGGTGTTTCCTTAAGAAACTACTTGAACTTCTGAACAGCCGGGTGGGACTTTGACCCAGAGGGAGCACAATAAGGTATTTATCTATAGTCTGCTTGTGGTCTTTCTTACAGGTTAGGAGCTAGCAAATACCAGGTTTCCACCAGAACCAAAGTTAAAAACACAGCAGATCATTTGGTGTAAATTTGGTCAACACAAAAATATGCAGATCTTGAACTGGTCTGTTTAGGAATAAAATTATCTTATGACTGCTTTTATGAATCTTCTGCTCTGCTTTGCATTCCAATGGTCTTACTTTTGAAATACATGCAGAAATAAATGAAAGATTCACAAAAGAGAGAAAGAACTCATTATGTATGTCCCTTGGGATTGATTCTTAAACTTCTTTGGGACATAATAATTGAGTACTTGCAGTATCAGGGAGGGTGGGGATGATGGGAAGTATATTCTTTCTGTGGAGATGGGAATATTGCAGTCCTATTTGCATATGATATTAAGTGTAACACAAGAGGAGAGAATGGATATCCTGGGACAGACTGCTCTTATGGTCTGGTAATTAGGCCACTCCAGTGGTAAATATGAGTGTCTTGATGAAGATACCTGGTATGATTTGGGCAGCTGGAAAAAGAGAATTTAATTTCATCTCTCAAGACACAGTTATTCAGAAAAGTGAATTACAGGATCTCCCAGAAAGTACAAGGGCAAGAGGAAGGGGATAGAAATTGATAGATGTATTTTCTATCTAAATATATTTTTTTAACTTAACTGGAAGCATTTGCCAGTTTCTAAGCATTTCCATCAATAATGTCAGATCAACTGAATAAGCACTTTGGGGAAATAAATTAGTTACTAAAAAAACCCAGTTGCTCTGGTATACAAAATGGTCCAAGTTTGCTGACAGCCCTGTCAGTAAACTGGTCCAATTCAATATATAAAATTGCCTTTCCAGAAAATCTTAAGCAGTTTTATTGCCTCAATCTCACAATCTCTGACATCCCTGGTTTCTATTAATTACGTAATTAATTTTTATTACAAAGTAATATTTTTGAGCTTCTCATTATGTGGGCCTTCAACTGAACACCAAGTGTTTTGGCTTTTAGCTAAGTGTCAGTAAGCAGATCAGAAAGCATCAGGAAAAGTTGGATTAATTAAACACAAGCTTTGATCTCTCTCTTTTCTGTGCTATGTTTTTAAGTAGTCCTTTGGGTTTTGGTTCATTACTAGGTTTTGTTTGTAGATAAGGTTAAGGGCTAATGTGCAAGGTATTTTTGCAAAAATAGTTGTGCTCTCATCAAGTGCATTAAGTGCTTTGGAGCTTTACAAAGTGTTTAGTTACGGTGCCCATAGCTACAGACATTTGAACAGCAATATGCAAGGTGTCATACAGACCATTACTGAATGATTGTTTTTGCCTCAGCTCACAACAAAGTGTGACTTTCAAGATTCATCTTTATTTTGAAAAGTGTTTGAGACATGCTAGTACACATTGCTATGCTATATTTGAAAAAGAAACTCATGAAGACAGTAGCTTACAGTGACTTTTTTTTTTTTTTTGCTTCTAAACAATTTTTTCCCCCACAAATAATTATTTAGAACCTTGGAGTGATGGAAAACCTCTAGGTTGGAAAGGCCCTGTGGAGGTCATCTGGTACAAGCTCCAGCTGAAAGCAGGGCATTGGACTGCATTAAACAGGGCCCTGTCAAGCCAAGTCTTTAATATCTCCAGCAAAGGAGATCCCATCACTTCTCTGGAAACCTCTTCCAATGTTTAACTGTTCTCACAGTAAATAACTTTTATGTAATTTCCCAAGTTCTGCATGTTGCTTTTTGCTCTGTCACTTTCCTTCCTTTGGGAGAGAGTACTTATATCCTCTCTGTGATTAGGTACTAGAAGGATAATTTATACTGCTCCAGTCCCATTTCAGCTGTTGGCTTTTTAACATTTTGTTTTAACATCTGGCATAGTTTAGTTTAATCTTAATAGAGTACATTATTAATGATTACGATGCTCACTAAAACCAAAGCTGTTAAATGGAGGGAAGAGTCAGTATCCCCTTTGCCATTTATGGGAATAAGCCCTTCCTATGCCAGGGAATAAAGCTGCAGGAGATCAGAAAGAGGTACTCCACTATATCATCTGCTGTCGGGAAAGAAAAGGAAAAGTTCATTGTAAGGCACCCTTGCTCCACCTCTGAATTTAAGCAAATTCTAGCTCATAGAAATTCTTCTTGCAGACTCCACAGTGTGACAGGTGACTCTGACTTAGTGCTGCCCATGTCACTTTGCATTAGAAAATACTGTGTGACTGACATGAGTGATATAAAATGTCAAGTAAGACACTTGTCAAAAGTGGACACAATTTGGACATTTTCTGTTTAAATGTAGGAAAAGAAGCTGTGGCTTAAAACCAAATTAGGCAGCCTGGGGTTTTTTTGGTTCTCCTTTTTCCCCCACTAAAGGTGACCTGAGAATATTAACTTCTGTTACAAAGGTTTTTATAAATTTACACTGACAAGCTCACTCAGTGATGATCAGGAGAAGTCTTCATCAGAAGGCAAGTAAGGGGACTTTCACTCACATTTCTTGCTCTGTGTACTCCTGAAATCCCACTTTCCTGCTCTGAATGTAACAATTCCTGCATTCCTAATGCTGCCCTATAGATTGTCTCCAGCTCATTCCTGTGTGAGGAGTCATAGTAAAGCAACAGAACTCTGCAGCTGCCTTAATTTCCCACTTTTCTCATCCCTACTGTTCCCATCAGCAGGAAAGCCTCCAACACTTGGATAAGATGCATAACAGAGTTTCTGTGCCTCACACTGTGATTCTCTGTATAAGCCCTTGGACCAGTTTCATCTCTGTAAGGAGATAAGGATGCTCAGCAAGGGACAGCACTTGATCTTACATGGTGCTGTAGTCATAGTTTACAATATCAGATCACAATCTTGTCAGGTGCACTTTTAGCTCTGTAGGAGAAAAAATGTGTCCTAGACTTTAGGGTATATAACAAGTAGATAATATAAAAATAAGTTAAAGTCATAGCTATAAAATACAAGTAAAAGAAAGATCTGAAGTGAACACAAGTAAGATTTTTATTATCTGGAAAATATTTATTGGCTAAACAACTCTTAGGGGGTTTTACTGTTGACTTTGGGGGAGCTGGACTATGGCACAGGTGCATATCTACACGGAAGTTTCCGTTTAGATATTCTGGAAAAGAGCTCTCCATGGCTGCTCTTGCTGTGCAGTGCAGATTCATTCTTCAGTGCATCCTGCAGTTCTGCCCTAATTTGCTCTGAGAGATCTAGCCCAGACACACAACTTCCTCCATAAACTCTGGTTTGGATGCATTCGTGGACAGACTCGTTGAGTTCCAAATAAGCAGTAGATATGGTTACTGTGTATTAGACCACATACACTTGCACTCCTCTTTACATGAAAACCCTCTTCATCATTTTCACTTATGAATAACTTTAATACAACATAAAATGAAGACTAGACCCTGAATTTTTGAAAGATATATTTTGTTTGTTAGCTGAGTGCAAAAAAACCTGGTGATTTACAACAAAGCCACCTGCTTCTCTCTGGTGTTTATGAACATAAATGCAATCAAATTCATTTCTGGGATGCTTTCTAGATAGTAATATCTTTGTGCTGTGATATAGCTACATACATTGAGACGTAAAATTTAGTGGGAGGGAAGGTGGTCTGTGACAATAAGGCTGTTATGTGGCACTTAAACTATTTTGGTTAATTCTGCAGCAGATATCAAGTGATGACAGTGAATATTTAGAGATCTCAACTCTCCCTCTGTTTATTTCTTCTGCCTGCTAAGGACTAATCTCAAAAAAGAATAGGAAGCCGTTTCAAAATCAGTAAAAAAAGACATTGTATGAACTGTGCTGCCATCCCAAAACTTATTACTAGGACAGCATAGGCTGGCTCATCGTGCTTAAAGGTAAATGGACAAGTACAAATTAGGGGGTGATGTAGCCAACAGTGGTCTAGGTTAGGAGGCAGAGCTCTTTCAGCTATGAAATACAAACTGCACACTACAAAAGGACTTTTGACTTCTGGTTGAAAAAACCCAATCAAAATTATTGGGAGAAGGAGAAGATTTTGAAAATACAAACATTGCTACCTCCTTCATTTGGGCTGGAGCTGTTGACTGACATCAGCATCCTGACCCATTTCATATACTAGATGTTGAATCTTGGTTCTTCACTGCAGCTCCTTTCTTTCCTGCATTCCTTACTTCTTGTATATTATAATTTTCAGCAAGCATTTTCTTATCTCTTTTTGCTCTTCCCCACTTCCTCTGCGCAAGGATTCTTTTATAGGTCAAACAACATAATGTATTGTGGTGCTTGAGCAAACCCAGCTGTGGCTCCATGTGTTCCATACCCCAAATAAAACATGTAAGGCAAGTCCTCAGGTCACGCAGTTGAATATCTGCGATCAATCTTTACCATGCTGGGGTGTATCAGTCATATACAGTGTTACAGACCATGGTAACAGCCAGCACCTTTCAGCTATGATTATGCAGCAAGAATAATAAAATATACAAATACATAATTTTTACACTTCTTTCCACAAACACATAAATCTTTTAAGGACACTTACACAGTATTTGCACAACCTGATGTATGGAGTAACTTGTAAAGTATGATATCTAGAGAGGAAAAAACCCATTATTTTTCTCTTAACACATGAATGGATGCTGTTGCTAGAAATTTTAAAGAGATGACAAATCTGCTCAGAACTGGAGCAAAAAGACCCAGTGTTCTGGGCTGCAAAATCTTCATTCTCTGTAAAGGCATTCTATTAAAAGAGATTGTGAGATGGTAAAGGGCATGGCAATGAAAAGGTTATTTAGGGAAGGGGGAATAAAATGTAAGTAATTTACATTATGTCATAAAACAGGCTTTACAAACAGCTGTTTTTTAGCTACAACACTTCAAGAAATTAAATACTGCTCATGCAGTCAGATTCACCAACTCCCAAAAACTGTTCACTAACCGTGAGTGAAAAAGAGAAAGATACTCAGTTGAAGGAAAATGCCATCACATTTCTCAGTCATTTCAGATGTTAAATAACTACAAGTTTTTGCAGCATATGTTCCCACAACCTTTATAGCATGGATTGAAGGATATTTTCATAGGATGTCAGAATGCTCCTCATAAAGGAAGAAATGACATGTTTTCAACCTGCCCACCTTCTGAATTGTGAAGCAGCATATCATTGGAGGGCTAACAGCACAGGCTGTACCCTATACATAACAGAAGTACAAATCCTATTTGTCATGAGCCTCTTCACTACGGAAAATAGGTCATCCTTAAGCATTAGGATTAGGGTTCTGTAGACCTGGTTTTGTCCTTGATTCTGCACCTGACTTAGTCCTTAATTTTTCAGCAAGTCATTTTTTATGTGTCCAGAAGCCTAAAGCCCTGGTGTTTGGTCACCCCTTAATGTAGTTCAAACCTGAGGCTGCCTTCTGCTGTTTGGAGAGGATCTAGCACAGTGTGTCCCTGATTCTGTTTGGGTCACGTACATGCTACAGTAACCATTGTCGTGCAGTATTATTTCTGGGTCTGTCTTTGCTGAAAGGACAGGCACTGGCTTAAGGCACACATGGTAAGCTTCATGTATATAAAAAGGGAGGGATCTTCTTCTTTATATGTGAAAATAATTATGCAATTATGTGTGAAAGATGAGGAAGATACAGGAGAGTGAATAAAGACGGCAGGAGCTTGAAGGCACAGGTACGGGAGTCATTCTTACATAGTATCCACGCACCAGCTGAGTTCCAGTAGCTGGTCACATGCATGCAGTCGGCTCTTGGCCCTGGAGAGGTAAATCCTTCTCTTGGCCTTTGGGATTCTCTCTAACAATACCATGGAGTTGCATTTGATCCTGAAGCATCAAATCAATTTTTAAAAAAAGTAGCAATATTTAGATTAATAAAAGCTGAACCAACAAGGAAGTATAGAAATACCCTCTTTTTCTTAGGCTTTAGAATTCAGAACTGGGGAAACCGAAATTGTGTTTTAAATTAATAACCACTGGGAATGTTTTGCTAAACTCTAGCTTTTAGTGTATGCAGTCAGCATATGGAAGCATTGGTTATATATTTATACATTCAACAAGAGTATCTTCTGTATCATGCCAGTAAAGGAAATGAAGAACACATATTCTGTGGAATAATACAAAAAGCCGTTTTGACCTAGACTAGATGAACACATTTTTTTCTAATATAAACCTGAAGAAAAATAATACTCTTTTGAAAGTAGAAAGGGAAACAGGAGGTATTAAATGATTTACTTCTGACAATAGCTTCTGCGTATCCCACTTAAGGCAATGTAAACTGTGCTTATGTCTTCAGAATCATGATGGCAATAAGCTGTGATTAATACAACTTTAATGTCACATGCAGGAAGTCAAGACTAATTCTTCACTTTGAAAACTGAGGGCCTACAGATGGGCTGACAGTCTGAAATGCAAATTTCTTCAAAATTCTCTGTTTTGCTTATCCTTATCTCTAACTTTTCTGATTTAAACTTTTTTTTTCTTTTAATTACATGAGGTTTTCATTTAATTTGTAATCATATAAAGGTGGATGTGGTTTTTCCAGATAGGTTCTGGGGCCCAACTGCTTTCTTTTTAGACTGAGTAGCTGGGTTATCTCTCGGGTTGGAGACCAGAATAAGTGTCTTTTCTGTGTTATTTTGCAAAAAGATATGGTTTCTGATTAAAATAAAGTGCATATTCTCATAGTATTTTTCTTGATGCCTCTGTGTTTCAAATGAAAATAATTTTACCACACAGTGTTCCATGAGTGTAGATAATTCTTACTTTTAGTCAGAGATTACTCACCGCTGTATGTGAGGTAGCACTTATAGACTGCCCAAAGAGGTGAATTGTTTTTTTAGGGGGGGAAAAAAGAAAACAGCAAAATCCCCCAAATCCAACTCAGCCTAATTTTAAACTGGGTTTCTTGTTTCACAAGATTGCAATACATTTGGTCTTCTTGCTATTTTTGTGCAGGTCTGGGACACTGAAAGACAGTTTGTGCCAATATCAAGAGTAGCTCTGTGAATGAGAGGGATTTATGCCCAGTCGGGAGTGACCAGTTTCCAGAGATTAATTTCACACTTCATAGCTTCTTGTGGAAGAATTGTCCAGAAAAGGCTGAATCAATGCAGTGAGATAGGCTGTTAGGTTGAATAGGAACTCTGTTCTTTCTCTGGACCAAAATGAACCAACATCTGCTTTGGTGTACTCTTGCTGACTTTTACAGTGGTGTGTGTAACTCCCCATGAAATTAGATTGGGCTGAAGCTGGCTCTTAGAAAGTTTAGAAGGTTTGCACCTTCCCATATTTAAAAAAAAGGGGCAGAAGTCCATTTTCTTAACTCTTGGCATTAACTGCTCAGTCATCACCGTATTTTAAAATGAAATGTCAACTAAAAAACATGGTAGTATCTTCTGCATTAATATAGGAAAATGTACTTCCAATAGTAAAACTGCATGAAAGACATCTATGCTCCTTTTCTTACCAGCTGTGACTGTCAGCCCTCTGCCCTGACTTTTACAGCTATCACACTTGGCTAAAGATGGGACTTCTGTTAGAAGATCTATCATGGTGAGAGATCAGGCAGTAATTGGCAAACAGGCATGATGCAGTTACTCCGTTGTCTCTGAACAATCATATTCAACTTCCTTGAACGGCAGACCGATCCACAGGCTACTCCATGTGTGTCAGGATGATAGAGTAGGAGAGCAATAAGTATCTAGTGGAGAAGACATGTTAAAGGCTGTCAACTTTTGGGACTGATGGAAGACCCTTTCAAGATCATTAGTGAAAGAAGATCTTGAAATTCTCCCTCAGTTTCTTTGTTGTGGATAATTTTTTTCCTTAGTGAGTACTGAGCATAACTCTTCAAAGCCCAGTGCAGTCATGCCGTGATTCCCAGTCTGGTTCTGCACAATCTAGCTTACACCTGAGGCACTATAGCTATATTAATGCAACGCTCTGCCCCAGCTAATTAACTCTGAGCTAGCTCATGCTTCTCAAAATAGTGCTGTAAAGCATCTCAATATTTTCTTGTCAGGAAGAAGCTGGTGTACTGGAGAGCCATGTCCCTGCTTTCCACTTTTCCCGTAGTATCATCCAATTGCTGATGTTTGCCTGGGCACCTGACAGGGTTGCATCTACTTAGCTGGCTTTGTTCACTTGGAAACTGTGAGGAGGAGGTTTTAGGAAAGCACTATACAAACAGTGAGCTTAGAGATAATTTGCAATGTAGATAGACATGTACCATATGGATAGACAAAACAGATGGTGGGTGAGGGAGGAGGAGAGTTAGGAACAGAAGCACAGAACAGTGAACAGATTTCCTCCCAGTTGTCCTAGAGTCTAGTACAGGTCAAAATAAGAGCCCAAATTCCTTGGCCTGAAGGCTGGTTTCTTATCAGTGTTGCTCAAGTCAGGGAGCATTCATTTTCTATTCCCTTAACTCATTTGCTCACTTTGAGTATTGCCATTACCTTCCAGAGAATTTGAACTGGAGTTTGTCTTTATGTCCGAAGAGTTTAGAGATTTTCTATTCACAGTGGTTCTCATCAGGAAAGGTCAAAATAAATGACATTTTTCATAGTCAGTCTAGTTTAAAACCTGGCTGTGGTTCATGCATATCAACAGCAACAATTTGCATTTATATAGCACCTTCCATCCCTTAGGACCTCACAGTGCTTTGTAAACCATATGTGGGAATAACTTCACTGAAATAACAGTTGAAAATCCTCCTTGAAGTCCTGCAGCCTGGGGGATAGCTGAGGGGCAGCATACAGTCCAGCACTGTTACACAGCCCATAGAGGAAAGCATTGGGAAGGTGCTGTTTCTCACTACACAATGCTGGTAGATGAAGAGAAAACAGAGTTAAATTGCATAGGAGAAAATTTGGCTTGAATGCATTTTGAGAGGACATTATCCCCACAGAAAGAATTGTGATAAAATTTCAAGATCACTAGTCATCAGGGATTTGTTTTCTGCTGCTTCTGCAGGATGATACCTCTGACAATGCAAGACATTATTGTACTGGCTCAGGGTGAACATATCCATATGTTTCACTATTCACACTGTCCACAGTCGATATATGTATTTGGGTTAGAAGCTTCATCATGAACTATGTTTGGTAATATGTATGGTCCAAATATCAGGTGAACCCGTCTCTGCTTCAGTCTGACAATATTAGCATGGAGTTTTTTGGTTACACAGTGCCTTCTCCTCCAAAAAGACCCCCCACAACCAACTTTGTATAGTCTCACACATTCTGCTGGCTTAGAGAGCAATGATGAAAGTACTTTTTTAGCAAAGACTAAGATGAAAGTGTTATCTACCAGACAATTTACAGTAAATGGAAAGAATTCTGTTAAGTGGGTTTGACTTAATCAGATAAAAATGTGCATTGTTCTCATTGCTAAATTAATCACTTCAGCTGCTGAAAAGTCTGTTACATACATCCCCTTACTGTCCTTTGGAAGTGATACAGCAGTGAAGGAGCAAAGGATACAATGACAGACAGGCTTTCTGTGATGTCAACTTGTCGCAGTGCTTTTCAAGGTGAGCGTGAGGGTACTTTTTTTGTGTGTGTGTGTGTGTTATTTTCACTGAGTCATAGGAAAAAATTAGTTTAGAAATGAGTTTAGCCTACCAAATATGCCATTAAGTTTGCCATGTCCTAATCACTGGACATACAATTCCTGTCAGGGAGCGGGCAGAGTTTCGTGTATGGCTTGAATCAGAGGGAGGCTTGTACCCTACAGCATTCAGTGAAACCAGCAGTAGTGCAGCTCTTTATTAACATCTCAGTCATCTCTAAGGGCACTCCTCATGTTGTCCTCAAGGACACCTGTGACAGTGCCTGGCTGGCTTCAGCAGGAGTAGGTGGTACTCGCCCTCTACTCCCGGTGCTGTACGGGCCACCCTACCAGGGCTGACTCATTACTGCCACCTTTGTCATCGCACTCATAAAGGTGAGGACCGATGTTTCTGCAGGAACTATCAAGTTATTAAAACCCATAGTGGTAATATAAAAATAATATTCCCCCGAGGACATAATTCGTTTTACATGAGAGGAAGGTTGACAAATGCCCCTGAGAAAGCCTATTATTGTTACTGTTAGAGTGCAAAATGTAATAACAGTCTGAGAGGAAACTGGGTGCTTAAATGGTTACCAAACCTTCCCCCAGTCATAAAGTTCCTTCTTTTTTTTCTAATATTTTATATTTTACCACTATGACCAGGGGACTCTTTGTAATAAGGTGTTTAGTTCTTGTGACTAATTTGCTCAAAGAAAAACAAATGTCTGTAACCTATAGTTATTCAGCACTGCTTTACTTAAACCATATTTCACTTAAGAAACACCTGAAAAACATTTTTCCCCCAGCCCTGACTTTAAATAAACATTTTTTAGTAGAGGTGTGTGTTTAGTTCACTAATTTGTGTGGTATTGTTTCAGTTACTCGGATGGATGATTGAAAATGATTAAAGTGTAAAAGGAGAAGACTTCAGTATGGAAAGGGAGATAAGGGAGAAGATATACGTCTATAAAATTGTAAGTGGCACACAGAAATATAGAGAATAAAGTAACGGAACTCTTTGCCATAGGATGGTGCATAAAATGAAAATTCCTATGGGTGCTTAAAGTAAATGTGTAAACATTTGGGAGTAAGAAAACAACAACAACAAAATAGTTATCCCTATACACAGGTGTGTTTCCTTCAGTTCATGACGTCCCTGAGCTGCAAAACACTGGGGCTGAGGGTGCAGTCTGAAGGGCTGTCACTACAAACTTACACTGTTCTTGTTCTTTCCCCTTGACTTTGCTGCTGGTCACCTGAAGATAGGTTACTGGGCCAGCTGGATCTTTGGTGTGGCCAAATGTCTTGTTCTTCATTTACTGAATTCCAAATTGTCCAGACAAATCATTCCTGCCTGTCAAATTTGTAGGTGCATGTTGTATGAAGCATCGCAGGACTTGTGCTTTCTAGAAATGTTAAAAGTAAATGGAGGGGAAAAAAAAAGAAAAAAGAAGAGAGATTTGTTTGCATGCTTTACAGGGGCAGATTGAAAGATGGGGGATTCTTCATATCCTGGTCTAACTTTATCATGGCCCCCTGTGCTGCCTTTAGTGCAGGTGAGCTGAATCAGATGTGAACTGAGAATGGCACAAGAGTCCTCCCACACTGAACTGACTTTGAGCAAAGTCTGAGCAAAAGTAGCTGTCAGAATAGGATGAGCGGGTGTCCCCAGGCTGGATTCTGACCTGGAAAACACCTCTACTGCTATTTCTGGCTATGGAATGGAGGCAGAGCCACAAGATAAACCAATGCTTCAGAATATGATTAGGAAGAAACTTCCCTTCTTCTTCCTTGCTACCTACCCAAGGGATCTAAATGTTTTGACTAGCTCAAGGGATACCTTGGGGCAAAGCATTGTTTCTGATTCTTGTACTTGGTGGGACAGACTTCTAGATTTCTCTGGGTTTAGAGGTGTTTTGAGTTACTGTATATAATGGAATTCTGCCTATCTGCCTCTTCCTTTCTCCCTTTTCTCCCTTGCCTCTCTCTGCTTAACAGACTGAGCCTATGGGGACCCTGGAGCTCTCTGTGGCTGTTTTATTCATAGATTTAGCCCCTTTCTTAGTGCAGCAGCTTCATCAAATATTTTTCAAGGACAACTTTTCTCCCTAAAGGTTTGCTCAGCAGCAATGACTGTCTCATCTAGGTAATCTATTCTGATTAATTTGACTTTAGCTTTCTTGCTGCTCCAGTGGAGTCCAAATTTGTCAAGGACTTAAATATATATACACACATACACACCAGGGAAGTTTCACAAAAAAAAAAAAAAAAAAA
>VXBT01012377.1:0-67656 GCA_013400235.1 Oriolus oriolus | reverse complement strand
ATCCACAGCCTTTCTCTCATCCATCCAATTGGTCAAGCAAGGTGTGCATTTCACAAACCCAACCTGCTGGGCTTGATTCTCTGAGTGTCCTGTATGTCCATGATGGCACTCAAGATGATCTGTTTCATAACCTTCCCCAGCACTGAGGTCGTACTGGCAAGGCTGTATTTTCCTGTATCCTACTGGGCCATCTTGTAGATGGGGGGGGTAACATTTGCTAACTTCCAGTCTACTGGGACCTCCCTGGTTAGCCAGGACTGGTGGTAAATGATGGAAAGTAGCTTGCTGAACTCTTCCACCAGCTCTCTCCGTACCCTTGAGTGGATCCCATCTGGCCTCATAGACTTGTGTGCATCTAAATGGTGTTAACATGCTGCTGAACATGTCCTTCTGGGTTATGGGTGCATCATTCTGCTCCCATCCCACCTCTCAGAGCTGGGTACCTGGAGGACAACTGGTCTCATTATTAAAGACTGAGGCAAAGAAGGCATTAAGAACCTCAGATTTTTCTTCATACTTTTTTACAATATTTCATTTCCCCCTACATCCAGTAAAGAATGGAGAGTTCCTTTAGCCCTCCTTTTGTTGCTGATGTATTTGTAAAAACATTTTTCTTTTCTTTTTTGGCAGTAACCAGATTAAGTTCTAGTACGACTTTGGCCCCTCTAATTTTTCCGCTACATAACTTCATGATATCCTTGAAAGTCCTCCCAAGTTGCCTGCCCCTCCTTCTGAAGATGATACATGCCCTGTTTTTAAACTGAGTCCAACCCAAAACTCTTTGTTTAACCAGGCTGGTCTTATCTCCAGTCTGTTGACACATGGGGAGAGCCTGCTCATGTGCATTTAGAATTTCCTTGAAGTACATCCAGCTGTTCTGGACCCTTGTGTCCTTCAAGATTGCCTACCAAAGGACTCTCTCAACCAGTCTCCTAAACAGGTCAAAGTGCCCTCCAGAACTTAAAGGCAGCAGTATTGCTGATTCCTTCCTTCTCCAAGAACTGAAAACTCATAACAGTTTTTGGTTGCTGTACCCAAGATGACCTCTGACCACCACCTCTCCCACTAATCCTTGTCTGTTCAAACAAACAGCAGGTCCAGTGGAGCACCAGCCCTTGTTGTCTCCCTCACCCACTCTGTGGGGAAATTGTCCTCCAGGAGCCTCCTGGACTGTTTTCTCTCTGTTGTGTTGCATTTCCAGCAAACATCTTGTAAATCATCAGAAATCCCTTATGAGAGGAAGAGCTTGTGATTGCGAGAATTCTACCAACTGCTTTAGAATATTTCAACTGCATCTTCATCTTGGTGTCTAAAGCAAGGCTCCCACCATGATATTTCCTTTTACTCTGGGCACTGTAATAATTTTCAAATTGATCACTCTCCCTTAAAAGAGTCAGGGCAGTAGTTTGTTCCACTCTACGTCAGTACCACTGTTTCTTTATGCAAACCAGTTATATGGTATATACCTATATAGCTCCAGAACCATTCCACTGGAGGAACTGCTGTATGACTGTCTTTGTAGGCTGTTTTGCTGTCTTGTATCATAACATCAGAAAAACTTTTTTTTTAAATGTCTGCCACCAGAGAGAGAACAGTACAAAGGAAGTAAAAATAGTGCCGATCACATGAAGAGTGCAAACAGGCGTGGTAGATAAAAATTCGTATTGTCTTAAGTACACTCATAATTGTGTGTGCCAAAGGATTGCCTTTGCTGGTTTCCAAACCATTGGCATTGATATTGTGTACTCTTTTGCCATTGTTTTTATGTCTTTGTTTCCTCTTCATCTTGGGTTCTGTTTTGTCTGTATGCTATCTTACTAAATGATTCACTCTGTGCAATCAACCACATCACCTAACTCATTTCAAACAAACAGTGAAGCTATTTTATTCAGATTTTTTGAGATCCTCTCCCAGCAGTATTGCAGATACGAGTAGTGAACATGTGTATAAATACAAAAGAGAAAATATCCTTTTGGGACATTACTTTGTTAACATTAGAAATGTCTTCAGGTTAGAGTAGTATGTTCAGGTTGTTTGAGTAATGGCTGTGACTTTTCAGGGTCTGTAAGAGGGAAAGTAGTAGATTACTGCAACACCGGGCTGCTTGGAAAGTATCCAGTAAAAGCTTGAACCTCTTCCAGGAAAATAGTCTTTGAATGTGCTGACTATAACAAGAGAGCATTCGAAGCTAATTTGTTAGTGGGTTTGTTATCACATTTTACTTTAAAGTTGATCTCTTAAGATGTGTTGGGAAAAGAATTAAGCTAAGCATCAATATTTAGAATGGTGGTTCTAAAAATTAGTGTTACTCAGATAAAAACCTTCAGCAAATCCTTTTTACCTATTTGTGTAGATGTGACTTCGGAGTTATTTTATTCCTTACTCTAGACAGCCTAGAAGAATATACAGAAAAGAAAATACCATTAGTAGCAGCCAGATGTTATCTTTATTTGACATGTGTTAATGTGTTTTGAAAGCTTTACTTCAGTTTTTACAACTCAGTTGATTTAAATTATCATCTTCCCAAACTTATTACTGAAAAGAATGCAGTCTTCTTTTTTGGCTTCTTTCTGATTGCTGTGTTTACCCTGTGCTCTTATATTTTGTGTGTGTTGAATGCTCCTTAAAAACATTGCAATCTATTTTGTAATTCCGTAGGGTGTATTTCTTGGTAGCTAACTGTTGCTGTTTTTATTTTCAAATAATTCTGGAAAATTTAGAGCATCATAAAGTCTGCCTTTCCAAGTTTTCACCTATTATGCATTACTGCGGAAGATGTATGCTTGACTTTATACATACTGTAGTCAGCTGTGATGGGATTGTCTAAAGTTAACCACATGGTACACATGCTAAGAGTTCATAAATAACATGACCAAAGATAACAAATTAAAGAGGAGATGGAGAAGGGAAGGAGAAGGCATTACAGCAACTTCAAAAAAATTATGTGGTTGCTCAGTTGGCTCATTTTCAGCCTTTCCTTGCAAGTTTTTAAATTGTGTCAGATTTTATGATCTCAATTAATGCTGCAGGGAGAAACAATTGTGAACTTTCTTCCCTAGTGGGATACTTCTTTGTGTGGCGAATATCTATCAGTTGTCTTACTCCTCCCTATCTTTGACATATTGATGACTAGAGGAGATCACCTTTTTTTACCACTTTGTAGCACTAATCTGATGCCTAGTGGGCTAAGGAATTGGCCATTTTCATATAAATTTCCATTTAAACAAATAGCTGCGTGTAGGCCACCTGATGCTCGCCAGTGATACCCATAAGCAAGTGAAAAACAAGGTCAAGCTGTCAATGTTTGGGTATTTGAATACAGTAATAGTTTTAAAAGGTTTGGAAAGGGCAGTCAGAGATGTCACTTTGTCTTTACCTTCTTGACTAAGCCTATTAGCAAACAGCACTAATTATGTGATTATATACTTTTATTTCCTTTTCCTCTTCTATATTCTGAGAGCAAAAGCGTAATCAGTGTTTCATGTGAATTTACTTCCTTTCTGATTTTGGCCCAGTGCCTCATTTTTGGTGTTCAGCATTGCTCCTTGTATTGGATGAGGTCATAGTCTTTCCCATACCAGTGCAGTCCTAGTCCGCAATCCTCCTCCTGTTGTTGAAATTTTACTCGCACCTCATCTAACAGCATGCAACAGTATTATCCTTGTGTAGCACAGGCATGTGGGTCTATGCTGGAATTTTGGGTGTTAGCTTAGACTTATTTAACAGTCTGGTTTTCATACCAAAGCATTTTCTTTCTGCTGTTACCATGTGACTAAGTTGCACCAAATTTCTGCTGTATCAGTGAATGATACTGTCACTTCTGAGGCCATGTTCTTATCAGATTTCAGATTCCCATCACTTTTAATGGAAGAGCTTGGTCTCTTCAGAAAAGTTCTCTCTGGCAGGAAGGCTCTGGGTTTGGTTTTTTTATTCTCCACTCTCTGCAGTTATTTTCAGAGCACTCTGTGATTCAACTTGCAGTGAAAACACATCGATTCTTGGCCAAGAGGGACTCGGGCAGCCCAGCTGTTCTGGGAGATCTCAAGCTGCTAGGCTACTACTCTTAAAGACCATATTATGTCTTGGAGTCATTAATGATATTCAGTACATCCAAGCTTCAGTCTGTGCTGTTGTCTTGCTGAGCTATGTAGAGAGATTCCCAGCAAAGAGCAGTAAAAAGGGGGATTACATTCACAGTGCAGTTTTCTTCCAGCTCTTTGGAGACCATCCTATATCAATAGAGGAGGTCATATAATGTAAATTGGGTAGGTCAGTAGGCAGATCTGTATGGATTGTACAGTAGTGTGTGGTGAGTGTCCCTTTTTGGTTGGCAGTGTGATTGTTAACAAGGGGAAAGCTCACTGTTGATATTCTCAGGCTCTTCTCAAAGTCTTTGCTTTAAGCCACTGGCAGATTCAGACAGAGATCTTCTTGCAGTGGTTTATAGCACATTCTCAAATAGGAATGGGAAATTCCTTGTTCAAAACCAGATAGCAGAACACAAATTATGTTGTTCATCCCTTTTCTTTTGCTCATTCTTCTCCTCCCTCCCCAAATCAGGCATGCCAGATTGTTGTTGGGCAGCCCTGTTCAAACCCTGAAGCTAAACAATACATTATTTTCTCTTGCTTTGTTTCATTGTAGTTAATTTAATATTCTGAAGAATGAAACATACTGCCATAAGACCATCAAGCAAGCAAAAAGGGTTTGACACATTCTACAAGAAGGAATACCTGCTGGAATGGCATGAGTTCACAAGCAGGAAAAAGATTGAGCCTTTCCTTCTTCTTCCACTTGGAAGAATGTTCTTTCTGGGTTTTTGTTTGTTTGGTTTTGGGTTTGGTGTCTGCCCCTCACCCTCTTGTGTATTTTTAGTCCCCCATACTTTTCTTTTAGATTATTCCACTCCTTTCCCTGACACTGATCTGGATTAGATGATTTGTGCGTGCCACTGCCACTCTGATTCCACTGCATGGGGTTTATTTCCAAGAGGAAGAGAAGGATCTGTACTTTCAGGGTGGGGTGTCAAGGGAGGTATGTATGCAGTGTGCTGCTGGGGTTATCTAGTGTGCTATGACTTTCAGCCTTTTACTTTCAGATCACCCTTAGAAATTAGAAATTTGAAGTGGAATGGTTTTATGCAAAGCAAGTTAAGTTTTTATTTCTTCTAAAGTTCTGTATACAGACATGCAGGTGGGAGAGAACAATCCTAGAGGACTTAGGATTTGATTTAACCTGAGCAATAGCTGCTTGAAAATGAAAAGAAAATTTCAGAGGTAATCAGGTTATTCTATGAACAGAAATTAGTTGGATGGTTAGTGTGTACACCTTAGACCTGAACAGATCTCTCTTGGGATATATTCAACTAAACTTTTTCACATGTTTGGTTTTTGTTGTTGATTTGTCAGGGTTTTTTTCCCCTGCCTTCCCAACGAATAGCAACAGCCTATCTACTCCACAGTGGTTAGTATAGCACAGAGCTTGATGCAGCCCTGGTTGGGGTCAAGCACTCCAATTCGAACCTCTCAAGGGCTTTCTCTGTGTGTTGCCAGTGTACTGGTAAAAATGACTTTAAACTCTTGTCAGTGCAGTTACTGGTGCATGCATCACAGTCCCACTCAAATAAACCTGTCACAACACAGAGTCAGCAGCTAGAGAAGAGTACAAGGGCAGGCCTCTAGCTTTTCATTCGAGCATCACTAAACGTGCACAGAGTGCCCAATTATTTCAGCATTATTGAGCAAGCCTACAGGAGGACCCAAGCCTTGCTACATTAGATTTTCTTTAGTAATTTGCTCAAGTACCGCTGAGGACACTTAAAGGGCTTAAAACGGTGGCTGTAACCAGTTTCCTTTTCTGGACTGTTAATTCAGGTTTTCTCTTTCAAATTAACTTCCACTGCATGCTGTGCAGTAGCACTGGGAGAACTGTTTAACACTAATTTTCTCAATTTTCAGGTTTTTTTTTATTATATAACTGCTTTTACAGTTACATATGTTTTGATTAGATGTGTACATGGTGCGTTTCCACTAGAAAGCGAAAAGTGTAATACCTCTGTCAAAAAAATAAAAAATTCACCAAAATGGTAATGTTCACTTGCTTTTTTTTATTTTTTAATTTTTGTTGTTGTTGTTTTCCAGTTCAGTCTGTGGTTTTTCCATATCAGTCTGAATATGTTGTGTCCAAATATATGGACATTTTTAAGGCACCAGGATGTTTGTGAGCATTGATATCTTGGATCGATCAGATGCATTGATTGATCTGATCAGTCACGGTTGATGTAGGTGATCAATCAGACAATCCCTGGCTCCCTGAACAAATTCAATATCTGTGTTTTGTTTTTCACAGCAGCAACAACTCCAGGCCCAGCACTTGTCACATGGACATGGTCTTCCCGTGCCGCTCACTCCGCACCCCTCGGGCTTGCAGCCTCCAGCCATTCCCCCCATTGGCAGCAGTGCTGGTCTCCTGGCACTCTCCAGTGCACTGGGGGGGCAGTCCCACCTCCCAATTAAAGATGAGAAGAAGCACCATGATAATGATCACCAAAGAGGTAGGCGCTGCCAGATGAGTGTGTGGCTTCGTTTCTCTTTTTTTTTTTTTTAATTCTCCTGTTTAAAACAGGCCAAGGGGAGGAGGAGAGGAATTTTCAGATGAGTTCCTAGCTAATTACTTTAGTGTTTATTATCTAGCAGTAGCCAGAAATTGTGTTCAAATGCTAGAAATTCAGTTTTATAAATCTGGCTGTACAGCATTAAAAATTAACTGTACAGAAAAGTTAACATCTGTGCAATTTATTATTTAACAGACATCAGGATTCTTTCTTCGGAGTATGATAAATGTATAATTTTATGTAAACTAACTAGTACTTTTCTCTTTCTCTCTTCCCCCACATGCCCATCCCCTGCCACCATCTCTCCCCCTCCGTGTGCACGGGGGCTGCTCTGCATGCAGACAGAGATTCCATCAAGGTAGGATTCCATTTCGTAGGTGTAAAGGGTAGCTCGACAGAGCTGCGTGAACGCTGCATTTTTCTGAAGTGCGGCACAGAGTGGTGGAAAAAAAATCACAAAGTGGATCTGGGTTGTGATGCTTGTGTTGATGGGCAGCACCCTGCACAGCCTGTGTTTCACATTTAGGCAGTGGCTGGTAGTGGGGCAGCTAGGATTGCAAGCAACATGCCAACCAGTGAGTTTGCTGGAGCTGCATTGAGGCTGTTATTGGATAGAAAGAAAGGTCTGCCCGTGGTCTGGGTACAAGCTTTTGAGACAGAAGGAATAAGCCAGTAATCTTAAGTCATTTGCAGGCTGTAAATTGTGATTCTGATATTTAATGCAGTTAAAGAAGGAGAGCTCTGTCGCTCACAGGGGAGAGGTGGGATGCTGCCTACTGTCCTGTAGTTGAGGAGTGAGCTGCCCTTCCCGCTACCCTGATGAACGTGGTACTGGAGCTTGCAACTGAGTATTTTGCCTTCCTTTTCCAAAAATTAATTTTCAGGTTCTGAGTGACTCAGCAGCATACCTGTATCCCAGGTAAGGTAGGGTCCATAAGTAGATGTAATGACACACCTTGTAACTTGGATAATTTTGAGCATTCAGTAATAGGTGCAAGTATGATTCAGTGCCATGTGATACTTTTACATACTGATAGCCACCAGAGTCTCTAAGGGACTCCTGGGGTTTTAATGCTGCGGGCGGGGAGATGTGTCTTAGCCCTTTTCTCTTCCTTGATGGGTCTGCTCTCCTAGTTTGCACAGTTTTCAGAAACATGAAATCAACCCTTATTAGCTGCTGCTGAATGTGAAATGAAAGACACACTTCTCTTAGAAATGGCAAGACCTATACCAACCTTATTGAGCAGTTAGAAACAGTTTGTCAAGTTTCTGGTGGTGCTTTTTTTTGGGAAGATACAATATATCCTTGGGATTGGGGAAGTGGTGGAAGAGATGTTCACAGCATGAGTCTAGGGTGCATTAGACCAGATTGGCAGGATCTTGTCAGGCAGATACTGCCAATGTGTGTTCAGCGGTGTTGGGAGAAGCATAGTTCTGGGCCCAGGCTTTGCCCCCACTACAGACCTGTCCAGCCAGGGCTGATGCAAGGGGCCCTGCCTTTGTTTCTTGGGCAGCTACAGGTGGGGACGTGTCCCACAGCCCGTCCCAGCACACCCATTCTGCCACTGGCAACCCTGACATGTCCCAGCCAAGTGCAACTGAGCCGATAGTTGTCAGTTTTGCTTTTACCCACACGGCTCTGCATAACAACCAGGAGCTGACAGGAACTGTCAGTTTTCACTGTGAGCAGCAAAGGCACTGAAGCTGTCTATCTGCTGATGTACGACAGCAGCGTGTTGGATTCCACAGAATCACCAGGTTGGAAGAGACCTTCAAGATCACCGAGTCCAACCCATGCCCTAACACCGCAACTAAACCATGGCACTGAGTGCCACATCCAATCTCTTTTTAAACACATCCAGCAGTGGTGACTCCACCACCTCCCCAGGCAGACCATTCCAGTACTTTATCACTCTTTCAGTAAAAAGCTTTTTCCTAATATCCAACCTAAATTTCCCACTCAGCCTCTTAGAGATGAGGGCTGGAAACTGCTATTACTGCTTTAAACAACGAGGCTGGAGAGCACATTAATGACGATTTCCCTAGAACACCCACTCTTCACTGTGAACAGATAAGTTCAGTCCATTTTCCTGTTTCCTACTCTCAAACAAACAAATACAAGCAGAGCAGATACCTAAATGTGAGAGTACAAACCCACCTGGTTTCCTGAGTGAGTTTGCTTACCTATACAGTTGGAACCATGATGATTTCATTCAAGAAAGTGACTGAGGAGAACTGCTAATATATGCCATTCACTGTTTCTAAACAATACATGCTACTCATGTTTCTGTAACATTTGTGAGATGTTGGGGTGTTTATGCTTGCATGGGTGTTAGGGGGAGCGTTTGTACTGAAAAGGCTGATGTTGTCTAGGATTGATTCAAAAGTGCTGTTACTCATACAGCTTCCAGAAGGAGAGAAGGGTGTCTACTTTGTGCAGTTTACTTTGAAATGAGAAGTAGATGTTTGTCTTGCACGGTGCTCGGGTTGTGAATTGGCTTGTGTGTCAGCATTGTGGGGCTTACTGCCAGCTTTGCAAGGTGAAATAGTTTGCTAATTTCCTTAAATGTTTTCAGTGATGCCCAGAGTAGCAGTTAGTCGCTTGTTCAATCGATCCCTCCTCCCTTAAGTGGTTCCCGGTTAAGAGAGGCTTTTTATGATTGTCTGCTGTGTGACTTGAGACAGTTTTTGTCAGCCAGAACCAGCTGGAGTCTGTGTGCTAGTATGAAATAATTTATTCATGCAGGATAATGCTCCTTAACATTTAACAGGTAATGAACGTGACATAAATTTCCTTCTTCCTTTTAATTTTTCCCTTTCCTCTTCCAATGTGCAAACAGGCAGGCTCTGGTACTCTAAATAGTAAGTAATTTTTGGCCATCTGTCAAGAGGAAATTTCAATACAAATTTAAATTAATGATGCCTGAAATTTTTTATAGCTCCTCTAAAAGCCTCTAATGTGCAGAAAATTCTGAATCTGCTGGTAGTAATTAGTGTAGCATGTAATGAGGATATGGGCAATGTTATACAGCCCCAGTGTAACGTTTTGATATGGTAGCAAAATTTTGATTTATATAAGGTTGTGCCTGGGTTTAATTGTGAGAGACACTTTAAAGTGTTTTCTTGCTGATGTAGATTATTAAGCAGGGTGAATTTTAAAATAGCTCATGAAGTGTAAATTTACGCTTTAGTGTGCAATTTAGATAACGAAGGTACGCTACCCATTTCTACAAAGAAAGGAATTTGGCTGAAATGACCCATTTCTTGCCACTGCTTCCAGCACTTTGGATTTGCTGGGCAGTTTTCTTACTGAAACTTCCTGTCTCTAGCTGTGCTGGTTCTGACTCTCCTCCTAGTTCAGGCCAGGGAAAAATCAGTTTGCATCACTCTTTCAGACATGATGTGTTATGCCTGATAAGCCAGACTGGCCTCATGTCCTCCACAGAACCTCCCTGGAGTGAGTAGTTCACTGCTGAAACTGAGTAGTCACCTTCAGGTAATGTGAGATTGTCCAGGAGCTGTTCCTAAATAATAGACCAGCATTGGCACAATGAGCTCTGTGGAGAAGGGCAGCTTTGGGAGCTCTTTGATTTCTTCTTGGATTCAGTCCTCCAAATTCTTCGCAAAGTTTGAAGTGTGGGAAAATTCTAAACGCAGTAAACTGGGTCATGGGAGTGCTCTTTGTGCAGTGGCAAGGCTGTGGAGCAGACAAAGGGAAGGGAAGGGTGGCATGCGCCAGGACTGTGCTCAAAGTGCAGCCCTGGCTTAAGGGCTCTGAGGGAATATAATGTGTTTAGACAGAAAGACAAACAGCTCTGCAGTTAACCGAACAGCTTTCCACAGAGGACTTGCTGTGTTTCCTTTTCAAAGCCATAAAACTCCTTTTTTTAAAAAAGAAAAGAAAATAGAAAAAAGAAAAAGGGATTCTTGTTTTAAAGGGATTCTTCCTTGCTAATTGTGCTGCACAAGTTTTTTTCCACCTCCTGTGAGAATTCTTGGTGCAGGACGCATTCCTTTTTTCCAGCCCTGGTATCATCTCTGGGACAAATGTGGCAAAAGTTTCTCTGGTGCCTAACAAAGTTTCTTCTCTAATACATTCCCTTTGAAGAAGCTATGGAAACATCTTGTGTACAAAAGCACCACCTGACAGAAAGTAGTCTAGTGCTAACACTCTTTTGCCATGACTCTCAGTGCAGCAAATGGAATGAAGGAGCCCCCAGAGGCTGGCTGGGTTGTGGGTCTGCCAGAGGTAGCCTGGATGTCCTTGAGCAGAGTGTTCAAGAATCTCAGAGTCTTCTGATACATGTGAATTCATGCACAGGATCCAAAACGTGTAACTTTTTATCACTTCTAATGTAGATCTCTTGTCCTTTATATGCCTGTTGTGCACTGCCTTTCTTTTGGGGTTTGTTTGTTTGTTTGCTTGTGTTGTTTTTTGGTTGTTTGAGTATTTTTCTTCATCTGATTTTTAAATTATTTGGGGCAGAGACTATAGCCATAGTAAGACTTGCCAAGGTGATGAAAACCTTTTTCTTTCTGATCTTGGGGGTTACTGTTTCAGCAGCAACAAGTGCCAATAATTGAAAATTGCAGTCTTGTGACAGGAATAAAACAGCTATTTTGGGAAAAAAAGTTTTAGAAGAAAAGATCTGAAATAATGCATCAAATGCAGCTTTGGGGTGGATTTCTGGCCAACACGTTGGTGAATTGGGAGAAGTCTGTCAGGGCAAATTGAGCTGAATTTAGCAATAAAATTGCTTTTGCCTTAATCTGTGTGAAAGCTAATAATTACACATGTGGGCAATACAGGGAGAGTGGATGGATGCGATTCCCACATTCCATTTACATTTGTGGTAGCAGGTGCTCCAGTGCTTCTCAAGCTGTTAGCCACTATTAAGTGTTTAGGCCTCTTTTCATTTAGTTGTAAGAAAGAGTAAGCTGCTTACTCCTGAATCTGTGAGTAACCTGATGCTTGGAGGAGTTGTGTGAATGTACTTCTGGAAAGTACAAGAAAGTTTAAAATAAAAATGCCCAACATACAATATAAGACTTCTGGATATTACCAAATGTAATTATGTTGCTGACTTTGTTCTTCTGCTGATAGAGGAACACCGCATAAACTGCTATGATGTATTCTGTGCACTTTGTCCTACTCATCGGGTTTCTTTTAAGTGTGACTTCCTCTAGCGGCATGAGTGTCCTGCCAAATGTCTCTGCATTCAGTGTGTATTAAACAAGCCCAAAAAATGTAGTTACCTGTTACAAACTTAAAGAAATGTGCAGAATTTATTTCCTGATCATTTTGTTATTTGGCCAATTGATCACCATTCAGCTAAAAAGTGCTTCACAGGCTTGTTAAAACCCAGACATTTCAGACTCATGTCGTGGATTCTGTTAGTACCTTTTGCCATTCAGGAATGAAGCATTGCATGTATTTTGCTTTCTGTTATGATGAAGTGGTAGTTTTAAACAGAGCGTATTTGAACCACACTGCTCTGCAAGAGTTGTGGTTTTGATCTTTGTGTTTTGGGGGTAGCATTACCAAATAATAATGAGTAACTTCTGTTGGCTTCTGATACAGTAATTTTTTCAGTATTAATTGATATCTGCCTCTGGGCGCGTATGCTGTGCCGAATGTAACAGGTGCCCTAATTCCAGAAAATGTGTTGTAATTGTTTGTTTGTGGAACAGATGAATAAATATCTGTGGGGCATAGCTGGTCCTCAGGTGGTGAACGTGAGTGGATTAATGATGTGATTGGGTGAGACATGCTTGTTTGTTGCAGTCTCGTCCAGTAACTGTCTGCTGAAGCAGAACAAATATTAATTAGCAGGGTCCTGTTTGTTGTCTCAGTCTATCTTACGGAGCTGATGTTTTGGCACTGCTTTTTTTTCTTAATAACCTTTTCATGGCTAAACTTGTAGTATGTCATTCAAGCCCTGTGGTTTTTAACAGACTTTTGGAACATGAAACTGAACCTCAGGTATATATCTCCCTGCTGTGATTTTTTCTTCTTTTCTGTCCCGCACCCCAACTGAGTTTAAAATTTCTTTCATTCATGCAGTGTCACGTCTTTAGTCTTTTTCATGAGGTCATCTGGGAAGTTTAATTTAGTGTCTTCATATTCATATGAAAGTAACAGCATATACTCTGGTATCAAAAAATTAGCTGCTTCTGCCAGTTTTGATGGCTTCACCTGTTTTACCCAATAGCTTTGTACCCACTTCTGTCTATTAATGGTGCACTGTCCTCTTATCTTACGTCTTTTCGCACGTTACCACAGGGTGACTCTTACTCAGTGGTGTGCACACATTTGGTCAAATTCCCATAGTGCATCCCACTGTCAAACTTTTATTTTACCACTTGGTGATTGAGGGTAACTCAAATATTCTCTCTCCAGATGCTCTCTTCACCCAGAAGGCAAATACATACATGGGCTGTAATTTCTAACCTGAGCAGTCATGTCTAATTATTTCCATGGCAACAGACTGTGATGTTGATAACACAGGATTATGATTTCACATCATAGAGTAGGAAGAGGAAGTTTGCTGGGATGAGGAGGTGGGTGGAAAGGTCTCCAGCGCAAAGGCTTTGACAATATAATAGCTGGGGGAAAAGAAGTAAAGGGAGGAAATTAATTTGTTTATTCTACATCTTGAAGTTCTCGTTGTAAGCATGCAATTAAAATCATACTTTGGATGCTGGAATTCATGACTTACACTAGTTTACTTATGGTGGATGAATTGGAATGAGGAATACATTTGCCGGTCAAGTTACATAGATGTTTGTTAATGTAATGGGAGAGAATAAACAACACATATCAGTTTTTGTCCAAGCGGGACACAGAGTAGGTTTTTGTCTTATAGATTTCTGTTGGCGCTGTGATTTTTTTCTTTTTTTTTTTCTTCCTTTTATTTTTTTTTAGCACTTAACATTTTGATTTTGTCTTTAAAACCCTTAGGTCCAAAGTAACTTGAAATAGCCCTTATTTTTATATGGATCAGTGGATTCCTTGGGCATGCAGATTATCTGCTAAAGGGAGGGAAGGAGTGTGCCTTCTGGATTCAGTGAGATGTATGACTTGCATTGGAAGTTTCTGTCATATGGGTGAATTCACTGAATGCTAGTAGTATATTAATATTTGTAATGCTCTTCTTGTCTGTTTTCTGGCATTGGGAAAGAAGCACGTTCCTAGTCCAAGATAATTAGGTTGATTTTAGAGGAAGTTGAGGGAAATGAGTAGTCTGACTGATTTGCAAGTTCTTATGCAAGATTGTTGAGCGCAACATGAATTACAAAGTTTTAGCTGTGCTTTGAGGGAAGAAGCAATTAGACTGGTCAGCAGGAATTGGCCATTGAGGGAAGTTTGCAGGAAAGTTGCACTGTTTCCTGCCTCTCTTTGGTACAGCTCTAATTGAGTTGAATAATTAATTAAATATCTAAAGCTCAATTAGCCTATTCTGCATAGCAATTTGAAAAGTTCTGTCTTTTCTTCAGCGACATTTGGCCTTTTGAAGAACAAAAAATTGGAAATGCTAATGTTTTTCATCCAACTAAGGGAAGAAAATAAAAATGTCTCCATAGCAACAAAGCTTCTTTCTAGATGGCTTCCTAAAATATGCCTGAACCAGAAGCAGATGTCTGATTTGAGAATCTCGCCTTCTTCAATGTAAACAAATAACTTATAGGCAGGTGTTGGAAATAATATGGAAATCCTATTAAAGAGCCCTGGGTTCCTGTCAGTCAGGAAGCCCCTGCCACAAAAGGGTTGGTTGTCTGAATAAAGGAGGCAGAGTAAATTCTCGTTAGGCTTTAGGTTTTCCCAGGAAATTATTGTCTCTGCATGCTCTTTCTCCTGCAAGTCTGAATGCAAGCCGTTTCTTCTACTGATCCCTTCTGCCACCCTTGCTTTCTCCTTCTCTTCTCCTGCTGGATTAGCTCTTGATGTCAGTGGCGGCTGCTGCTGCTGCTGGGGTGTTGTGTCATTTGTGATTTTAACCCCTGTTCACTCCTGCCACCCTGTCTGCCGCCCTGCCTTGGCTGGTGAGAGGACAGCTAGAGGAGATGCCTGACACTGGCCTGGAGGGAGAAGAGTAAGGGAAGTTCTTTATGTGAATTTATAAATTTTGGTAAACGTTTTGGCATGGGTGGTTTGCTGGTGTCACATATTGGGGCTCGAAATAAAAGTGTGGTTTGTCACATAATGTGTTTGGAAAGTTGGTGGGATGCTTTTGATTCTTTTTAATCTTCTTTTGAAGTTACTGAGAAAATGTGCTTGCTGCCACGTGTCTGTTAGTCTAGTGTGACGCTTCCATTGTATTCGCGCTTTCTGGTGTCAGTTTTGTCCCCAGACATGGCTGTACTGATGTCTGTGCTACAACAGCTTACCTGCCAGCTTACCTGCGGGTGGTGGGTGAAAACTTTAGGCAGGTGGGAGCAGGTGCTGAGGATGTGCCTTCCAGGGTCTCTAAGCTGGAAGCGGAGTGTGTGTCTCCTCGCATCCTGTCTCTACTTTCCTTAGCATGCCAGACATAGTGATGCTCTTAATAACACTCAGAGGGTTAAATGTGGATAAACACAAAACAAGGCTTCTGAAAAGCCTGGAGATTATCATGCAGCATTTCTCGGACTATAGCCCCCGAGACGCACTTCATAAAGCCAATAAAGCGCGCGCTGGTGGTCTCCCGTTGCCCTGGCAACGGACCACAGGGCACCCTGTGTGTGAAATGCATGAACATCTGCGAATTAATCTTTTTTAGTTTGTTCTTTCCTTGGCACCGGTGGGGCTGCGCTGGCTGGTAACAGCAGGGCCAGAGCTGGAGGGTACCCCAGGGATGCCCCAAGCTCCTGGTAGAGGGGGTGAAGCCAGGTCCTTCCCCAGCAGCGCTTCCCACAATGACGGGATTGAAGGGATTCAGCTTGATCTCACTTCTGCTGGGATGCTGTTGGCTTGCTTTTGGATGCATGGGGGGAAGAAATTAAAAAAAATATTCTCCTAAGATGAGGTATCGTTTGGCTTGTCAGTCTTCCATGAGAAAATAATCCAAGAGGAAGACTGAAATAAGCTCTTGTGTCCACACAGCATTTTTACAGGACTTCACCACTCATGTGCTTCACTCTCACAAGACTGTACTAGAAACAGAACTTGAGGGGTAGAAAGTCTCACACAAAGTGTAAAATGGAGATGTGTAGCAAAAATCAGAAATGTGACAGCTGACACGGCAAGAGCCCCAGCCACAACTGTGGCTTTGCTTAAGCGATGCAAATCATGGGGATGGTATTTTCCACTGCCTCCTGAAGGAATTACAGAGAGCACTTGCACGGGCGTCATTGACTTCCTGTCAGTGCCCTGGAAGGTGCCAGGTGTTCTCTCCCCTTGCCTTCTGCCACCCCCATCCCTGCTGCAGTGCACCAGGGTGCAGATTTCATGTCTGGCTCTAGAAGCTGTGCTGGCTGCTGGCTCTGACCGCTGACTGCCAGCTCAGAGCATGCCCCAGCTCTCCAAGTCTCAGGGAGGACTGTAGGGGGAACACTGTGAATGTTGTATCGCCCACAACTGCTGGATGCAATCAGTGTTTTAATGAAATATTGGAAGTGAAATGCCACTTTAATCTGCTAATTGCATTAAAAGGACAGCAGAATTGCTCTGTATCACTTCTTTTTGATCTGCAAACTTATCAAAGAGTACCGAGGAGCTTTTAAGTGAGGCATAGCAGCCAGTCCAGTGCTACTTGTTTGCGTATGGATATTAGCAGGCACAGCTGCACCTCTGTTTCTGCCACTCAAGAGGCAGTGAATGCAGCTGTGGGAGTGTTCTTAATGCATACTTATGAGTAAGTGGGGTGGAGGGATGGGAGAAGGAAAAGATTCAACAAGGTTTGTTCCTTCCGTTGGCTGGGTGAGCTATCAGGTTCTCCATACAGAGAAGCTGGTGTATTTCAAGCCACCATATTGTTTGAAAGAGGGCATACAGTATGTTCTTTGCTATATTAATCTTTACAGATCAAAATAAATAATAACACTAATTTTGCTGGCAGGGTCCTGCTTTGTCAGACGGGCTCGTTCTGCAGAGGTGCAGCACAGGAGTGTGGAAGAAAGGCCAGGAGAGGTGTCTCCCTGTTACAGCGACCCCCAGAAGGGTTGTCTGCGGTGGTGCGTGGTTTGTGTTTGGCACAGACCACGCACAAAATAAAACTCTTCAGCTACAGCAACATATTTCTGAGTCCTTTGCTCTTTTTTTATATTAACAAAGTGGACAGACTGTATAGGAATCACTAGTTGCATTGAGTTGAAAAGCCAGTGCTGACCTAAATAACGTAAAGCTTTGCCTTGTGATCTTACACCACCAGGCATTAGAAAATAATTGTATCTGGCTTGTAGTAATTATACCTGTGAGTTTATATTTCTCTTTTCTCCTTGATGTTGTTGAAGCCATATCTGTTGATGCTATACTTTTGTCCCACCTCTGCATTTCTTCTAAAAATACCAAACTGCAATTTATTTTGGCCTTTGAAGAAATTAATGTTTTGCTTTTCTTTCCCTGCCTTGAGAAAAGTTTTGTGCCATGACCTGCAAATACTATTTTGTAATGAGCCTTGCTGTCCCATGCTGCAATTTATGAGAAGAATTCAGTGTCTGAATCATTTTAAAATAATCCCTTTAAAATCAATTACAGTAAACCTTGTGGGGTTAGAGAAACCTTTTTCTGCCATTCCCTTGGAGTACAGTATCTTTCTGAGTGCCCTGTCAGCATGCATAATTGACATGAGAGTAGCAAAAGCACCCCACCTTAAGCATAACAGCACCTGTGCAGGATCAGTTTGGTGCCTTCAGAAAAAGCACTGTGTGCTCACCATCCAGGTAGCCTAAAAGCTTTGAATCACACTGCAGGTGTTTGAAAGCAATAAAGTTATTTACCAGACCTGTAGGACTCTGGTGTGCTTTATGAAGGTTTTCTGGTAGCAATGTTACCTTCAGCCATGGCAAAGGCTGGGGGAGCCATTTTTCCACTTTTCTGCCTGTTGTGTTGGATGAGGAAGAGGAGACACCATCAAAAATTGTGATGTTATCTCTCTTCTCTATTCTTTCTAGAGCATCTAGCATCAGACTGTTTCTAGTGTATTTAGCATCAGAGGTTTTTCCCAGTTAATCCGCGCAAGTTGCACCTCTTTTGATACCAGGTGTTTTCTGTGCTACAGTACCTCTCTTGTGTCTTTGCTCTCCCTGGACCTTAAACAATTTTACAAATCCTGCAAATGACTGTAACAGTCCTGCTAATGAGAATAGACAAACTAGTGTTGCAAATAGCAATAACCTGATTTATAATAGTAAATGTAACAGAAGTTTCCCACCAAGTCGTATAGGGTGTAGTGGTTACTAACAGCTGTGGCAATCACAGCGTGATGGAGCTGCTGCTGTTTAGTAGACAAGCGTTTCGTGATTGTTTTGGACAGAAAGAGGAAGAAAACTTTATTTGATAGAAGAAGTCTCTCTTGTTGACAACACACAACACCAGAGATTGCTACAGTGCAATCACTGCAAAGCCGCATGTTTTGCAAACAAAATATGTTGCAGATTCTAATTATAAAAACAAAAATATGTTCTTTAATTTGACATACAGACAGAATTTCTCTTACTCTAAGTCTTAAAACTGCCAGGAATCCTCTCTGGAATAGTAGTTACTCAGTGTGTGCAACTGTTACTGTAGATGTCAGAAATAAAATATTCATAAATGTATTTGATATTATATTCCGGCTCAAGATACATATCCGTCCAACGCTGCGCTGTGATGTATATGTAAGCTGGTCCTGGAAAAAACATTTGTTCATATCCGGGGTTCTTCTTGCCAGTGATGAGATTAAATCAAAACAAGCACCATTTGTTACCTAATTTGCCCATTTTCCTAAAGTTTGCTAAAACTTTAAAAATAAAAATGTTAATGTAATGATGTGATTGTGACAAAAGCCAATAAAATCAGGGAAGCAGACATCTGCAGGTGGCTGTTTCCTGTACTAAAGAGGCAATCGAAGTAAAAAATGTAATGCTTAGCACTGGGTTCTATGCAGTAAGACTACTTTGCCCTGCTCTTTGAAACTGTAAACATGAACCTATGTGAAACCCCCGGAGGAAGGTGGGCGAGCATTTGCCTTGTGTCAAATGAACATGGCGGGCAGTGGAAGAGGAGAGATACGTGGGAATAAGTGCATGTTTCCTCTCTGCATCCACCTGACTAACTACTGGGCTTATTTTTACCTACACTTTACATACTCTCTGGAGAGAACCCTTTCACAATTCGCATGAAAAAAAAGGAAGAAAAATTGTAGGCAGCAGCCTTGATTATGCTGTATAGAGATCAAGCAGCTAGAAAACTGATGTGTGCCTAACACTTGTGTGTGAAAAGCTGTGTGCTCTTTATACCAAAAGCAGGGTGTAAGAAGGCGTTAATCCTCCAAACATTAATGCTTTTCAAGATCACAGGTTACCATTGCCCTCTCTTACGTCAGAATGTGCCTAATGTTTCCTTTTCTCCTGTAGGACATCTGCTGGTTCCTTGGAAATATTTGAAGAGCCATCGTTTAGTAGTTTGAAGGGAAAGTCTTGAATAATTCACACAACGAATGATTAGGCAAGCACTTGTCTATCTAACTGAATTATTCTGCATGTTTGCTGAAGCAGTTAAGCAGCAGAACAGCATTTTCTTCTCTGGAGGCTTTACAGTGCTAGTATTGACCCACCTAGTTATTGGGTTTCAGCCTTTTGTTGACACTGTTGTAAATGAAAGCAGTCTGGACAGGCACTGAGCAGCTGGGCTGGATAATTGTGAAGGATTCATGCTTGTTGCTGTTACCCTCAGTGTTTGTAGTGGGTTGTTTGCTTTGACTTTTGTTGAACTGTTGACAAAAGCATTAGATACAAATGGGAACAAATAAAGTGGTGAGGTGCCAGGAGGGCTTGGCAGAGATGGTGGTTTTCATTCCAACTTAAATGGGGAATGTCGGCACTTGTCTGGATGGGAAAAGGAAGGTGCATTCAGCATTTATGTGTTTTTCCCTCCCCTTTCCCTTTCTTTCCTTGCTGCTAAATATGTTTTGGCAAACAGGTGAATAAAAACAGAGCAGAGGCAATTTCACCATTGCCTTAACTCTTTGGCACTACATTTTTGAAGCTCTCTCTGACTGGATGTCTTGCTGGGCAAATCCAGTTCCTGAAATGAAAGGATTAAGTATATAAAGGGAAGGGGAGAAAAAAAAAAAAAAAAGCAGAGAGAAAAGGACAGTGGTGTAGAAGGGGTAGAGATGAGAAAAGAGAGGCTTAAATAGAACAGTATACACTAAGTAGTATAGCCAGCAAAATTGAAGTCATTTACTGGAACGCTTTTAATTTGGTTTAAACAAAATACTCCTTTGTATATTCAAATTGGGAGTAGCTCAGCTGTTGTGAAGCCAGAAAATTAATGGTATTTTTAGTGAAATAGCAAACGCATGTCAACAACATAGCTGTGGATGATAATGCTGGCATTTTATTCATGAGGAATTATCAATGCAGGTTACTGGACAACATAGTGTGACTGGAATGATTGAGCACAGGGGGGAAGCGGCTGTCCTTCTGTGAGATGATTTCATTTTACGTTTAGTCCTTCAGGAAGAGAAAAAGGAGACGGAAAGAAAGCATTTAAAAATACATGTCTGAGATGCCTATCCTTGTGGTTTCTGGGTCCCAGGGACTAACCTTTTTACCTCTGTCTGACTCATAGTTTTCTAGCTGTCCTTCTTTTCAAGTCTTTCTTGAGGAATGGCAGAGAATAGAGGCAGAAGAATAGCATCACATTAGGATATCTTTGCTGAAAAAGCAGTTTTGGCCCTGAAGGAGCTGCAAGTTTACTCTAGCCATCTCCGGCACTTGAGTTTTGTGCCTGAGCATTGTTTGCTTGGGACCTTTAATGCATCTAATGTGTTGTGAAATATGGTTGTGTTGGCTGGTTGCGGAGGAAGTTAGTGTAAGATCTGGAAGGTCTTGCCACTTGGCAGGAGAGATGCTTTGTGTTTGTTATTCTGACTGTAGTTTCCTTGTAGCAATCAACTTCAGGGTGTTGTGCAGGTCAGCTGGAAAATGGCAAATAAAGTTCACGGAGGTGAAGACACCACTGCAGTGAAAGAAGAAGACACTGTTTAGTAGTGCTGTCTGAAGGCATACAAAGGTATTCCTTGCCTCTGCAGTAACATGTGCACCTGATGGTATCTGAGGTACCCACAGGGTTTTGGGGTACCAAAGGTGTGTTGCGCAGGTATTTTTTGTAGCCTGCCTTCATGGATCTTCAAGTTGTCCTAAAATCAAACACCATAGTAGCCAGGTAATCGTGGTATTTATGGACGCATTTTGAGTAATCATCTGTGAGTGCTTTCGTTATTCCCCTTTGTTATGGTTGCCATATTGTTCCTGCTCTCATCATGGTAAGAAAAGGAGGGAAGTGCAAAAAGAGATAAGGAAGCAATTGCCTTTTACTGCTGTCACTGCTAAAGTTTCTCATAACGTGCAGCATGTTCGTTGTGTCAAACCATAGACCTGTTGACATCAGCAAGAAGTGTTTTACCCAGTTGTTAAATACTGTGGGATCAGGCCTGAATTTATTATTAATCCTGCAAACATCAAAACAAAGTGTAGAAATACCAAGCTATTTCTAGCAAACGTACTGGGAATGGTGTTACTGTACTTACCAGTTTGTGCGTGATGAATCCCCAATTCTTTTCTCATTGGGAAATACCCATAACAATTCCAGAGGGGGCTAAAGGTATTATGGTAGCAAATTTCAACCTTGATTGAAGGTAAAATCAGGACTTTTTGAAAAGCAGGGACTTATAGCCCAATCAAAACAAATATATTCTATAATCATGTTTGAACAGCATTTGGGAAATGCAGTTTTGGACCATCTAAATTGTGTGAGAATTCATAAAAACTTACTTGTGAATGTTCTGTGGCATTGCCTTACTTTTTACAGGGTTGGATAGGTTTGTGTTTTCATGTGAAACGTACTTTTTCCTTTACTTAGTTACACAGAGGTAGCTCTTTAGGCTAATCTGCTTTGCTTGCGGACTTGTAAGACGGGCCCCGAGTTGTGCTTTACCTGGAGTTTCAGAGAGCTGAGACCTGGAAGCAGGAAAGTGCCTCTGGAATGAATTTGCATTGAAGAAACAGTAGTTCTGAGCGAAGCAAGGAGAGAGAGAAGTAGTGTACTGCATAGGCCGAGATTGAATTGGACCCACTCAAGTCACAAAGTGATTATGCTTCGTGGAGCAACATTTTTTTTGCACTACCTGGTGTCAGATAGTACTCAACTGGAGTTCTAACCTGGCCAATTAGGAATAAGAGTGGATATGGGAAAGAACATTCAATAACAGGAAACAGTAAAATAATATGACAAAAGTAAAAGTATAGCAGATAGATGAAGCCCTAAATCAGTGGTGCACATCCTTTTGCCACAGAAGGTCTTTACTGGCAGCTTGCCATGAACCAGTGGGCTGCACCTCTTTTACATATAATTTACATTGGATTTTAATCAGATAAGCACAGACCATGCTTGTTTTTCATATTTATGTAGTGCTTTAAGTGCAAACACTGCATAGCACAAAGCATTAAAAGACACTGTACCTGGTGGGTTATAGTAGAAGGGGTGATGATGGGAAGACTGGCTCTGCATTTCTGAAATCAGGGAGATTTGTCTGACATCCGTCTCTTTGAGAAGGTCTTACACATTCTGAAGTACAGGTTTGAGTTTACTAGGCAGCTGCAGGCTTGGCTTTGTACACATCTCAAATACATAAGGATAATTTGAGAAAAAATAATTTCAAAGACAGATTTGCAGATAGCACATTTCCTGATTAATTCTGTTACCCGTGGGTAATTCAAAAAACAACAGCGTTAATCACCAGTAGCATTTTTTCCCGGAACTTAGTTCACAGCATTTAGTTGCATCTCAAATGTAGTGGCTTTAGGTTCTCATGAGTTTGGCTGATGACAGTTTTACGTACAATTCAGAAATGTTTCGTCTTTTACATGTCTCATGTCTGTGTGATACAGATTTACGCAAACTAAGAGTAGGTTATGTATTTGTATAGTTTCCGGTGTTTAGTACAGGTACTCCATTACAATAGTTGATTTGCTCTAATCTTCTAGTTGCGTTTTTATTGATAAAAGGAATACTGATTATTCCTTCCTCGTTTTCCATCTCAGTCTAGCATATGTAATAGATCCATTTTGGTGATACTGGAGTACCTCCAAATCTTCAATCCATGAATCCTCACAACAACCCTGTAAGGAAAAGAGACGCTCTCTAGTCTTCTGAAATTATCCCACTTATATAGATAATGAACTGAGGCATGAAGAGCCTTAATTGACTTCATGTGATCAGACAAAAGAGCAGACTACTAAACCTACATTTCCCAAATATAAACACAGTTTTCCAGCTTCCCCAGTTTCAGATTTCTGCTCAAGCATCAATGTTACTTTGTGATCCATTTGTATCTAATTCTTCCTTTTGAAACCTCATAGTGGATTTGAGTCCCCTTCTTGGCAAGTACATGCATGCTTCTAGTTTAACCACTCAATCCTTTTGAGCTACTTCCAGCTTCAGTTGACTGTCTAATCTGTGCATGTTTTTGCAGAAGACAAGCTTTGGTTGAATTTTCATCCTTCCTTCAGGTGCGATTACAATCCTCTTGTGTTTGTGTGGCTCCTTCCACACCAGGGTGTTGGACACAGGACTGGAAGGGATACTAAGCATGTTTGCAGATGATACAAAACTGGGAGGAGCTGTTGACTCCCTGGAGGGCAGGGAGGCCCTTCAGAGAGACCTCAGCAAACCAGAGGGCTGCGCAATCAGCAAGCACTTGAAGTTCAACAAAGGGGAGTGCCGGATTCTTCACCTGAGATGGGGCAATCCTGGATGTATGGACAGACTGGGGAATGAGATGCTGGAAAGCAGTGCCATGGAAAGGGACCTGGGGGTCCTGGCAAGTTGAACATGAGTCAGCAGTGCCCTGGCAGCCAGGAGGGCCAAGCATGGCCTGGGGGGCACCAGGCACAGCATCGCCAGCCGGGTGAGGGAGGGGATTGTCCCGCTCTGCTCTGAGCTGGGGCAGCCTCACCTCGAGTGCTGGGGGCTGGTTTGGGTGTCACAATATGAGAAAGACATCAAACTGTTAGAGAGTGTCTGAAGGAGGCCAGTGAGGATGGTTAAGGGCCTTTCAGGGGAAGCTGCATGGGGAAGAGGTGGGGTCACTTGGTCTGTTCAGCCTGGAGAAGACTGAGGACAGACCTTATTGCAGTTACAGCTTCCTTGTGAGGCAAAGAGGAGGGGCAGGCACTGATCTCTTCTTTGTGGAGACCAGTGACAGGACCCAAGGGAATGGCCTGAAGCTGTGTCAGGGGAGGTTTAGTTTGGATATTAGAAACAGGTTCTTCACCCAGAGGGTGGTTGGGCACTGGAACAGGCTCCCCAGGGAAGTGGTCACAGCACCAGCCTGACAGAGTTCAAAAAGTGTTTGGACAATGCTCTCAGGCACAGGGTGTGACTCTTGGGGATGTCCTGTGCAGGGCCAGCAGCTGGGCTCAATGATCCCTGTGGGTGCCTCCCAACTCCACATGTTCTATGATTCTGTGATGTGTAGCAGAATCAGCAGAAGCCACGGCACTGTTGGGAGGGTCATGGCAAGGGGAGCTTGTGTTTGATTGCGTTGCTCACCCTGGGCTGTCACACAGCAAATGTATACCATGCCACAAAGCACAATGCCGAAGCCCCAGGGTTAATGTTAGCCCATCTCAGGACCACATGACCCACCAGCAGCATGACTCTAGACATTCCAGCTGTGCCTGAGCTGTTCCCCATTGTGTTACTTCCAGCCCAGGGCCACACAGGCGAGGCTCTGCCACTTTCTGTACGTGGAGCAAGGTTGTTCATCTGCAGATCAGGATTTTGGGCACAGTGCTCCACTGACAGTTAGCAAGGTGCCCAGCAAGGGCTGCCGCACAGCTGGAGGATTCTTCCAGGCTTCCTCCAAGGCTGCTGCAGGGGGAGCAGCCCTAGAGGTGGATATGGGAATGTGATTTTTGTCAGTAGTGAAAGTGCCCAATGGAGGCAGGGAAGAAGGATTTCCATCTGTGGGCTGGAGCTTTGAATACAATTGTGCCTGCTGTGAAAGAGCTTGTTACACTTTCAAACTGTAAGGGCTCCATCTGGTGCTCTAGGTGTCTTTAAATGAAAATTTGCCTTTATTGTGTAAACTAAAGGCTACGCACAGTGAGCATTTTGATGGTCTTATCAGTCACAACAAATAATGAAAACTTGTCCTGCACTCCAACCCTATAATATAAGGGGCAAGGAAAGGCAGTGAAATAAAGGAGGACAGACTGGACAGGTTCAGAATCTGTCCCCATCTTAGCAGGAAACACTAGTGAAGACACACCTTAAAATTCAAGATTTTCTGTCTTAAAACAGGACTTAGCTCGTTACTGACAGTAAGCAAGGTAGCATTGCAAGGAAACTCAAGCAGCCCAGATGCTGGTCAATAAACACTGATGTGACTTACAATTCAACCTCTTAAGTTTTGGCTAAAGACATGCTGGCAGTGCTTTGTGTACTCAATGTAAAGCCCCACTCGCTCTTCAAATTTGAAGATGGTGTGTGCAGAGATCATCATTGTAGTCAAGCCTTGCATTAGGAAACACTTTGCTAGCTATTCTGACTAGTGCCTTGAAAAGGAACGATCTTGGCAAGCTGTTAAGGAGAAGAAATGCGCTGACAAACTGTTGTAATTTAATAACTTCCCAACTGAGAAGCCCATTTTATAAGTCATCCTGTGCATCCATCCCAGCTCCCTTTTAGCCTTCTTACCTGGATCAGTCTTTACAACTAAAATAATTCCTGACTGTGCATAAGATCAAGCTGCCTATTTAGGTGTCCTTTAAAGTGTGAGTGTTGGTTTTTGCTGTTGTCTAAAGCAAGTAAAAAAATGCTTCTCTGCACTGTTTCACCCAGTCAATGGGTGCCTAGAGGAAATTATCTGTATTGAAGGAGCCTGTGGAGGCTTTCCCTTAACCCTGTAATTCCAGCTTTTATAGTGCTTCTTGGGCCTTTGATCTCCACACTCTTAATTGGCTCACAGGGAGATTATTTACAGTCAACAAGAAAAGTACCTTGAACTTGTCATTTTAATAAACTTGTTACTTACCAGCTTCTCTAGAGGCATCCCACATGGAAATAAACATCTTTCATTTTGTTTTATAAATAAAATTTTTTAATGGTTTCCTGGAACCTTGATGAAATACCAGCTTCTCTGCAGATCTAAATCCACACCATAGGTATTGCTTGGAAACATGCTTGTTGTTCTTTAGCATGTACTTAATGCTAGATTAGAGAACATAAGACTTTTTTTTAGACCCCTGTTTCTACCAGCTCATTTCTAAACTATTTAAAATAAAGAGCCTGAGCATGTATGGTATTTAAAAAACCTTTCACATGAGGTTTTTAAAACGGATCAATTTCAGCATTAGAGTCTCAGAAATCCAGCAAAGGAAAATTCAACTCAGGATTGTGTAGCTGTAATGATAATGTATTATATCCGTCTTCCTTGAAAATGATTGTAACAGTAGAGTTGAACTTAGTGAATTACATAATTTAGGAGCATTTTCCAGAATGCTGTTTTAGGGATATTATTGTAGTCTTCCCTTAAAAGCAAGTGGAAAGATGAATTGTATTATGAAATGCTTAAATGAGAGAAAAGAGTCTTCAGAAATTACCTAAAATAACTAATTTGAATAGAATAGAGGGTCATGTGTGTGCATGCCAAGTTAATCACACTTAACTACTTGGCAGAGTGCAAGGAGGAGTACAAGAGGGAGATTTTTGCTTTTTCTTTTCTCTAACCTGAATTAAAAATGTATTGGCTACTCATTGCTAACATCAAAACATTTCCAGCTAGCCTGAAGCCAGTATTTGATTGTGCTTTTAACATTTTAAACATTAACAGTGTGACCTGTCTAATATAAATAATGGAAGGCCCAGAGAAGTAAAAGCTACTGCTGCTTCTCTTGGCAAAGCTCTGTGATGTTCAGGAGTTGTAATGCATCTAAAAATCTGGCAGAAAGGACCATGTGTTTTATTTTTTTCAGTCTTCAAAGTAGGTGTTGTACTTATGATGTGCTATTATATACTGATGTAACTGCTTTAGGGCTGACTGCAGAATCTGTGTTCCCGCCACTCCTCCATCCATTCCACTTAGCAGGTCCTTGATTTGAAGAATGAAATGGGGACCATTATTTTTGCAGCAGGCTGAGGTCCAGGTTCAGAGTAGTGCACAGTAGGCATCTAAAGTTCAGCACATATGTACATTCCTCTGATTTCCTTTTCTGCTTGTGACTTGTATAAGATCAAAGTGTGTGCCTCAAATCTGGCATCTGCTCAAGTGCTTTCCTGAATAGGAAATGGGATAATTTCCTGAACAAGAGTCTTGGGAACACAAGTAAGTGAGGGTAGATGAAGTGAGGCAGATATAATGGGCTAGGATATTATTTGGGCAGAGAGGAGAATAGTAGCACTCAAGGATTTTTTTATGGAAGATATTTTTAATAGATGGTTGAGAGAATGTTTTGTTTCAGAATCAGCATGACCTGGAAACTGAAAACATTTAATAGCACCCAGTTATGTTTTATTCACCCGCCCAATTAAGAGTTTGGTTGGATAATGAATTCTGTTTTCAGTGGACACTTACCAGTGGCTGTGGCTTCCTAAATCATATAGGGTACTAAAAAAGCATAAAATAAATCAAGTCTTCAGAAGCCGCACAAAATCTGTTGGAGAAGTGAGGACCAAATTGCTAGTCTCTTACTTAATACCTGAGAAAAACATGTGAATGTGTTTCTGCTGACAGAAGCAGTCAGGATGTGGAGTGAATGTTTCTACTGAATTTTAGGGGGCTTTTTGTAATCGTGGTAGCATTTTGAAGGCTGCTTTTATTCCCATCACTTTTCTACTGGTCAAGTTGGGAACAGATAGGATTAAAAATAGGGAGAAGGGAGATAACTAGTCAGAACATGTAGAAAGAGATCACCAGCTCTATTCGTGAATTACTCAGTTAAAACAATAATTTGCTTTGTCTTCTTATCGTCTCCTAGGTCATCTCTGCATCAAAACAACTATAAAATTCTTTAGAGACAAACAAGCAGAAGGGAAGAAAGTGAAAGTGTTTTTCCCTGGAGGGTTGATACATATGGATAGATTGGAAGGGAGCAGAAATGTGAAAACTCAAAACTGATGCCTTTGCCATGAATACAGTCTTTGTTAGATATAACCAAAACTGAAAATGCAGGATACTGGGGCACAGTACCTGATGGAAGGCAGCTAAACTGAGTGTCTTGTGGGACTGTCTTCAGATGTGATCTCTGTGGTTTTAAAGCAATAAAAAAAAAAGGCTCATTAGCACTAGGTTAGATCCTTCTGGTCAAAATGGAGGATAGATAGGGAATGTAAATCTCAGGAGAAAGTTGTTAAGACCTGTCACATGAAAACTGAATCCACTTAAATATCCCTGGAGAAGGCAACACTTAAAGCCTGATCATTGCTGCTTGAACATGGAAAATCTAGGGGGTGTAGATATGTGTGTTTTTTACCTCCTAACTTCTGTTGCCAGTACTGAAGAGATTTTTATAACCCTTGTGCCTTGAGACGCTGCAGGAAAGTGTTTGCATTCAACTTGGCTCTGTGCCTCACAGTCCATTTTAATCACTATGCAAAGTGAAAGGATAACAGTTCTGCTATGGTGCTTGGTCTGAAAAGAGGACTCTGAGCAAAACCCAGTTATTCTTGAGAGGGATTTCCTGATTCTTGCAGGAACAGAGTGTAAAGCATACTGACACAGGCCTTTAATGGCTATCATAAAACATTTCCTCTGTAGTGTTTTTTTAGAATTCTGAAAACAAACCAAGTATCCTTGTGTATTCTGTTTAAATGCAGTTGCTGTGAAAACATAATTAGTTTCAATATTCTGGAGATGTGTCAGTTGTTGGGAATTTTTTATGCATGTTCATCATTGGCTTTTGAAGAACACTCATGGAGTGCTGCTGCTTTTCCTTACCTCATGGCATGTCAGTGAATCAAAACATGTAATGCAGGCTGGTGGCTATTTTACTCT
This sequence comes from Oriolus oriolus, assembly GCA_013400235.1. NCBI lineage: Eukaryota > Metazoa > Chordata > Aves > Passeriformes > Corvidae > Oriolus > Oriolus oriolus. The sequence continues at coordinate 38,862 of VXBT01012377.1, read as the reverse complement.
CTCTCTTTCATGGTTGTGAGCCCACAATTAAATTGCTGTATTGAATGCTCCAGCTAGTTGAGCTTTTTCTCTTACTCAGTGATTATATGCTTTTCCTTGCTCTTTCTCTCTAGTTAACTGCCAATACTCTCTATTCTCTGTTTGTGTTTCTGTTTTCTAAGAACTGCTCAAACTGTTTCTGGTCTCTGCTGAAGGAAATAGCATGAAAGATCAGTAACTGGAACCCCAAATAAATATTTGAGAAGAGGAGGACTATAGTTTCACATTTCCTTGACACTGCTAAGTTCCTCATGTTTCCAAGGATATTTACCCTGAATTCTTCTGAATTTCTGTAACTTTATGACCTTTGACCCTTCCATTTAAGTGAGTCTGATTTTAGCTGAAGTAACATTTAGGGGCTTGCAGTCTGTGATGGCCAGTATGCGGGTTTGTCTCGGATTTTCACGCTTATTTTCTAAAATGCCAGCAGGACATTTTTCTCTGGTAGCACCTCCAGGCTTGTGATGTTGGAACACTTACCCTTTCTGGGATTATTAGGGTTGATAGTCCTTTGCAGCCCACGTATGCCCTGGTGCTCACCTACACTATTGTCTATACCAGTTGCAGTTTGTGCCTTAATGTCTTCTTGCAAATCATTTCACTCCGTCCAAGTTACCTACTCTATTTGTTCTGAAGCATGTGGTCTTATTTTGGGGTCTGGTCAAGGGAGGAGACAGAATCACAGGGTGATGAATGGAGAGAACGGATCAGGTGAATTCTCTGTAGCTTTAGTGGGGGAGGATGTTTGATAGTGCCCGGGTTGTCTTACCATCAATTAAATTCAATATTAGCAAGTAGCAAAATGTGGATGAGAACAGACATCCTGGTAAATGTAGTATGTGAACTTTGAGGCTTCTGTAAACCTATCAGAAATGTTTAACTCTTTTTCCTGCCCATCTGTTTCTTTTTCTTTTGTTCCTTGCTGAAACCAGGTCCTGTGTTCGAAACTGTTTTGCTTACCAAAGGCTGATTGTTACTCTCGGCACATTTGATTTCTCTATCTTCATGTGCCTCTGCTAGGATGTACTTTAACCTAAACCTGGCCTTCCTTTTTTCACTTTCAGCTGTGTTCTTCTACTGTTCCACTGCTTGTCCTAGAGTTGCATTAGTTCTCCCCATCCTTTGACCCTCACAGTGTCAGTAGTGATTGGGCCTTATGTGTGTTATGTCCTTCAGCCTGTGATTAGTGGAGAAGCTGTATTTTAAAGGATTTATTGCGAAAATCCGTCTGCGAAAGACTAGCCAGCAGCCTTCAGCATTGCTTTGAACATCTACTTTTCTTGTCACCAACATGTGCCTGTACACCAGGAGGGGCCAGAGAAGCAGCATCACATGCTGATAGGATTATACATCACAATTGCTAGGTATCTTCAACTGTTGCTCTGTGGCCCTCTCAGCTTTTCCAGCAAATTGATAAGTATATGTTGAAATACAACTGGAATTAATGTGTACAACCATAGTAGTTTATTGCTTTGTTTTATCACCCGTTTCATAGCATCTAGACTTTGATGCTTTTAATTAGCTCAGATTAAATACTCCAGTGGTATTGCCATTCCAACAATGGCAAGCAGATCACAAGTGTAAACAGTTACATGGGCATTTTTTATGAAGTTACACACACATATACATAATATACACACATATCTATACTTCTCTTGATGTAACACTTATGAGAACACTTGGGTTTTGAAGACTGCTGAGCCTACATATTCTCTTTTTTCTGGACTTTTAACAGCCTTCGCATTGCTCTTGCAGGCAGCACTGTGCATCTAGACTTTGATGTTTTTTTATGGCACTCTTATCCTCTAATTAACTTCATTAATTTTGCAATTAGCGAAGTTAATTAGTGGTTAAAAATGCTATATAAAACTTCAAAGTTTGCATTTTAATCATAGTTTGTATTAAAAATAATTGTCACACGCTTGATAACTAAACTCAATGCAGTTAGCTCAGACCAGGTCATGTGATATTAAAACCAGCTTTGTTCTGTATCTTTCCTCGCTAGTTAGTAGCATTTTTCACTGACAATTACTGAGGCTTTTTCTGGTATCTGAAGATGCAGCTATGGTAAAAGGCAGTGAATGAGACAAAAAAAATTATCATGGTATGGCTGAGTAGAGTTTAGGTTTTAGTTTGGGCAACTAGAGAAACAACTTGGAAAAGGGGAACATGAAAATATTAAATAAGTCCACCATGACCAGTGAGTGATAACTGTGGGATCAATATTGACTACTAGCCTCCTCTCCTTAATCAGCCGTTTCGAAAGAGCTGGGCTCGGGGTTGTACTGCCTGACTGTGTCAGCGTGATCATGACCCACTGTGTAAACCGAAAGGTAAGGGTAGGGTGAAGAAAATCTGCTTGCCTAAGAGCTGCAAAGAGTGTGTGTTGAAAAATTAAAGCGAAGAGGACAAAATCCATGTCCATCTGTGCAGATACTGAGATGTAGTAATAACAATAATAGTAATTTAATAATAGTAATAATAACAATGCTAGCAGCAAAAAGGCTGTGTAAGTGTGGGTGACTTCAGGAGGCAGAGTTGCTGTGCAAATGCACCACTATGGTATCTGTAGATCAACCCACAGCATTTCACGCCATCTTCCTGAGTTTAATCAAAGTGATGTACCTGTGCATATAGATGTATGTAAAAGAATTCATTTTTTAAACAGATAGATTGGTGTTACCTCAGAGCCCTTAGGCTTGGTTTGTGGGAGCCCTTGGTTGCAGTTTCCTTCCTGAGCACATGGCCTCCGGGCTGTATTGGACTGCCTCTTTTTCTTCTGCCCTGGCCTTTCACCTGTCTGGTGAGTGCCTGAGTCCAAGCTCCAGTGCTGGTACTCCCATCTATAACATTGGCATCACCCAACAAAGCAGCATTACTGCCTGTCGTTTCCCTGCAATGCATATTGTATCAATTTTTATAGTTTCTTTTATACTTTCAGCAGTCTTTATAACAGCAATAATGTAATTCAGATAATTATACTGTAATTGACCTTAGCGTTGAGCATCCTTGGCTTTTACTGCAGTTTGCTTAATACTTCACTATGGTCAATTATCTTGTAATTCCCACTTTGTTGGGAATTATTGTTTTAATTATTCCACTCCAAATACATCATTTTGGCATAGTAGTAAGGGTACACTGGGGAATGGTCATACTCATGAATGCTTTAAAGAGTTACTAGCTTTAACATGTAGGAAGGCTTTTCATCTTGTCATCTCCAGTCATTACTTCTAACACTGATTTCATTTAATTATCACTTAGTGTGCTCAGGCCAGGTCTTCATCTGGAGAAGTCAGCATATGGGGAGTTGGGGCTTGCAGTTGGATGGCTGTACAATCTGATTTATGATTTCCACACTGATTTCTGCCACATTACAGTGTGAGCTATCTGTGTTAATGTAGCTAAATTCCAGTGGAAGCTGGGGGTAAAACAGTGATTTTTTGTTTTCCCTAGCAATTTGAACTATTAATTATCCCAAACAGACAGTGAGTATGCTGGTGAGAATTTTACGGCTGCAGGAGGCTTGCGTGGCTCTCTTGATACTGGTTTAATTTGCACCTGTATGGCACTGATACTCCACCTGGAGCAGTGCCCTGATGGTGTTGGAGAGAAAACAGCATGGTCCTTCTGGTGGGAGATCATTTCAGTTAGCATTGTGCTCAGCACTGCCCAAAAGAGCGACCAAATCATAGCATGCTATGCTCTGTAGCCTAGTGCAAAAAATACTGTGGGTCCAGCACTAGAAAGACAGTGTTGCACTTCTTAAGCAAATTATGTGAACATGGCAGTGCGCTCAGCCTTTCTATGAATGTTTATGTTCATTGTTTTTTGTCAGCATTTTGTGGTGTATTTACCATGAATAAAAATGTTCTACCAAAGCAGAAAATGAAAAACTGATATGTTTTGCTCAAACACAAACTAAATGTAACCTACTTTCACCAAAGAGTACTTTTTCCTGTGTCTGATCTAATTATTACATGTGAGCAAACTCAGCGTTGTTTAGTAGGAAAGCGCTACTCTTCTAGTAGATTAATGCATTTTATTGAAGAAAACAGCAGTGTAAAAAGACTTTATTTCTCTATAAATTTTAATAGTTACTAAAACAAGGGCTCTGGCCCATTAAGTTACAGCCTGCCAAGTCACAGTGCTGAATCACTTAATTTCTCTAAGTAACTGTCTTATTCCAGCTCTTTAAAGGCAGCTGTTATGAGAGCACTGATGTTTTAATCAAGGAACAGGGCAGAGTCTGTCAGCTAAACAGTGTGTTTTGATGGGGTTTTCTTCCACAGTCTGCAAATGTAAGGACCTCTCTTGGAGTTTGTGGGTTTGCACAGGAACCAAGGTGTGGGTGGGTACAGGATTATTTGCAGGAAGCTGATGTCAGTGGAAACCATGAGGACATTGTTACATCCTAGTGTTTCTCAGTGAAGGTAGGTCCTTACCAGTGCTTATAGACTGAAAAGCTGTTACAAACAATAGAGGGAACTCAGTATGAGTAATAGTGTTGTCTGTCACACAGTGAGCATAGCAGGCATTAGGTCCGTAGGAAGATCTAGACCATAGCTCATTGTCTATATATGTGACATATCTTTATTACTTAGCGTAAGAGATAAATTTAGATCTGTCAGCAAAAGTACCAGAGATCCCATGAAGTTACTGATCTTTATGTGGCAGGTGCATTTCATGTTGAAGGGAAAAGAAGGTGGTTCTGCAGGGGTATTGGTAGGCTGGCTCCGTGGAAGGAAAGGGGTGTGACAGGTAAAAGTGGGAATGTTTAAATTTGCTCTATAGTAATTGACTCGTGAGGGGAAAGCAATGTCAGTCCTAGTACACTGGCCTAATTTCAGATTGGGAAATGAGGTTCTGCCTGCTGTCAGGAGGTGAGTTGTCTCCATTTTTTCTGCTAATGTCAGGTGAGAATACTGCAGGAAGATCTTTTCATATTGGTATAAGGTCAGATCCATCAAGCAATAAAACCATTAAGCAGTGTGCATTGCCCCAGTGCCCAGTGTGGTGCTCATCCTTTAATGTGCTAGTGATAATTAGCTACTTTATCTTTCTAGTAGGGAACTTCAATTTATTACTTTATTAAGTAGTGAAATCAAAGATTAAAATGGTATCTATAGCACACAGCTAACCAGATTGTGAAAAATGGAACTATATGGTTTCAAATTTATGAAAATAAATATTTCTATTTAAATAAGTGCAGTAGTTTAATTCTTTAGACACCACTTTAATTTGTAGTTTATTGGTGATTATTTTTCTTCGTTTTGAAGCAAATTGCTTTCTGTAGGGTGAAGCTGAGAAATAATGAATTGAATTCACATTACAAGCTACTGCCTTCCGAATTGTAAATGAATATCAATGTAATAGGAGCACAGTATTAAAATATTTTGCAAAAGGCTATGCTGTATCATTGCAGTAAACAAATACATTTTTCAAGTCATCAATTCATTTAATGTTGTGTTTCTACTTGGCCTTTATTTTAAGGGCTTCTGTACCCTGGCACTGCTATCTGCAAATGTCTTAACATGTTGTCACTTCAGAGCAAAAAATAACTTTGTTCGTTTGTGTTATTTGCTATAATCGTTGATTAATGATCTGCTTCAAAACTAAATTAGTATTTTAAGATGTATTTGCACGGTATGGGAAAGACACAGGCTGTGCCTTCAACACTGGCTTTGTTCTAAAATTTTTATTTCCACTCAATGTTCTTAGAGGGTAATTAACAATTACCAATCAAAAATGTGGAAGATTTTTGCAAATTCTACCACTCATTAATCTGAGCTGCTGTTCTCAAGAACTGGAAATTTTAGCAAAGTGGAGAGGAGGACCTGTGTCCCAGTAGGGAGTAATATTCTCTCATGTGACTTGGACAATAACCACAGCTTAATTTCTGTGGTAAAGTGTTCTTAATCCTTAGCGGAAGCTTGTGATGTAACAAGGATAAGAAGAAATTCTGTAATAGGGATGGAACAGAAGTTGCTCAATGTAAATGCTAATTTCTTGGTTTGTATTCATGTTAATAGCTGCACTGAAAACCCCAAAAACCAAATTGCTATGTTGTACACTTTTATGTGGAACAGCAGCTGTCCATTATGAATGGAGGAAAAATCCCCAAACCAGTGTTTCTGGATGAATAGGAGGATGTAAAAGCCATCAGTCGGGACTTCTTTGGTTGTTCCTCACCACTTCAGTAAAAAAGGAGGACAGAGATGGCAACAGTCAGCAGGATTCCAACTGACAATTATTTTTGTCCCCATTGCTGTCATTTCCAATTCTGCGAAAAGCCTGAACACATCCTTACTTATGTACGTTCAGCCACTGACTTCAGTGTGAGATAAAGTTTAGTGCATGCTTAAATGCTTTCTTGAACTCGGGCCAAAAACTGCTGCTGCTACTAAAATCGGTCCCAGAGGGAACTTTGCATCTTTCATTGCTTCCTTTTTTGTGTACCAAGATACAGGCTCCACAAAGCTTTGGAAATATGGTAGAATTTGATAAATGTTGCCTGCCTTGTTTCAAGGAGTGGAGTGGAATTGTTGGATGATAGTGCAGAAAGTATATGTTATCTTCCTTTCTCTCCTGTCCACATGTGTGCTCTTTAGCAATCATTACTGGGTGAGAACTGTAGAATGGCAAGAGAATCACTGAACCTGTCTGTGTTTTGTTTCTGTCTGCTGCAGGCGTAGCTTGTAATTGTAAAAGGCATCAAAATAAAATGAGTTTAGGTGTTTTCTCCTGTTCTTGTCTGCTTCGAAATTGTTTAGAGGCTTGCTTCTTTCTTTGGTAGAAATCTTCATTCAAATGTTTGCTGAAGTGTGACTTGCCTTGAGCCTCTTTGTTCTTTTTGATTTACACGGGCAAACACACGCACATGTGCAAACACGCACCCCTCTTCTGGGACTATTGATTTAACCCTGCATATTTGTAGAGGAAGCAAACCGAAACAAGACCAGTGCACAGTATTCACAAAATTCATTCCACTGGCAGTGCAGATAGCCACTATGATCTGTCAGTTGATCACCTGTTTCTGTCCCTTGCAATACATAGTGCAGTTTTTAATACAAGACACTTGCTGGCTACCTATCACTGGTTAAAGCTGTGAGAACAGCTCCAGATCATGCTATCAGCATAAGATGTATTGAGGGGCAGTGACAAATGAACCACTGTTGTGAATGAAGACCTGATGATGTTTTCTTCTCTTTTCACACTACAGAGCTCTTCTGTATCTCCCTCAGCCAGTTTCAGAACAGCAGAAAAGCACAGAAATTCAACAGATTATTCCTCAGATAGTAAAAAACAGAAAACAGAAGAGAAGGAAATAGCAGCTCGTTATGTGAGTAGATTGTCTCCATTGTGCATTGTTGAACTTCAGTGTTCTCTGTAATTTCACCTGATTCCTGCTGCATAACTAATTTTAAAATTGAGAGTCAAATTTTAACTGGTTCTTGCTGCCTGCCTCTAATGTCTCTGCTGGATTAAATGTTTTGGTGCATACAATTCATACTGTTTTTAACAATATAAATACAAAGCACCTGGAAGTTGTGTGACAATAGTGCTGAGCTTTATTTAGGCTGGGACTTGTTAGTGAAGTCTAGCTTGACTTCATAGTGCAGTGCCACTTTGGATGAAGATTTTCATCCCGTGTCCTTCTCCACCAATGTGAAAGCTGGGAAGAATGCTATATTTGTGGCAGCCTGCTAAGCAGAAGCCCTATAGGTGACCAAAAGACTTTTAATTGTATTACCACATAAAGCTTGGTAAAAGCAAATGGTACATTGCAGATTTGTGAGCAGCCTTCCTCTGTTTTCATACTTATTAAGAGACATTGGGATATGAAATACAAGATTTTTAACACATTGTGATTTGTCATTGCAGGACAGCGATGGTGAAAAGAGCGATGACAACTTGGTAGTTGATGTTTCCAATGAGGTATACACAGTGGTGGTTTTCCTACCTTACAGAAATGGTGGTGAGGGTATCTTCAGTGGTTTCTGTGCATACTGGTTTTATGAATAGGATTACAGCATTTGCTTTCATAAAGGAACTTGAAATGCCTGCGGGAATCCAGTGGGATCCTCTTTCTTTAGAATACAAATCAGATCTGTAACACTCTTACAAAGTGCTTCTTGTTTCCTCTATGAACAAAAAGTTTTCTTGAGACATTGAAGCCAGCCCAGCACAACAGAGGGGGTGCGGCTTGTAACGGTGTCTGTCTTTTCCTTCACTCTGGCCATGACTTTGTGTGTGAATCTTACCAGGTCTGCCAAATGCATCAAATCTTTTCAATCTATCACTTGAAAAAAGAGGTTTACTTGCCTGTTTCAATATCCATAGATTTTTGGCATTATTTTTCATGGTTAATGGCATCAAATTTTAAGACTTTCAAAAAAAACCAAATTTTCCTTCATTATCCCTCTCAGTTTTACAATTGTATCAACGAAATCAATTAGGAATGGAAGGAATATGTCGCTGCTTCTGGCACATCTTCATTCCAAATTGAGGACTGCTCAAGACAAGAGCTAGTGGCTAGTATGAAGTTTTTATGCTGACCCATATTCCTGATATTTAGGATCCTTCTTCTCCCCGTGGGAGCCCAGCACACTCTCCACGGGAAAATGGCTTGGACAAGACTCGACTGCTGAAAAAAGATGCACCAATTAGTCCGGCGTCTATTGCATCCTCTAGCAGTACTCCTTCCTCCAAATCCAAAGAACTTAGCCTTGTAAGTGCTTCAAAATTCTTCTGACTCCTGATCATCTGTTGAAATACATGCTTACCAGATTTCTGTCTGGACACAATTTGTATTTCCATGGCTATCAATAAAGCACTGTGAAGCATCAATTTAATATTAGTTTAATTTATCTAATAAAATAATAGAAAGTCCACAGTCTTTTTTTGGGATACGAAGAGGTTATTTTCACTGGTGGTGTGAGTAGATGATAGATGTGGTGTTCTGAGAGATATTTTTCTCCTCCCCCACATGAAGAACTGTTATTCTGAGAATAAATAAAAGTACACAGGGGTTTCTTGAGCTGTTTTCCTGTGCTGTGGTTTATAGCAAATTCAGTTCCCTGCTTGGATGTGATTTGGTTGTTAGCTTTGTTTGAATTACCAGGCTATATACAACAACAATAATTTTTATTTTCTATCTAAAAAGTAATCTGTCATTTACAAGAGCCTTCCTTGACTTGCATCGCAAATCATAATGCAAAAGAAAAGAGCTGCCTGCAAGGGGTGTTCTTTCCTTTCCTGTTTGTGACCACAGTTAATCACCTGCCTGAGCTGCACAGTAATTCCCCTCTCGGTTCTTCACAGGACAGGGTATGCAATTATTTAAAGAAATAAAATAAATAAAAAGAAAGCTTAAAGTGAATGTAGTGCTCAGGAAAGGTGATGGAATGACAGGTTCAGACCTGGGAGTCAGTGGTGTGTCTGATGAACAAGCCTGTCACAAGAGCGGCACTGCACAGTTCCTGACTTTATACCCATCACTGTCTCCATCCTGTGTTTCCAGCACCACGCTTGGGTTTGAGTAGTTGGTCAGTTCTGGGATTTTTTTTCTGCTCTTCTTGTCCATCCCTCACAGAAAATCATAATGATAGCGGGAGCAGGTCTGTGAGCATAGTGAGACCACTGAGGAATTTCACATATGCTGCCAATTGTCAGATGGCAATGATTTTCAGTCATTTACCTCATTCTGAATCATACAAATGCTCCTGATGAGAAAAGCTGTGGAGGCTGTAGTTAATTACCAAAGCCATTCTATCTTTTTCAGTGTCTTTGCATTTTCTCTTCATTGCCAGGAACTGTTGAAACCCAAACCCAGAAGCTAAATACCATTAATGTTACTAATCATTAACCACTAGCTATAAAGGTAAAATAATTTACAAACCGTCTTCCTTCTTCTTTCTTGGTGATTAGAATGAGAAATCTACCACTCCTGTGTCTAAATCAAATACCCCAACTCCACGGACGGATGCCCCAACTCCAGGCAGCAACTCCACTCCTGGACTGAGGCCAGTGCCCGGCAAACCCCCAGGTGTGGACCCAATAGGTTAGTGTCCATATATTTTGGTGGTGTGAAACAGTGACCATTTGTCCCTTGTCAGGCTCCCTTTAAATCTGTAATGACAAGTCAGTATGTTACAGTTGCTTAAACTGGGTGCTGAGCTGGTTCTTCAGCACTGTAATACAATGTTGTGTGGCTTTCCTTGGATGTTTAGCTGGTTGGTTTGGGTTGTTTGTGGTATTTTTTGCCATTTTCCAAACTCACATTTCATCTGATGGCTCTAGAATGCCTCTGTGACTTCTCACTTTCCCCCCTCTTCTTGTAGCTTCAGGTTTAAGGACACCTATGGCAGTACCGTGTCCTTACCCTACTCCATTTGGTATCGTGCCACATGCTGGTATGAATGGGGAGCTGACTAGCCCTGGAGCTGCCTATGCTGGTCTCCACAATATTTCCCCTCAAATGAGCGCAGCAGCTGCAGCAGCAGCAGCGGCGGCAGCTTACGGGCGATCTCCAGTGGTAAGTGTTTGCCGTTAGTGCATTTAGTTTTGAGAGCTGTTTATATTAAATATAAGACCTGTGGGGTTAACTCTAGTTCACTCACTTTGTGGTTTGGGGAGTATGCTACGGAGAACATGAATTAAACAGTCTTCCTTTGCCTAACTCTTCCTTTAATACACCTTTTTGTTTTGCTTGGGGAAAACTATAGGTTGGTTTTGATCCACATCATCACATGCGAGTCCCAGGCATCCCTCCTAATCTCACAGGCATCCCAGGAGGAAAACCGTGAGTATCAAACATTCAGCTTTAAAAGTCAATCATCTGTTGGAAGTCATGTTCCCTTGCTGGTTGGAATTCCCCTTAGCTACTGAAAACTATTGTGTGAATAGAAATAAGTACAGCTATTCAGCAAGAGCAGGAGAATCACTGTGTAATCTTAAAGTTGCATTTGTAAATTTGTTTTGAAGACTAATAGCAGTCGACATGGACTGGGTGAAACAAAGTAAAGGAGACAGAAATAAATGGAAAAAGGAGATGAACTTCAAATCTGACTGATTGGTTGTTTATGGAAATGCAAACTGGAATGGGATCTCAGCTTTCCATCTCCACTGTACTCTGCTTCTCAGTTTAAAAAAATTATTTCTTTGTTCACAAAAGCCTTGCAATTACTTGCAAGCTTAGCAGCTGTGTGCTGAAAAAGGAACACTGAAATGTTTTGTTCGATTGAAAATACTGGAGAGAATTATTTTATGATAATATTCAGATTCATCCTTGATGGAACTGACCCGTATAATGTGACCTGCTTTGCCAGGCTTTTCGAGTTGTGAGCTTGGAAGAAGAATTACAGAGACAAAGAACCTTCTGCGCACATTCCTCTTGAGGTAGAGAGGAGAAAAACTAAAGCAGCTACACAAACCATATTGATCCAGATTTTCTGTAAGGTTCATTCAGTTCCACTTCCTTGTGACACTTCTGGGAGACTGTGACCAGTTCATACTGGAGAGTTTGACGGTCAAGTAATGTTTGTGCCAATCTTTCTAAAGCCCTTTTATGTGTGAACGTGTTTGTGTGGGAGTGATGGGTTTAGTCACACACTTAGATTTGTGTGAGTAAATGCATACACTTACCTGCCAGTGAGCTTGCAGACACATAGGAACAAGTGATCAGGCCTAGTGCTTGTAACTCCTCGTGCACATGCATCACACAAATCGTGAACCAGGTCCAGATCTTTCAGGCGTCACACACTGGTGACCACCTTAATTTACTTTTTGCTAGTTGTGCCACCCCGTTAGGTGAATGCATAAGGCAGGTATGGAAATCAATGTACAGCAGCTTGCAGACCAGCTGCTTGCATGAAAAGTTCTGTGGGGCACAGATCTTCCTCAGTTAAATACAGTGGGCTCTTAGAAATGTCTTGATGTAATGTTCAAATGCTCACTGGATTTAAGTTCATCCCTGATGGAGTCCATCACCTGGAAAGAAGTGTCACTGGATCTACTAGGCTTTGCTTGCTGTGGTGAGAAATGGCAATTGCCAGGGTTCAGAGATTCCCTGCTCGCATCTCAGTTCTGTTAAAATTGAGAGGAATAAAACGTGAGGCAAACTGAAATCAAATCAGTTCGATTCTAGTGTAGCTCCAAGATTTTTAAATGTTGTTGCTGTGTTGATGTCTATTTTAAACATTTAAATGTAACTGTCATTTGTCTACCACAGGGCTGAAACTTTTTAAATCTGTGGTTCTTTTAGCATGATTGTACTGACTTCTCTTCATTTTGAGTGTGATAGTTGTCACATCTTCCAGGATTGTTATTTTCTCATTTACTCCTTTTTTACCTTAGAGGGAAATGTGTGTAAATTCTCTGTACTGTTGAGTGACCTGAAATGGAGTGGGCAGTATATGGTACATTAGGGATCTGGCCCCTAATAACTCTCTTTTTGCTTTGGTATTGTATCAAACTCTTGAGTATTGTCCAGTATATAAATAGGAAAGATAGCTAATGCATTTTGTCCCACTGCAAATTATTGATCTGGTGTTAATGCCTTATGAATCTTAAATGGCAAATTCACTAATTTAATTGTGAATACTGCCTTCTTTAGTCACTTTGAAGCATCAGTTAAGGAAGTGAACTTACAAAGTATTCTCATAAAACAACTTCTTTGTGAGCTCTTCTCATCCCACCATTGTGATAATAGATTCTTCACAAGCGTTATGATGACTTTTTAGGTCTAAGGAAGTGAAAGCTTTCCATTAAGCATACCTTGGTATGTACAGGTGAACCCTCTTACAAATTTTGTGCTCTTGTAATAGATGTGATGTATCAGGTAGCATCTCAGAGCAAAGCAATTTCACAACCTAACTGCTCTCCCTGGAAAATACTTTGAGATAAATCTGTTGATAGGTTATTCACAGGTAGCATAAGTGGCAATCACACAACACATTCTTTCTCAGTGAGAGGCCTGATTTTGGCAAGAGCAATTGCTATCTGTAGCAGTTGTGTCGGGTCCACAAAAAAAAAACCCCAAAAAAACCTGAACCCAAAACAACCCACAAAACAAAAAATTCTGTTGCAGTGCATTTTTGCTGGTCTGTCACATCAGCTGTCAGAAACCCTGCCTTGAGGGCTTAGCTCCTCGGTGTTGGTGGAGGTTTCACTGCACCCTTAGGTACAGTGCTGACTAGTTTTGCTCACGGGGCCTGGGACCCACAGTACATTTGGGACAAATTGGCAGCAGTTCAGCTGAAGCTGCCGCATAAGTGTCAGTAAAGCAAGCAGCCAAATGTCCCCTGGCACACAGCTACCCACCATGCTCTGGTAGCAGCTAGCCAACTATTTCTATCTTCCAGGGGGCCCTGACCCAGCCTTCCTTCCCTTCTCTGCATGCAGTGATATCCCCATCCAAAACTGAGTGGTGTCATACAGCCTCACTCATGCCAGAAATCATTGTAACATGAGTTGTAGAAGCTCATTTGACTGGTGCTTGACTTTTCACATTAAAAGCTGAGCACCTAAGTTTGTGCTTGGAGGGCCATGCCATAGATAAATAAATATTTCTTCCTTACATGATTGAAATACCTGATATTATCCCAATTGAGTAGAGCATGGTGCTAATAACACCAAAGTCGTGTGTTCCGTCCCCGTACAGCCATTCACTTAGCGTCGGACTCAATGGTCCTTGCGGGTCCCTTCCAGCTCAGAATATTCTGTGAAATACCTGTGAAATATCTGTGAAAAAATTGAGCTGAGGGCACAACCTGAATGCCTGCAGTGGAGACACATCTTTGAGTCTATTTTGCTAAACAGGCTTGAAGCAAAACTCTTTAAATCACCCCCTACAATTTTTTTCCCCTCAGAGCATACTCATTTCATGTAAGTGCAGATGGTCAGATGCAGCCAGTTCCTTTCCCTCCTGATGCCCTCATCGGTCCAGGAATCCCTCGCCACGCCCGTCAGATCAACACTCTGAACCACGGGGAAGTTGTGTGTGCAGTTACCATCAGCAACCCCACGAGACACGTGTACACGGGTGGGAAGGGGTGTGTCAAGGTCTGGGACATCAGCCACCCTGGCAACAAGAGCCCTGTTTCTCAGCTGGACTGCCTGGTAGGTGAACAGCAGCATACAGCACTGAAAGAAGATAAGAGGTTGTGTTAAGATTGCGGTCATACCACTAAGCTGTAAAGGGCAGTGTGTATTTGATTTCTGTTGTAGTATCACAGGTTGGTGTTGCCTTTGTAATTTTGTTGTTTCTATTAGGGCTGAGGTTGAAGTATGTTCCTCACCATACTTGTGGTTTTTTTCCCCCACAATGAATCAAAACATATTTAATATCCTAAAATTGTGGGAGGAAGAAAGATCAAAGACAGCACAGCAAATATTGTTTATAAACTTTGACATTTGCTGGCAATCTTAAAGCTTGTTGATATCCGATCATGCTAAAAATTGCTGTCCTGCAGCTGTATTCTCAGAGAATATTTGGGGATTGTGTCACGTATTTCGTGTCTGTGTATGTGTATGAATGCATTGACCTGTCTTAATGTGGCAATTAAAAAAATCCCTGAGTGTTATTCACAAATTATTTGAATGTGCTAACAAGATGAACTATTGTTAGCAGCTTTTCTCTTGTCATTTACCAGTTCTTGGAAAGATGTTGCTGCTTGTTACAGAGGCAGTAAAATGAGAACTGTGCAGCACGTGTAGACTTACAATGAATTGCTACACAAGTTGTTACACAAATGAGGAAAATTACCCAAATATTTTCCTCTGACATCTCCTAGATGGTGGCAGCAAGTCTCACTGGAATGGGAAGGGGGAAAGTGTGCAGGGAATTTGGTACTCCCCCATGCCGAGAGGTTAATGTGCTGAAATAAACAGTATGAAAATACAACTTTCTACACCAGCTGTCAAATTCAGCTATCTTGAATTGTTTTGGGCTGGGTTCAGGTCTTTGCATTTTGATGCTAATTAAGATTAAATATCTCTCACTACTGAATTTTGTAGATCAAGTTGAAGTACTTCCCTAATGTCATGTAATTTTCTGGGATTAATACACTTTATCATTGTCATAAGTATAAATGGCTCATTAAAACCAGGAGGGAATACAATACTTTTATGGATTTTGGCTCTCATGTTAATGCTGTTTTCTTTCCTCATGAGTAATCTCTTGATGGCTTCTGTCTCCACAGAACAGAGACAACTACATCCGTTCCTGCAGATTGCTCCCTGACGGCCGCACCCTGATTGTTGGCGGGGAAGCCAGCACGTTATCCATTTGGGACCTGGCAGCTCCAACTCCTCGCATCAAAGCAGAGCTGACATCTTCTGCTCCAGCTTGCTATGCCCTAGCTATCAGCCCTGATTCCAAGGTCTGCTTCTCTTGCTGTAGCGATGGCAACATTGCAGTGTGGGATCTGCATAACCAGACTTTAGTAAGGTAGGTCGACCACACTGGATCATCAGGTTGTGAAGAATTATTTAGACACAGCCCTAAATGTACTTTTGCATATATATTCCATTTTCTCCATGCATAGATGCTTCCACTGTTTTGTTGTTCAGCATAGCCCTGGTGATACCTTGACAGAAGTATGTATGATTATTTGCAGGTTTTGAGAGTTTCATGGTTCCAGGCATTTTGAGCAGCCCATAACTATAATTCCCTAAGTATCAGCTAATGTCAATACTGTGGTAGATTCCTTGAACAGATGGTTTTCTTCGTTTCTGTGCAATACGCTGCTCTCACTCTAATCTCCTTCATCAGAGGTCTAGCAAATATGTCTTGGGTAAAGATATGTGTAAATTACTGTATTGCAGACTTAGCCTCTTAGGAGTATGGGTCGCTGCCCAACACTGATGTACAGTAAGTTAAGAGCTGGTCACACGGAGCTTCTCTGTGCGCTGCACTGTGTGTATATTATTATATGTAATATCAGTGTTGCATGTAAAGTCAAGCCTTTACTTTCTGATGTTCCCATTTAGACTGCTCTTTTTTTTTTGAACTTCAGTGACCTGCACGTTTTTTCTTAAACTAAGGTAATTTTGCTGATCATGCTACAGTCTTCTGCGGGGAATGAGTGTTTTAAGTTGAGTAGTGGGTATCACACAGCCAGCAGCAAAGATTTCCAGAGTACCTGACTCTTAAAGTGTTCTTTTTGAAATCAAATTAGCACTTGGCTGTCTGGCCTGATTGCATCATCAATTCATCACAAAACTCACATGATTGTCCCAGAGTTTACATTAATCTGGGATTGCTGTTGGAATCTAAGTTACAACTCAGGGACTGAAAGAGAAAGAAGGTATTTCATATTTTTGCTCAGAATGTGCTGATCTCTTTTCAATATTTTCAGGCAATTCCAGGGCCACACAGATGGAGCGAGCTGTATTGACATTTCTAATGATGGCACCAAACTATGGACAGGAGGCCTGGACAATACAGTCAGATCCTGGGATCTCAGAGAAGGGAGACAGCTACAGCAACATGACTTCACATCACAGGTTCAGTCTCAGAACCTTTGGCATGTTAACAAAACTTTCTCATGGTTTTTTAAAACAAACAAGCACTTTTAATTTTTTTTTTCTCCTTTATAAGCACAAAAAGCAGGCTCAAAGAGAACTCCTTGGAATTTTTCACTTAGTCTCATACTCCATGGTCTTTTTTTTTTTGTGGCAGCTAAACTTCTCTCTGGATTATGACTATTTGACAGATTAGTACCTCTCCCATGAGAGTAACGGAGAATCCGTTTTAGAAAACAAGTACCAGATTAAAATGTTCCTCTCTGCAATCTGTTCCCATTTCTGTAGATTCAAGTTCAAAAATATTTTATGAAAATATTTCTAAATGCTGTCAGATAAGCTTGGACATTAACTTCTGTAGTTTGATTCAGTACTTCACTATTGCAGTTTTAATAACATTTAATAGCATAGTTTTGCAGCTGTGTTTGCATGAACTAATTTATCTTGATTACTGTAGTAACTGGATTATCATATTTTTAAAACTTCAGTGGACCAAAAACGTGAGTTTGCGGAGTGCTAACAGTGTAGCAAGGGTCAGTTTTGAATATCTCAAGCTCATTCCTTTACTGATTGAAGCATGTGCTGTGCTAATTACAGATCTTCTCACTGGGCTATTGTCCAACTGGTGAGTGGTTGGCAGTGGGAATGGAGAACAGCAATGTCGAGGTGCTGCATGTCACTAAGCCAGACAAGTATCAACTGCATCTTCATGAGAGCTGTGTGTTGTCACTCAAGTTTGCTCACTGTGGTAAGCAAATCTTTCTATATCAGCGTTCTCCTTCACGAAACATTCATTCAAGGTTAGCTCTAAATGAAAGTGCAATATAGTTATTTACGTACAGAGTATAGTTAAAAAATAGGTATTAAATTTAAGTATTAAGGTTATTTAAAAAACTCTATCTGACTGCTTTTTCCTGTGTACTGCTTATTTTGTGATGGAACATCATAGTGCAACCAGATGAAAACGTTACTGTTCTTTGGATATGTGTGAATGCTTTGTTGTTATGATCATCTCTTTCTTGAGGTGTATTCCTTGAAAACAAAATGCAGCAATAACATTTAAACAATCTCTTGCAGGCAAATGGTTTGTAAGCACTGGAAAAGATAATCTTCTTAATGCTTGGAGAACACCTTATGGAGCCAGTATATTCCAGGTAACAATCTCCTAAAAGCTATTTTCCACATACATTACAGTGCAGTAGAGCTGCACATCTTCAGGGTCTGTCAGTAGCCTAAGGAGTTTTCAGGTGGAAATGCAGCTAATTACTGTAGTCTTTAAAGAGTTGTCTGTAATTAGAGAAGGAACTGCTTTTGTCCTTCCTAATATTTCACCAATTCAGCTCTTACAGCAAAGTAGCCCTTTAATCCAAAATTGTTTTTAATACCCTTCTTTCTCACCTTCTTCTGCATATTGGTGGAATACAGTGCCCGAGTCATGTTGTTAGGTGAACATGCACTGAAGGTCCAAAATGTAGCTGAACCAGTGGAAGTCATACTCAACATGTGTATTTTTCTTGGGTGAGATGTGTTGAGGGATTGGAACCAGCAGACTCCTGAACTGAAAACTGAAGCGATATGGAGGGGCCCCTTGAACTGTTAACTGGAAGGTGTAACCTACCTATAGTCCCTCTGTGCCCAGTTTTAATTGCAATTCAGTGCCACTAGGGAAAAGTGGGATTTTTTGGCATGTTCTTCCGTTCTTTCACCTGCAGGCACCTCTAGGTTGGGAATTTTTATATTAAATTTAACTGTTCAATTGGTTGTATTTTGAATGACCAGGTCTCATGTGTACTGATGCCTGTCACGTCTCCACTTTTGGGGACACTGCAGTTTGCCTTGACATGAGAAAGGTAGGGTCTAAGCTTTCCTAGTAGAGGCTATCCAGTTCTAGAACCACCCCCCAGAGACAGCCCAAATCATTGTAACAAGAGCACGTCCCCCTTAAAAGTGATGTTAAAAACTGTAGTACAGTTTTCTTAATGAGGGGTAGATTGGGAAACTTCTAGTGCAGTGCAAGAGAGGTGATTTTACCAAAACACAGCATGTTTGGGAACTGTTTGACTCTTGTGGTAACAGGCAGAAAATGATGTGGACATACATTATGTAAAGAAAACATGCACTGAAACAGCAAGGTAAATGTGACAGTGCATGCGCTTCGTCTTAGAACAGACAGAAAAGCCAGAGTGGACAGAGCTACTGCAGCCTGCTGTATCCTGTGTCCCATCCAGCTGCTACACACTTGTTGTGTATCCCGTTCCACCACGGTGTCTTTTCCTGTTTGCGTCCTCTGTGATAATGTCAATTCCTTTGTGCAAAGCTTTTGTCTTCTTGTGTTGGGGAAGTAGTGAGAGGAGATACAGTTACTTCTGTGGAGTCTCTTTGTTTCATGCCTGTGGGTAGATAGGGCTTTGTAGTGTTTCTCTGTGTGAATTTCTTGTTTACAACAAAGGAGGTGGGAAGAAGATGGGTTTTCATTCATTTTTATGCAAATCAAATGCATAAAATATTAATTAATGCTCATTCCTTGTAGAGTATATAGGAAGGACTACTTCTGTTTGATTGATTGATTTCCTCTATGTCCGTAATACTCACTTCCCTTTCTACCATTGCTTTATTTTACAATAGACCTTCCTGTGGAACAAAAGTATTTTAAAAAATTCACTTAAATGACCTTTTTGTGTATTCCCTATCTATAAATTCTTCCAATTAATCTTCAAGCCCTTCAGGATTGAAGGACTGGAAAGACATAATTTTCTCTTCCCTTTTTCTTTTTTCTTGTAGTCCAAAGAATCCTCATCTGTGCTTAGCTGTGATATCTCTGTGGATGACAAATACATTGTCACTGGCTCTGGGGACAAGAAAGCTACAGTCTATGAAGTTATTTATTAGAGACAAATCTGAATGCAGACAGAACTCCTTCTCCTAGCACTTTGCTGTATATTCTTTTTTTTTTTTTTCCTTTCTAAACTGAAAACTTAAATGCTCATCACAGTTGTGGAATTTATTTTTACCTTCTTAACTTGCTATTGATTTGTGAATGTTCATTAAGAACTTGTGATACCAAATTGTCAGATATCTACTTGGAAGAAGATGGAATAAGCATACTTAACGGTGACCTTGACTCTTTAATTATGTATTATAGCTGTAATGTATTTATTTTGTTTAAAGAAGGCTTTCTAACAATGAACTGACTAAATAAAGCTGTCTGGCCCGGCTTTAGTTTGCAAGATGCATTGTATACTTGTGTTTTTGCAGGTGGATAAATTGGGGATCTTGGAGAAGGATGTTCAGGAGATAGTTAAAATTACACTAAATAGACTTGTAGTTTCTATTTAAAAAAATAAACTTTGTTATATTTTTTAGTCCTGTTCTTGGATGAGACCTCTAAGTGTTATTACAGTATAATTATTTGGTGGGAAGATGCTGTATCTTTAACTATTTTAGACAGTCTTGGAAACTTAGGAAATCGCAAACTGTAGCCAGTGATCTACATGCCTGTGATGAATGGCAAATTCAGTTCACATCTAAATTAAATTCACTTTAAGTAAGAATGTGCTAATTTATATATTTGCAATGTTAATATAGCATCTTGTGTACAGATTTGTTCTCAATGCTTTTCTGTTGATAAACATAAAGCATTTTGGTGTCAAGCTAGGTTTTTTAATATAAACACCTCTCTTTGTTATATTGTAGAGAGTACAATAAGTTGCCTCAAAGAATCACCTTTGTTACTTCTGGAAACTTTTGCAATGTTTCCTTGAAAATGGGGATATGTGTCTTTGGGCAATTTTTCAATTACAAGAGATTATGAAAAATATTTGATATGTTCTTTGGAAACTGCACTGAAATAAGAATGGATGCCTACCAATATACAAACTACAAAAGCAATGACCTCTGAGGTAGGATTTACAAGAGTACTCATTCCGACATACACAAAGGAATGGATTCTCATTGGGATAAGGACTTGCTTTGTTCGCCAGCAGTTCAATCCAAGTCTTGATTGGATGTCCCTAAAACGGACGCAGACTGAGCCATTGTGCCAGAGACAACGTGTTATCTTTTTATGTTGTTGTTGTTGCTGTTAAACTATGATCTGTGACTTTTTTTTTTGAATGCTTTAAAAAAAAATCTTTAAGTCTGTGGATCTGCTGATGTACAGTGCCTTTGCTGCTATGGATCAAAATCAAGAGACCCGTGTAGATAAATCTTATTGTATAAGTAGAAAATTACTTAATTTCATACTAGAAATGGATTGATGCTGCAAGTTAAAATGGACTGTTTATTGAAGTTCCAAATGTGGTAGCAAAAAATGGTGTCTTAAGTGCTTAGTGTTTGATGTCATTAACAGTTTCGTAATACTCTACATTGTAGAAAGATTTTGATACTAAACTGTGTCATTGTACATAGTTCTAATGCATTGTATTGACCACCAGTACTTCTATAATGGTAGATTATTGTTTGTGCATTCAGACTTTTAAGCATTAAACATAAGTAACTTCTAAGATGCATTTTCCTTTTTTTCCCCCCCCCTCCCTCATTGTCGTGTGTGATAATTAGTCTCAGTCACGCGTGCAGCCGTTCAGTCACAGAACATACCACTACAGGTACTTGTGGTTTTGCCACTGAGACACAATATAGAGTTTCAGCTGGGGCAGGGAAATCCATGAATTCATAGTTTCTCGAGTTACCTGACTGCACTGATTCTTAACGCTTGGAGCCATCAGACTTAGGCCGTGTCGCCTAAGAGTTTGCCGCTTCCCGGTTGTGCAGTTTCCCGTCTGACATATCTGTGTTATCCCATAGCATGGGACAGAGTGAGATTGAGGACCATCGCCGATCACATGCCTACCGGAGTATGTGGAGCTCAGCTGGATTTGAGAGGGGTGTTCCACTGCAGCAGCACACCACGGTTTCTTCATCCAGAGCTAAAATCTGTTCATGCTCACAGACAGGCTTCTCTCACTGACATTTGGGTTTAGATCAAGGATTTAGCCCACTTTCCATGAAGTTAATGGACACAAGTTGAAGTGAGCTAGGTCAAATTAATTTATACACTGTTGGGAAAAAAGGAAAAGGAAAAAAGGAAAAGGAAAAAAGGAAATGGAAGAAATCCAAGGGAAAATTTGAATTTTTTTGTTCTATAACCCATTTCTGAAAGGTGATTTTCATGGTGGAAATGCAAGCATGCAAGCCTGTCGTGCTGTGATGTGCCAGCCTGTGTGACTGCTGGTACATAAACCCAAGCATAGAAATATTTTGGGTTTTCTTGAAATGTCAAAACAAGACTTAAGTTGATGAAGTCATTTACTTGTACTCCGAGTGATTAGGTAATACTTGTTGATGGAGGAGAGTGTAGAGGCAAGTTTCCCTCAGAGCTATCAGTTCCTTAGAGTTAACAGTGAAGAGTTTTCCAGATGTCCCCCAGAATAACGTAAGGTTTCACATGAGGTTCTGTGCTACTTAATACAATAATGCTCCATAAAAGCAAACATGGTACAGATACCTTCTGTTAATATTTACTCTTGTCTGAAGAAATACAATTTACTGGTCATAAACATATTGGAGACACCTTATCTTTTCAAAGCCATTCAAAAATTTAAAAGGCTAGAGTGTACACCATTTACTTACAAAAGAGAAACCGCCCACCTAACGTTTGCAGAGCATGTTGTATTTTTCTGTAGTAGTTCAGGCATGAGATTACTTAAAACATCTAAGATAAAGCATTCCTTTAAAAAGAATAAAACATTGCATACACCTGAATTTGTAACAGAGCTAGTTTTGACAGCAGAGTAGTATACTTCTGAAGCAGCCTGCCATATATCTACTTATTAATGTTTGTGTTGATGGCTTGTAAACAGTGTAGGAATCAAATGCTTTAATCCAGGATTACTGCAGTTAAATGTGTAGTCATCCTGATTTTTCCTCTTCAGGGCTGAGTGCAAGTGAGAAATGGTGTAGAGCTACTTTCTGGTTTTCAGTTACACATATGTAGGCTCACCTTCCTTTTTCATTCATTAGTTTTGCTTGCCACTGCACAGCACAATTTTGTGTAAAGTATTTTGATGCAGGTGTGTTTTGTGCCACAAACTTGTGGCAAACATACTCCAAATTCCAGGTACAATCGTTGCTTTCTCTGTATTCTTCCCCTCTCAAATCTTATTTAGTAGAGTGATTTGATTAGGAAAAACATTTTTTTAAAATTTTTATACCTTTTCTGACTGGCCAGTATAGGTACATTTAAAGGCAACACTTCTGTATCAAACCAGTATTTTCCAAAGATACACAATTTTAAATTATATTTCTCCTGTTTGTTTTTAGCCAAACGTGATTTCTCTTTCCTATTTCTTAAGCTACTCCATTACATAAAAAGAAAATAAGATTTACGTTACCAGCCATGATTTTCATGTGTGAAGGATTTAAAGTCTGTACTGGAACAGTTCAAATTGGATTTTGTGTATTGCTTTAACTCTAGCACCTGAAGCACATATAAAATTCCTTCTTCCTGAAATGCTGGTAGGTGTGTGGGAGAAATGGGCAGGTAGCTGTGCAGGTCTACATATGCCTGGACAATAGTCTACAAAAACATGCTCGGTCCTTGGCACAAATAAATGCTTCTGTAGTTCAGACAACAGTGCTCCCATGGCTCATACAGATGAAAATCTAGCTCAGCACAACAATCATAGAGGACCAAATCAACCCATTTGGACTGGATTGGTTTTTAGTTGCCTTTTAGTGGGGGAGGGCTCTTAATTTGAAGAGGGGTGTTTGCTTGTTGTTTTATTTGAAATAGTTTGATCCTTTGATTCTCTTCTGTTTTGTTACTACCATATTTATTTCTAATCATTCCAACTGAAATCCTGATGTGACTAGCTTCTACTCAAGCACTTGTGTTGTGAAAGAAAATTAAAACAAAATAAAATAAAAATAAAATAAAATAAAATAAATACACTGGTTTCTGTTATGTGCAGGAGTCAGGAAAGTGAAAGCAGAAGCTTGGGCTGCACTGTTTCTCATTTGCATTGAATATACTACATCTTTGTGGCACCAAATTAACACTGCATACAGCAATACAAAAACACTTTAGAACATCAAGTATGGCTACTGAGGAAAATGTCACTTTGAATTTTTCAGAGCAAATGCACTCTGAATAGCTCATCCAAAGAGCTGGTCTTACATGGTATGTGGGAAGGTAGTTGCCTTCAGTACTGGAGAGCTTTTCTGATGCTAACATTTTGCAGTGACCACAGAGGTGTTGAAGAGGGTTGAGCAGTTTGGGCGTGATATGCAGCCAGCCAGTTCTGCCATATATTTGTGTGAGAATCCCCTTCCTAGACATAGCAGGAGATGAATCCTGGAGTAGTGTGCTGTAGGAGATCATCTCTGACAAGCTCTTAAATAATGCACCTGCCACGTCTGCTTTTGAACCAAGAGTTACTGAACATAGCCCTTGAGATTTCACATTTCTTCCAGTATTTGGACTACAGTGTTTCCACTGCACAGCAAGAAATTTTTATGTCAAAACCAATAAATGTTCTTACTCTTACCAAATTATTTTCTGTCCCAGTTACAAGGAAACAGTATTATAGTGTCTTTTTTTATTATTAAAAATGGTGTAGTCTGACATTTACAACATGTCCATAAACCTGCCATGGAGTGCAAAGAAGCTCTTCTGTGGGGTCACTTTAACTCGTGGTTATGTTCTAAAACATTGCAGAAAAATTTTTCCTTGTTTTGGGAGGGATTAACCTATGATATCAAATGCACAGTGTACAAATTAAGGGCAGGGATTGTCAGTGGTTACTTCTGCATCTGTGGTTTGGGCTTAGCTGATTACCCCAGAATGCTAAAATGCATCTGAAGGGTAAAATCAGTAAGTACAAATATTTAAAGATTTAAAAAAAAGTTCTGCTGTTCTGCAGTAATTATATTGACCCAAACTGTCTTTTAATGTCATATCAAGGTAAGCATCTGCATTACACCTTCTTTTCATATTCAAACAAAAGAAGGGGTGGAGGAATTTTAAGCTAATCTTTACCTTTCAATCAAATCTGTCTTCAAAAAATACCCCTATGCTAGTGCTTGAAGAAGTAATTTTCTTCAGTTTATTGTCATTATTCTTGAAGAATTTTATAACAAATGTGCTGTAGCACAGTCCACAGTGATTCCATAAATGAGAATAGGTGATACAGCTGCTATTAGAAGTTAGGGTTTAGACAATGCTATTAACGTTGGGAAGAAAAAAAAGTTTGATTTGGCGGTCAAAGGTGTTACCTCATTTCCTGAGCAAAAGCAGTATGGAATTTTAGCCATATGTTTAAATGCACTGTCTGTCCAGTATGGCTCAGGGGTTCAACTTCAATGGGTTTCAGTGATTCAGCCTTGATTTTTTTTTACTGTAATTTAGAATGCATTTGATGAAAAAGTGGTAATTAAGGATAACTGGTCCCAGGACCACGGGCAAGAGGTGGTAAGTGGAATTAGTTGCTCTGCTGGTGATCCCAGCCTGTGCTCTGTGCTGCCTGACATCTGGTGAAATTATTTGCATGAGCCCTGTAAAGTGTTTTTCTGTTCTTCTTCACGAAAGGCATTATCTAAAGGCTAGCTATCCATTATTTTGAAAAATTTGTCACAGCTGTATTGAAATACAGGGAGACATTTTCTGTTGGGAAAAGAACAAGGAGGACCTCTGGGGAATCAAGCATTTCAACTCCTTATCAAGCACTGTAAATGTGCAAATGAGGCAGTCGCACTACTGTGTTATAAACTGTCAGTCTTCTGCTGGAGTGGGGAGAAAAAAAATCCTAAAATATATGATACAAAGATAATAGACTATCTTGTGTTTCAGCATGGCTTTAAGGCATTAGGTATGAAGTCCAATTTGCACTCATTTTAGAAGAAATAAGCATGAATCCTCTTGTGATATTAATGATGGTGTGGCTGGCCACCTAACAAAAAAATAGCAGCTGAAAGAATGAGGACACTTACCAGGCTTTCTCCTCTCCAACATATGAAACAATATTATCCAAAAAAAATCTCCTCATTTTATAATCTTGTGTGAGCAGCAATGTTAATATTTCAATGAAAATATTTTTTCTAAAGCAATGTTAATGTCATCCTCCCATTTACCTATGCACGTGTCTTTGCCTGAATAAAAAAAAATCCCACCTCCACTGCAAATTAGCTTATTTCATCCAAGCTTTTAAGAATAATTAGAATAGCTTCTCTACGTCATATCAGTTTTAGGGTTTTTTGCAGGTTGTGTGTGACTCCAGTGATATTTTCTCACTTTTTCCTCCCCCACTGAGAACCTTCCTGAAGCTGGTGTTCAGTGCTCAAAAAATGCTCTTGTTTGTGGCTTGGTCTTGATCTCAGGGGTTGCTCAGTGAATGGGAATGGGAAATATTCACAGGATTTTGCTGGCTGTAACAACTGCTGTGACAGCTGTTGCAGTCTCACTTATGCCTCCTCCTTCCTCTGAGCAGTCTTAAATAAAGAGATGCAGTAGGAGCAGTCTTCTGTGCAGCTGACCCTTCTGCTTTACCAAGTTTCACAGGTGCTCATCATCTGGAATGACAGAGGAGGAGACGGAGCTAGGAGTCCTAGGTAGGCTTAGTGTGCCAGTGGAAGACAGCCATGAAAAAGACAAATGTGATATAGGATGAGTCTCGAGAGGCATTTGCTGCAGAAATAGGGAAGTATTGCTGCCATTATACAAGGCACTGGTGAGACCTTGCCTAGAATAGTGAGCACCAACCTGGTCATCCGTGTTCAAAAATCTTAATTGAAAATGGGACTGATAGGGAGAAGGGCATACCCTACCAGGCAGACTGGAAAAACAAGGGGATGGAGAACATGTCATGTTAGGAAAGCCTACATCCTTTTAATCTTACAGGGTGGCAGACCAAGAGCAGATACAAATGGCATCTAAAAATACTTCAAATGTCTATTCATCAAGGGTGATGGTATTACAACTGAAAGATACATCTAGCGCAAAAAGAAACAAGTGAAGAAAACTGTGTCACCTGGAATTAAAGAGGCTCTGCTAAGAGCAGGCTACCCTGTAATGGCTTTCCAATAGAGAGACGGCCAAGAAAAAGCAGACTACTTTTAAGACAGAGCATGATACATTTATGAAGATGTGCATGATTGCAGAATATTGGCATCCATAGCTCATGGGTCTCTTCCAGTCCTTTTTACATGCTTGATCTGCATGTAAAAAGAATGTATAATTGTAATGGAATGAATGGGTGTTTATTTTGGAAAGAAGTTTGGTGTGTGAAGAGAGTGGGAGAGAAGGGCTGTCAAATAGCAAACACGCAATTTGGAGTGTTTCTGTGCAGCTGAAAAATGAGCAGTTCTCCCTAGGTCTGTTCATTACGACGCTGCTTATCTAAAAACAATAGTAAAAAAGAAAACTGCACATAATGCAAGCATAACAGTGCAGTGTGATCCAGCCTACTTAGACTCACTGGTTTACACTCCATCAGCCCAGACAGAGGATCTGGTTTCTCTTATAAGTCAAAAGTGTTTGGATTTTGAGCTTGGAGAGTCAGCAGATGCTTTTCCTCCACGTCTGTTTCTGGCCATGTCCATAGCACTTGGGTTCAGTGGAGTGTCCCAGACTGCAGCTGTGCGGACGGATAGCTGTAAGCTGCTCAGAGTAACCACAAGGGAAGAGAGGGAAGATGATGTTGGCTGCACAGGAGGGAGGCAAGATAATTACAGCTCGGCGTAGTCGGTCATACTGACTGCTACTGTGCACTGCTGTGAGAGATGTGGCTTGAGGACAAGGATTTCTGAGAATTCCTTCACTTACTGTGTCAGGAAGCATAGGGGGAAAAGCCAAATTGTTCCATGTGAAACATGAGCTGCCTTCTCCCATCAGGCTGAATTTTACTAGCCTTGGCCTCCAGACCAGGTATTTCTTTACTTAATGCCTAGTGAAAGGAAAAATTCTGATCCTGAGACAAGTGTTTGTGTACTTTATTCTGGGATGTACAGGCTTATGGGAGTGGTTTCATATCAACTACCTTATTTTCATTTTTTTCCACTTCCTCCCCACCTTTTTAAATGTAGTATTTGCTGAAGCTGAATTTCAGTCCATCAGAGAAATCACTGTTGACCATCTTGCATAGCTTTTCAAATAACTTGTTTAATGTGTCAATGCGCAACTTTAGCAATGTTAGGAGATTGTGAACTGAGTTTTCCCTGGCCTCACGTCAGTTTCAAGCATGAAGGAAAAAAGTCTGACGCAGTTAAAATTAGGTGCCTAGAATGTAGCAGGTTGGTAAAGGAACATGCAGAAGAAATGCAACAAATGGCTGGCTGAATTTTGGCTGCAGAAAGCTGTGACAAGATTGAATGTATCTGTCATATTTAAAAAGCCCAAACAAACCCTCAGCAATTCAAAAGACAATCTTCCATTTTCCTGCACTTTGAATTCATCGCGATTGTCATCTGTTTCCCAAGCTCCTCTTCCACACTTTGGAAGTAAGATTTCTTGAGAAGAAAGGACATGAAATTATCATGGAGCATTTAGGTTCTCCTGTTATCACTTACTGAAATACTGAGCCACTTTGGTGGCACTGAAACATTTGAGACTTATGGAGCATGCTTCTTTTCTGCCAGGCAGTCCTAACTGCCTGGGTACAGAGGGACTCTTAACTTACATACTAACATAACAGCTGTATGTTTTCCTTATGACCTAGTGATCTTTTCTCACTGCATCTCTCCTGTAGTTTTATGACTTACAGGGCACTCCCATGACTCTGGTAATGGCATGGGAGGAAAGGAAATCTGTCTTCGCCCTAAAGCATCTAAAATATCCTGAATAGAACATCCTGATAGGTTGTAAAATTGGAGCAATTTTGAGTCCTTACAAGGTTTTTTTTCTCAGACACCTCAACATCATTTGATATGTGCCCTTTCTCTGAGCTATAATGCTGTATCCAGCTCTGGGGTCCTCAGCACAGGAAGGACATCAGCCTGTTGGAGCAAGTCAGAGGAGGCCACCAAGATGATTAGAGGCATTGAGCAACTCTCCTATGCGGAAAGACTAAGAGAATCAGGCTTATTCAGCCTTGAAAAGAGAAGACTCTGGGAGATCATATAGCAGCCTTCCAGTACCTGAAGGCAGCCTGCAAGAGAGATGGAGAGAGACTCTTTACAACAGCATATGGTGACAGGACAAGGGGCAGTGGCTTCAAACTGAAAGAGAGTAGGTTTAGATTAGACACTTGGAAAAAATCCCTTACCATGAGGGTGCTGAGGAAGGCACTGGCACAGATTGCCAGAGAAGTTGTGGATGTCCCATTCCTGGAAGTGTTTAAGCTTTGGGAAAATGGCCACATTACAAATGCAATGGCCCCAAATGCAAGGCTAACTGAGGTTCTTGTTAATAGATCCTTTGGGGCAGAGTAGAGTGAGGCAACACTGAATAACTAGTGCTCTTAGGGACAGAGAGAGAGGGGGCGGGGAGAGAGAGAAAGAGACAGAAATAGACAGGGCAGGTTCATTTTAGAATGATTTTGTTGCAATTGAAAGGAGGTATGCAGCCATTTTGGTTATTATAGATAGAAAGGCCGCAACACAAAAAGTAGAAAAATATCACTTAAGAAAATATATATGGAAAAGAGAGAAAGAAAGCATAAGAGTAGATCACAGAGAGGATGTATATCAGCACCCGTGGATCCAGGTATGAGACTTGATTGTTGCAATTTAGATGACCCTTGGTCAAAGTGATGGTCACAGTCTAGATCTGCTGGGGGTGGGGAAGCCCATACGAGGTGTGATGGGTTATATACCAGGTTCGGGTGGGAACATCCTGGTACCTCCCCTGGGGTGAGACAGTTGTGCTCTCTGAAGTTACACGGCACATCATGAGCAGTCCTCTGGTCAAATGCCTCAGGAATTACTCTGGGAATGCTTCTGGGGTCTTTGATGGCCTGTGACCCCCTCCTAAGATATGATCAATGCCTCTTACTGCATAGTTGAGACAGTTATGCCCCCTCAGAAGGGATGAGTACCCTCAGGCCTCTGTGTGAATGTGAATGACCTGACACCTTGGGCATATTTACACCTGAGCCAAATGTGTGAAAAAGGAAATTAGCATGATAAAAAGCATTATCCCACCTCACAGCATCTGCTTCTTACCAGCCTTCTTCCCTATCTGGCTCAAAACCCAGCTTATTGTTAAACAGAGGTTGGTTTGTTGTGTTCATCCTCTTGTGGTGGGTGTTGCACCTCTCTGCACTGGGGCTGTTCTCTTGTAGAGCAGAGGTTTCACCACCACACCCAAAAACTCTTCCTCTCCTTCAGCTGGGGATGCAAACCTGGCCTTAACAGAGCACCTGCTACTTTTGCAAATGGCTGCTTTCTGGAGTCATTAACATTTCAGTTTCAGGCCAGGCTGGATGGACCACCTCTGAAAAACCTGCTCTAGGGGAAGGTATCCTTGTCCACAGCCAGGGGATTCAAACTGGATGATCTTCGAGGTCTGTTTGAACCCAAAGCATTCTACGATTTCATGAGTCAATGATAGTCTCAATGAATCTTTCAGAAAAGAATTTTGTCTTTTGTAATGTTTCTTGGCAATCTTTTTTGCTATGAAAAAAACACAAAAATGTTTGATGTAGGCCCTTCAGCTTCAAAGTCTCTTAGCAGATTGGCAGTTTCTGGTTTTCCAGTACTTGCAGCTCAGCAAAAAGTAGAAATCCTTCATTATTGCTTTTTCTTTTTGTGGCATAATTGAACAACGAAGTATAAGACAATTAATTTCCGTAAGAATGTTACTGAATTTGTTCAAAAGATATGTGGTTGAAGCTAAAGGAAAATATTTAGGTTTTCTGCCTTTTACCTTGCATCTCCACTTGGAGCCTAGTGTTGGTTTGTGGCAAGATTTTTCTTAGGGGAAAAAAAAGCATCTGTGTTCCGAGTTAGCTGTTTGACCTGCTCAGTCCCAGTGTGTATGCTGCATAGTCCTATTTACTAGCCTAACTGGATAAATTATTGTTTTTCTGTTATTGGTCTTTTGCTTCATTTTGCAACCTTTACTTGATAAATGGGAGGTTTTGAGTGCAAATGGGAGTGCCAAAGCGGGTGAAAGGACTAGAGGGCATGACTGAGGAGGAGTGGCTGAGGATACTAGAAGAGGACAATGAGGAGTGACCTCGGTGCTCTCACGACTTCTACTTCTGCTCTCCCCCCTGCTTGATGACAGGATGCAAGGCAATGGCTTAAATCTCATCAAGGGAAGATCAGATTGGATATTAGGAAACAGTTTTTCGCTGGCAGGGTTGTTGAGCACTGAGAGCAAGCTGTCATGAGGGAAGCTGTCATGGCCCCAAGCCTGAGAGTTTTCAAGAAGTTTTTGGACAACACTCTTAGATACAAGGTTTAACTTTTAGGTTGCCCTGTGGGGAGTCAAGAGTTGGCCTTGAAGAACCTCATGGGCCCCTTCCGACCCATGAGATCCTCTGATTATTAATTACATACAGTTAAAAACTTAAAAAAGCCCTAGTCAAATAAAAAAAGAATGCCTCCAAACAACCCAAAAGTTCATCAAAAATATGTTCTTCCTTCATGGAAAATCTAAGATAATTGATACTAATTAACTTTTCAAGTTGAAATTTACATTTTAGATTACTTTTTATCTGGAAGCTCTCTCATGACTCAGAACTCTGGTTCTGCTGAATTTATGAGTTCCCTTGCTGCATGAGAACACCCTGGGCACAGCCACAAGTGAAGTGGGCAGCTCATGTTCAGTCGCCTGCTCTTCTGGCCTCACAGCAAGTGCTTGTGTGCTGGCTGTTTCCAACATTGCAGGCTGTTCACCCTAGCCATTGGATACATATGTGTGTGCTTGTGTCTCCTATCTTGTTTCCTTAGTTGCAGCCTACTGGATGCAGGATTGCCTTCTCTTCTGTATGTACAGTGACCGAGCCTGTCTGAGATCTTTGTGCTTTAGCAGAGCACAGATAAAGTCATGTCCTTGTGGCTAGTTCTGGAGATCTAGACTGAACTGTGGGCCCAAAGGTTCCTCTGAACGAATTGCCAATTCTTAATCTGTCTTACAGGTAATTGTTTTAATAAACTTTCACCTCAATTCATTATGGTGAGTCTGGGACGCTTTTTTTGTTGTCTTTGGGGTTAGGAGGTATAATATTGACTCCTAAAATCCTATTCTGGCCAAGCTAGAAGATTTTAAAAGCCTGTTTGGTGTTGTTTTCTGTTACATTACATATGCCTACAACATTGACTTCGAGTATCAAGATATTAAACTCAGATGTAAATCATGTTTCTTCTTTTCTGTAATGAGTAGCAGATCTTTTTTCCACAGTGGCTCCTAATCCAATATTTTGATAATATACTCCATTAAAATCTATGGAAATTTTTGTATGATGCCACTCTAACTTAGCTTTTATCACTTGTTAAAACATAGTCAATAAATACACTTCTCTGGGAGACACTTTGTTATCTATGGATTAGGAGTGTAACAATTGTATTTTACTTAGGGATTCATTTATAACCTACTTAGTATTTATTCTGTGAAAGATTACATAAAGGACAGAAACCTATTTTTGACATGTCTGCTTCAGGAAGTTTGAGATCAAAACGCAGTCTGGTGGGAAAACCTGACACATCTGTAGATGTTCCAGAAACCAGAATGCTTGCACGTTGCGTCTCATTATGCAGAATCATGTATAGAATGAGGTATCTCCTGAGGGGTAGTGTAAGGACTGCCATTTGGTGTTTGCTGTGCACTGTGGTGTTACTCTTGGACATACGAGTCCCTTACGAACACTTCATGTAACAGGCGGGCATGTGGTAGTTTCCCAGGCAGACCAGAATTTTAAAATAGTAAGCTTACTCTGAGCCTCTAAACATCTTTCTAAAGAATAGATTATCATAACTGGAGTCTCATTTCTCCTTTTCTGAACCCAGATTCTGGGTGGGTGAACTTTGACAAAAGACCATGTTGCGGTTGAAAGCCTTCTCCAGACATTGTAAGGCAAATAAGGGGCACAGAGCAAGTGTGTGACTGTGTCTCTCTTTTGAGTGCGTCCTTGCTCATCAGTTACAACAACAGGTGGTAGATGTTACGGAAGTCTGGTTGTCATATAATATTTGGAATCCTGCTTATTTTCTGTTCTGTCAGTTATGATAAATGTGGCATTTTACGTGAATGGAGCTGGTTGAAGGTATTTGATAAGACGCTTCCATTACTTTACACCAGTATCTTTGCATTTCTATCTCAAGACCTACTTTATATGAAACTGATAAAAATATATTTGCTTTTATTACAGACATGGTTTATATAAGGATTTGAGACAAAAATGGTGTCATCAGGGTAAATATTGTGCAAAAACTGAAGGAAAACATGGAGATTTGCTAGAAACAGTGTTTTTCAAGGTCCCCTGTTACTAAAGAGCTTTAAACAGCCTTTTAGGAAAATCTAAGATTGTTTACATAAAAGCATTTCAAACTCTTCGTCTGTTATAAATAATGTGTGGTGACTAGGTATGTTAATGCTTGCAGCAAACCTCTTTATCGTGGTAAGATAAAAGAAATATTTATAAGTTTTTTAAAAATGTATTTAGCTCTCAGTAGATAAAAGATTATTCCTCTGAAGAGAGCTATATTTCCTGCAGTTGTTAAACCACTCTAAGCTATAGCCTATTTATGTGTTTCACCTATCCAGTGGTCCTTTTGGTTGCATGCAGATAAACTACAAGAGAATGGTATGCGTAAGCCAAATATTGTATCCTAAACAAGAAGAAAGCTATCAGTTTTACTTGAAGTATATACTATACTATACCATATATAGTATACATGTCCCATCGTTTGTTACCTTTTTCTGATGGCTTATTTATGGCTATTTTTTTTTTTATAACTGAAGCACCACTAGGTCATACGATGTTACCATTCAAGTAATTAAGGTAAAATGTTTTCTTCTCTATAAGCATCTTTAAATTTTGATGGACATCAAAATTTGGACTCAAGCTAGTACAAGGTTGTATATGGGTGGATTAGTCATTAGCTTGAGCATGTGTCCAACAGCTGAAGATCTGATGCTCATTTGTTCTGAGAAGAAGCAATAAAATCCTGAAAACAGTCATATCTTTTTAAAGATGCAATCAGTTTTAACCTGCCTCTCTCTTTCCTGCAGGGAACCTTATTTTTGCAATCTACTGCTGGGAATGGTACTTCCTCCCAGAAAGGAATGTTTTTGTTCCACTTTGCTTTGCTTAATTTTCAACAATGCATCAGTTTTACTGAATAAAATCACTCAGCAGTGTAGGCACCTAGCTGTAAAATAGGATGGTGGGCATAACTGTGAAGGTCTGCCCAAGACACTGGTACAACCTTTGTGTAGCCTGTCAGTCCTGACACTGCACTGTCATTTCACAGAATCACAGAATAACCTGAGTTGGGATCCACAAGGATCAGAGTCCAACTCCTGGCCCTGCACAGCACCAGCCTCAAGAGCCACAGCCTGAGATTCATCCCAAGCAGAGCATTTATGCTGCTGGATAGCAAGAACTTTGTTCTTGCTGCTTTTCATTGCTGTGTGGTAAGTTCAATGCCGCCCAGTGACTGGTGATGTACTTACATCTGCTTGGCCTTCCTCCACCCTACAGCTTTCAAAAAATCTGGTATTTAGTACTGAAATATTTGACACTATAACTGTTCTCTACAAAACACTTTGTAAATGAAAATTCACCTAGATCTCTCAAGTTGGATTCTTTTACATAATATATAAAAGGTGACTATGTATAACAATGCAGTAGATGTGTTCACTCATTACAATATAATTAATTTGATATCCTATTGTGGTGTGCAATTCGATTTAATATCTTAACTTGCTCAGCTGAAGCACTAAAGCAGCAGAGGTGTAATGCAACCATTCAGAGTGATAAAGGATGATATATTTTTCTTAAAGGAGCAGTCCTTTGGTTTTCATCTCGTCTCACTAGGGCAGATTACCTTTTACTTCTACGTATATCTGCTTTGGGAGAAAGCCTCATGTTCAGAGCTAAGAGTAGGGTATACAGTTAGGCTTTGTGATTGCACCTTTTAAAAACTTTGCTTATATGTCTCTGCAACTAGTACCTCAGGTATGAAAATGCTTTTGAAAGGTGCCTTCTTTGAATTCTAATGTGAACCATCAAAAATACCCAAACCAAACAAAAACACACAGTCCACCATGTTTTCATCTTCCCAGAACAAAAAATGGTAGAAAGCTGACTATGGGCTTTCGTTTCTTTAGAAACAAGGCAAAGGTGGAGTACAGCTCCTGTGGGAAAGATGATAATAAAAAATGCTTTTTCTCTTATAAATATGTTACTGAAAGGAGTACCGAAAAATATAAGCCATATATTATGTAAATATGTATCTGGATATCCAAAGGTACAAACTAGAAGGTAATACCTGTATGCAAAAAGTTAGGTCTGCACTCTCCAGAAATAGGTGAATGTTTAATTGCAGTCAAAAAGAAGGATAGATTCATAATATAGAAGCAATTTTTGTTATAATTGGGCAAGTTGTAAGAAAACAAACAATCTTAAAGATAATTCAGTGTGTATAACTTCTTGGCATGAAATACAGTCTGGAATACAGACTACAGAAGGATACTCATGGAGCTCTTTGTTTAAGCCAAACAAGACTGGAATAGGATTATTCTGTTTATCTGCTCTTCTCTTTCTAATGTCCAAAGAAAACTGTCTGGTGGACATGGATTTGAAATTGCCTTCCTTTGTTAAACATTCATTTTTAAAAATAAATATTGCAGACAAACATAAGTGAATGAAGGCTTCATTCCATTGTTTCTTCCTGGAGTATTGTAAACAGACATTTTTAGTAGGGTATTTTAATGTTTAGGGGTTTTTTCTGGTTATGGAAGTAGAGGAAGAAAAAAGGAAACATGAATAACTCTAACAGATTTTGCAGATTTGTTCTTTTCTTCAGCAGAAGGAGAATTGATAAATGCCACTTATCTGATCTTGTTGCCTGAAAATTCCTGCCAAAAGCCTTAAAGAGTTATTTGATATTTTTCTCAGTGTTCTGACATCTACTTATTGATTATAATACAGTGTTCTGGGCACTCACCAGGGAACTTAACCTGAAATGCTTTTAGTTCAAATCAAGTAACTCACAGAAACAGCAGAAGATTTTTAGAGCTAAGCCATGCAAAACCACACTTGTGGTAAAAGTGTATAGAACTTAAGAGAATTGAATTTGGCTGCAACTACACTTATTAACAAATTGTATTTTATAGAATTTCTTGTCCTTTTCTTGTATTGGCACAGCGAAGACTTTATGATTGCTTGTGATGTGTGATTTGATGAGCAAAATGCTGAGATGTCTTTCCAAAAGATGGAGATGTGCTTCAGAAATTGCATTAAGAACCTGCTAACCTCTCGTCTCAAAACCTCAAGATTTATGGGTATATGACCCTCATCAGATGCTGCCAAGCAGTGGGTTATGTGTCGTGGCAGTAATCTGCCCATTGTAAGAATAATAAAAATGTGCAAAAGGTATTTTCTATCTCAACATGCTCTTAATCACCAGCAAAAAAAATCTCTTTTAGTCAGCTCAACTGCTACTACCTCACATGTTTTCCTCCATCAAAAAAACCCAAAAACAAACCAGAAGTCTGTTTCTTTAATGTGGTTGTGAAAATCTCTCCTAGTATTCCTGCCTCTGGAGACTGTTAGGGAAAATGCAATTTGAGAGCAAGAAGAGGCATTCCACCAAGAAAATGGGCTGGGTGAGTCAGTACCTAACCCTCACGCCATTTGCTGCTGATTTCAAGGAGACCTTGAATTGTAGGAAGGCACTGGAGAAGGAGGATCATCTTGCAGCACTTTCAAGCTTCAAACGCTGCTGCTGACAGGTGTGCAAAATTTAGAGCAATGTATTACTGCATTTCATCCCTAATTTAGAGCTAGAGCATGTTTCCAAGAATGCGCTGACTGTTGCAGAAACCACCAGTACAACGCTGAGAAAGCTCCTCTCAGTGAAAGCAACCATGTTAGAGAACAGCTCCTGCTATGGGCTTAAAATCGGTGCTGGCTGCCTGCCAAGGGGCAAATATTTTTGGCAGCTCGGGAAAAGGATACACAAAAGAAAGTCTGTTACCACAAGAAAGACTAAGAATTGCCTCTGAAAATATATCCTGGTTTGTGGAAAACCAATTAAATACAGTCATTGAATCCTTTTAGTGTTTTGCTTTATTTTATTTTATTTGCATAGATTACATTAACAGCATTTCAAAGTGTAAAAACTTTATTTTTGCTAGTATGAAATAATGAGATTCTTCAGACTTACTGTATGTTGCACACTATTTTATACACTTCACATTGTGTAAAGCTATTTGCAATATTCGCCAGAAGTGAAATAAAGAAAACAGTCCTTTACCTGAGCTTAGATAATTAGGAGTTTAATGACGAGTAGTAATCACTTACAAAAAGGATTACTCACTATAAGATTAAATTAAAAGAAAGAAATTAGAGAGGATACTTTCAAAGGCACCCAGCCACCTCAGTTTCATCTGATTACAATGGAAAATTTGGCAGCTAGACTTTAGCTTGCTAAATTATACTGTGAAATTCTCTCCCTTGCTCCTTTTCCATACCAGAGTAAAAGTGAAAGAGTGGATGGTTTAGCTTGAGCATTGCAAACCTTTTGGGCATTAAGGAATGGAAACAACCTAGGCTGGGCAGACTTCCAGTGTGCCTTTACAGGGTCAATATCCTTCAGGAAATAGATTTCTGTATTTAGTATGGTTGGGATTTGTTTTGGTGGTTGTTTGGTGGTTTTGTTTGGGCTTCTTGTTTGTTTGTTTTTCCCAGAGTTGTATGCTGCATTGCTGTTTTACATTATTGAAATTTTCTTGCAGTCTAGAAGAGAATTATTAGACATTTGCATAAAGTTGAGAGACATTGACATTTCTTTCTTTGGAAAGCTGAACTGCACCAGGCCAGTTGTGTAATCTGAAACCATGTTTTCATTAAAAGTTAGTAAGCGTTTTCAGATGTTTAGCAGGGCTGTCAAACAGGATGTATTACAGATACAGGCTGTATGTAGATAAATACAGCTGTCTGCTATTCTTGATGGTGGTGATACTCCAGTTTAGACAGCATGGACTTCTCACACCATAGAAGGATTGAGACTGTTTTGGGGGCACCTTATGCCAGGCACATCCCTAGTCTGCTGTGATTGACTAAAAGATTTTGATTTTATTTTATTCATTCAGATTACATATGCTTTTCAGTCTTTCTAATGTCTGGTTTGTGAGTTTTTTGGCCATTTGTAAAATCCATCAAAGGTTTTTTAATATATGAGTTTGCTGATATGAGTTATCTCTACCATCTAGATATTGTTCATCCAG
Organism: Oriolus oriolus; assembly: GCA_013400235.1. NCBI lineage: Eukaryota > Metazoa > Chordata > Aves > Passeriformes > Corvidae > Oriolus > Oriolus oriolus. The sequence continues at coordinate 908 of VXBT01012377.1, read as the reverse complement.
CTCATGTATGCAATGGTGTAGTGCTGTTGCCTTGTGAGGTGTCTGGACTATGCAAGCCACATGCCATGTTTATGAAACGACTGTCTATTTATCTCCCTCCATCCCCTCCCCTCCATCTTCCCTTTGAATCTTCTGAAACATCCAGGCTCAGTGGCTAGTGTCACTGCCAAAATCTGGGGTGTTTTGACAGCAGGAAGGCCTGTGGAGCACTGGATATGCTGGCATCAGATGGGACCCACCTTTCTCAGGAAAGCACGAGAGCCTTTGCTTGGGAGCTAGCGGGGCTCACTGGCAGAGCTTCAAACTAGATGTGATGGAGGAAAGGGACAATATCAGGCTTGTCCCTGGCAAGCTGTGGGATAAAAGGCAAAGACTAGAGGGACAGGGTGCTGGCAAGGGCCCTCAGCTCGTGACTCCGAACTCTACTGGCCACACTGGAGTAGACCTTTAGTCTTATGGAGATGAACCAAGGACTCCTGAAGCAAGGGAAGCCAACAGGGAAACACCAGGGAAATATATCAATGGAATTAAGGGGTGTTCCTCTAGGAGTGTGTCCTAGGTTCAGCTAAGGTAGAGTTAATGTCTTTTCTACAGCTGTTACGGTGCTGTGTTTTGGATGAGAAAGGTGTTGAAAAGACACTGATACTTCGGTTTTTGCTAAGTTGTGTGTATTCTAAGTCAAGGACTTTTTATTTCTTGTCTCGTGCTCTGCCAGTGAGGAGGGATGCAAAAGAAATTGGGAGGGAGCATAGGACAGGTGACCCAAATAAACCAAAGGGGTATTCTGCACCACAGAACGTCATGCCCAGGTCTGACATCAGTGAGCAGGTGGTAAGCAATTGTATTGTGCATCATTTGTTTTTCTCTTTTTCTTATCATACCTGTGGGTACTGATTGATGGCAGACTG
>VXBT01012376.1:0-56440 GCA_013400235.1 Oriolus oriolus | reverse complement strand
CCATGGCCATGGGCATGGCGGGCCGGGGGACCCGCGTTCGCGTACAGCGAGGAACGGGAGCGGGGGCACTCGAGTGTACAGGGGCCGAGGCTGGGGATCGGGCGCCGCCGCAGCGCGGAGGCCGGGCGGGGGCCGGGACTTGGCCTGAGTGGCGGACCCGCTATCGCACGTCTGTCTGTGCCTTGCTGTGCAGCTCGTGGGGCATCCCCAGAGCCCTGTCTAACAAACGCGGCAGCCACTGGGACCGCACCCATGGACACCCACGGCTTTCAACCGCGCCTTTCTCAGCGCTTCTTGCTAGTAATACCTTCTAGTAATTGCCAGAGCACAGGACAAGTTTAAAAAGGCACATGCTGATTGTTTACTGTCTGCGTTTCTCAGCTGTGGCAGAGTGAGCCAGTTTCGCTTTCAGTTCTCGGCGCTTCAGCCCTTCAAACAGGAGTGGAAACGTATTTAAAGGGTTCATAAGCGAGATAGTAGGTTTGAGTTGTACTTAATCAGAAAGTAGTCTCGATACATTGAATTAGGCTTGCTGTTAAAGGCGCATTACTGGTTGATTTCTGCGGGGAAAAAAGTTACAGGTGAGGTAGAGTCTGAACACGGTGTTACAATATGGTGAAAATAAGGGGTTTACATTTTACTCTTTAGTATCAACACACCTTTTACTTCAAGATATTTTTGCAGTTTATATTTGCATTGTCTAACGATGTGAATTTGTGTAGATTGTACTTTTAAATTATATTATACACGTTGTAGCTCTGCAGACTGCTTGTCCGAAACTCAGTGATTTCAGTGGGACTCAGGCGAAGCAGTCTGAAGGCCCAGTAAAGCAGATTTTTAAAAACAACTTCGCTATTAAGTTCAAGAAGAAATGGTGCTGATTGAGTTACCCAGAGAAGACTTTATTTAGGTTTTAGTCAGTGGGTTTTCATACAGGTGGATTTGTGCTTCCGTAGGAGCTGGGTTTACTTCTGTGCATCCTGGCATGTTTTTTAACGTGCATTCCTCACTGACATCTCTGTTTTCTGTCTGTTTTGTTTCTTGGGTTTTTTTTTTGTTTGTTTGTTTAGTTGGGTTTTTGTTTGATTTGGGTGGGGTTTGGTTTTTTGTGTTTTGGGTTTTTTTGTTTGGTTGGGTTTGTATTTGGAGTTTTTTTGTTGTTGTTTTTTGGGGGTTGTTGGTTTTGTTTGGTTGGGTTTTTTGTTTGTTTTTTGTTTTTTTGCTCCGCTCACTTTTTTTCCTCAAAAGTATTTCAGTTAGTCTGTTCTGGTCACATTTGACACCAAAGCTGGAGTTGCAAAGATAATTTCATTAAAGTAAAGGAGAGGGAGTTAAATTAGTATCCTCAGTAAGGAATAAGCAGTTAGGTTCACCACTTCATCTGTTCAAGAGACATTAGACAATCAATCTATCCAGCCATTGGTGATTATTGCTAGTAGTGTTACACATCTTTAGTTTTGCTGTGGTTATCAAACGTGAAGCAAGGGTGCTTCTCCACTCTTCAGTCACAGTTCCCTGAAAGGGATATGTGAGTGGTAAGTCAGGGACAGCATAGGAGTCTGCGAATTGTAAGACATCACATCTGTTAGGATCACAGTTTCAGAACTCTGTCGTTAGGGCAGTATGTGCTAAAAAGTCCACGAGTCCCATCTGTGTTGATTTGAAGTTACTGTATAAAATAGTTTGGATATTAGTAAATTTTAGATTTTCTGACTAGGAGAACACGGAAGGCTTTGTTGTTTGAAATTTTGTTGCCAAGGGTCTGAATAAAAGCTTCTGAGTTGCCATCCAGTCACCGACCAGCTGGAGTAACCAGGTTAAAGCTTTTCAACCTGGATGCAGACCACTGAACATTCCTTTATGGTATTCAGGTGCACAGCCTGAAAACTAGCCGAAAAGGAACTAGTACTCCAAACTGCTGTTGTTACAGACAGGCTCTGTGTTCCTTGGCAAGTAGTACAAAATGTGGGATTAGGTCTCTAATGCTCAGTCCTGGTACTCTGTAGTAGTGTGTATATGGACAGAAACAGGTACTGCTAGAAGGCAGTTCCTCCTGCCTGTCTGGGACACTATCCAGTGTCTCAGATAGATTTAGACATGCTACACAATGGGTAAATTGTCAAAAGGTCTGTTAACTTTGTATTTTCTGGTCTTTGGTCCTGTATCAGTATTAGTAGGGCTAGTAGGCTTAGGAGATGGAAAATAAAGGATGTTCACAACATCTTGAATCTACAGGATTGTGGCTCTACACTGATGTCAGTTCAGAGTTCCAGTAACATAATCCCATTACTTCTAAAATCATAATACAACTTTGTGAAATAAGGGAGATATAAGGCTACTACCAAAAAAATTGTGAAAATGTAGTTAAAATACACATTACAGAAGGTAAAAGTCACAAGCTGTGAATATTGTTGTCTTTTTAAGAGGTGGAGAATAAGAGAATGTAGGGACCAAAACTTCTTTGCAGGGGAGTTCTGTTTGATTTCAAATGTATGGTTAGTTTACGTAGAATAGATTACATTTTTTCTAAACTGTAGTGGAGGAAATACCAGCAACAGTTACATTAAACTAGAAATAAGAAGTTTTTTTGCTTTATTATCCAGCAGAGATTCTGTGGATGCCCTGTCCCTGGAAGGATTCAAGGCCAGACTGCATCAGAGTTTGAGCAACCTGCGTACTGGAAGGTGTCTCTGCCCATGGCACAGGAGTCAGAACTAGAAGATTAAGGTCCCTTTCAACCCAAACCATTCTATGATTTTTTTCCTTCATACAGTGTCACAGCAAAAGGTCAGACAGATAATCTGACTACTTCTAGAGACTGATTCATGCTTAGAGTTACTGTAGTAAAATACATTTGGTCTTACCTGACATGAATGTAATATTCTTCCTCTGAACACTTTGGCTAAGGGAATGCATATGGCTGTGGTCTCTCACATAGGATCTTATGGAAATTCAGGATATTGGTTTAACTTACGGCAGTGTGACTTGTAAGATGGTGACTTACATGTCTAATAATTTCGCTAGGACAGATCCTCTCCTGTTGTATTGTAAAGCTTCATTTTTTCTGATAGCAGACTGTTTTCTCCAGGCCATGAGACTATCCTCTGACTTTAGCAATAGTGTCTCCCATCAGTGCTGCCTGCTGTAAGGTACCTTTAGATTTAGCATAAGAGTGGCTTTGGGGAACATACCCAGTTACATGCAGATACAGGCTGGCCCTTTCTGGTGAGAGACCAAGATGAGTGTTTGTCTGTGGCTGACAAAGACGGTCTTCTTGGAGGAGAGTGGAGTCTGCAAACAAGCAATCTCAGAATGGTACAGAAATCAAATGGATTATGTTCTGTGCTTTCAGACCAAAGGCTAAGTCTTGAAAACATGATTCCTGCAACTGTTCACACTGTCCTGAGTGCTCTATATTTATGCTGCCACAGAAAGAACTGGTTACACTCGGAGGAGAAAAAACACAAGAAACACTAAGGACTGAAATGCGCTTGCAGCTAAAGTATCCTCATCATGAATAGGTACAAAACTATCAGACAGCTTGGTGATGGGACCTACGGCTCTGTTCTCCTAGGGAGAAGCATTGAATCTGGAGAGCTAATAGCCATTAAAAAGTAAGTGTTTTCATACATTACTTAACAAAGGATAGTCCAGGTTTTTCCTTTCTAGGCTCACATCAACTTGGTCTTGCTGGTTTGAGTACTTCACATTCCGTGCAGCTTTTTTGTATGGAGTTGTATTGGGGCAGCATGAAAAACTCAGGTTCCTTGTATCCTCCAAAGCCTCAGCAGGAGATAAAGAGGGTGAGATATATAGGCTTATCATAACAGCACTCTGCTGCTATGTGCAGTCAAACATGTTTTATGTGTTATTTAGAGTATTCTGCAATGCTGCTTTGGAATCTACAGCCCTTTCGCTGCTGCTTACATGGAGCATATATTTTGTAGTCTAATTTTCAATGTAATATTAATACTGCAGTGATAATTAACACAATTGATGTCATTGTCCATTATCTGTATCTTTTATGCTAATGCATATTGGTCTTTTCAGCTTAAGATTTTCTTGAAATTCTTTGAGAAATTAATTTGATTTTTCTCTGCTGCTTCAGCAGTGACCTTAGTTTGTAAATGGCTTATTTGTCCTGTCTATGGTAAGAGACAGCTGTAAAGCATTGCGGGCACCTTCCTGAAATGCCAACCATGACCCAGGGACAGACTTGTCGAAAAAGCTTTCAGTACAATGCTGTTTTGTATGAGCAGTCAATAGCTGGCTTTATCAACTTTGAAATCCCCTGTGCTGAGGGTATTTTGCCTGTATCAGTCCTTGCTATAGGCACCTTTGATTTTTCAGTTTGCAGTATGGGAGAAACTCAGAAAAATCAGAACAAGCCAGAAGTATTCTCTTTGCTTACATGTTAATGCCAGTCCTTTATTATAAACAGAAGTGGCCTGGTAACTGAGTGCACAAGACAGTAACTGCAAAAACACTGCTCAGAAAAAAATAATCCTGACCCCTTCATGACATGAAGGGCTTGTAGTAAACTACTCTAATTGTAAGAGTTGATTTCAAACGGGAAACTTGCTACAATAATAAGTAATACTGAATTATCACTAAAGGCAAAGGCTCAGATCTTCAGAGTGCCTAACTCCCTCTGAAATCCAGACTCTACACAGTTGAGTATTTTTGTAAGTTTTAATCTGTGATCTTCTGTGTGCATGTATGTGTGAGCCTTCATCCTATTGGTCCTAAAACATAGAGTTATGTCGCAAAGAACTGAGTCGTAATCAAAATGCGTATGAACACACAGGACCGTATGTTATACACAAATACTGTGTTCAGGGTTATATTCTGGCTTAGGAGAAAACTGCCACGCAGTTTGTTTCTGTTAGAGCAGAGTTGCGTATAAGCTTGAGGGGGAAAGCAGAATTTGACAAGCAGTTGGCATGATAGATGCACGTTGCAAGGGAAGGAGAAATGTGGGGAGCAGGGGACAAAGGAAAATATGAAAATACAGCAAGATAGTAAAATTACAGAGGAATCAAAATATAGAGAAGAGGAGCAAGGAGAATGTAGTAAAATTGGAGATGCAGTGAAGTGATTGGATCTTCATTTGATTTGTTTAAAAACCTTCCTCTGAGTTGTTCGTAACTGTCAAAACTACCCTTGTCCTTTTTACAGTTAGACTCTACCACATTGTTATACCGGAAAGAAAAATAGCATGCCTGGCCTTGTTGAAGGCTCTGAATTATTTTCAGCAAGATATATATATATTTTTTTTTCCTGTATATATATATATACAGAAAAATGCAGTCCTGTGTAATAGTAATTATTATTTGAATGTAATTCTATTTGAGTGTGTATTCTAGTAATTCTATATGAGTGTACCTTGTCTAGAGATGTAACGTTTTTTGACAAAGGAGCTAACATCATCTATTTTGATGGAAGAACTGAATTGTTAAGATGCAGTGAGACTTTTGGTTCTAATAACAGCTGATCTTTTCAACGCATTAGTAATTATTTTCCCCTCTACTTTTGTAGAATGAAGAGAAAGTTTTATTCCTGGGAGGAATGCATGAACCTTCGAGAGGTTAAGGTACTTGTTTTGTTCAGTGGTTGACTTCAGATTAGACAATCACTGTTCCATTTTGGGGTCACATGAAATTCTTTATAACTCTTCTGTCAAAAAATACTCCCAACATGAGCTGTGGCATATGACATTACAGTTCTGTTTCCTGACTCTGCATTGGAAGGGAGTATCTGTAGTCTTACAAACATGCTTATTGAAATTCTGTAGTCTTACAAAAAATCATTTGATTGCAGAGAGCTGCTTCCTCCTTGCAGTGAGAGATGTGTGAGAGCTTTTCTGTCACAATACCTGGAACTGATTGGAGTTTGTTTTTCAGAGCTTGAGAACACGTGCCATTTGCGCAGCATTAACTTTTGTACATGAAATTGTTTCTCTGTAGTTGGCTTGGGGGCAGACGTTTAGCATGAAATTCTGATGCCAATGAAACCTTGGGGGTATGCTTTAAGGACCTCCTTAATTTATAGCCGGCACCCAAAAACATGCCAAAAACCTAGGTCATTTTTCTTACAGTACCATGTAAAAATTAACATTGAATACACTGAAAAGCTAAAAAAAATAGCCAAAGAAGTATATATAAAGAAGGAAGACCCAAGTATGCTAGTTTTGGCTGAGGTAGAGTTACTTTTCTTCATAGCAGCTTCTATGAGTCTGTGTTTTGGTTTTCTGACTGAAACAGTCTTGACAGCACAGGCATGTTTTAGTTATTGTTGAGCAGTCCTTTCACAACCTCAGGCCTTCTCTGTTTTTCATGCTTCCCTGTCACTGAGTAGGCTGAAGGTAGGCAAAAGGCTGGGAGGGGACACAGCCAGGACAGCTGACCCCAGCTGACCAGAGGGGCATCCCATGCAACATTGTGCTGAGCAACAAAAGCTGGGGGAAGGAGGAGGAAGCAGGAGACCTTCAGAGTGATGGCATTTGATTTCCCAAGTAACCATTATATGTGATGGAGTCCTGCTGTACTGGACGTGGCTGAGCACCTGCCTGCCTGCCCGAGGGAAGCAATGAAGGAATTCTGTATTTTGCTTTGCTTGCATGCTTGGCTTTTGCTTTACCCATTAAACTCTGTATCTCAGCCTATGAGTTGTCTCACTTTCTGCCCTTCTGATTGCTTTCCCCATCCCACTTGGAGGGCTGAACAAGCTCAGCTGCCCACACAGGTTAATCCACAGTACCAGGGAAGACTTTCCAGGGTTGTTTTCAGTCTTGACTCTAACCTGTTTCCAGTGCAGGTGCAAGAAGAGTGTGAATTCTGCTATTAAGAAGTTACTTACAGAGAAAATGCAATTGTTCTGGTGCTTACAGTGATAGCAGATAGCTGGCTTTTGAATGACCAGTGCATTAAATTACTACATAGACCGTATATGTATGTGATAATGCTTGGAGGTCTGGCCTTTGTTCTCAGAGCTGTCTGATTATTTAAGGCACCAAAGAGTTTTTGAATTAATTCTTCTGCAATAGTGAAATAAGTTGGGGTTTTTTTTCTTTTTCACTCTATTAAGACCCTTGTAAAATCCTGTTTGTATGTTCTCTTTCTAGTCTTTGAAGAAATTAAACCATGCCAATGTGGTAAAGCTTAAAGAAGTTATCAGGGAAAATGATCATCTGTATTTTGTGTTTGAATACATGAAGGAAAACCTTTATCAGTTAATGAAAGAAAGGTATGTAACAGCATCACCCATTCCTGATAGAAATTAATTACTTGTGTAATGTGCAAAAAAACCCACCCCTGTTACTGTTCAAAGGACTTTGGATCATTTGTTTAGGCTGAGATCGCTACAGCTTAAAGCTGCAGGCTGCAGTGGGAGCTGTGGCTGTCACCTTTGAGCATATCCCAGCCAGTCTAGTGAGAGTTTCCAGTGTCTCATCCCAGATTAGTGTGGCAGGTGAGTAGGGTGTTCTTTTGAGAGATAGGAACTGTGAACTTCTAACAGCCCTCACACTAAGGAGGCATTGGACCTAGAACTTTCGATTTCTATGTAAGTACTCTGAACTGTGCTTTTTTATAAGAGTGATAGCACCACCTCTTCTTTTATGGCTTCCTCAAATAAATGAATAAATAAAAAAGTAGTTGGAACAGTAATCAAGACGTATCAAATTTTGGATTGCTTCCATGAATTATTTTTCCTTGCAATTTGAGCTGACATGACTAAAGACTGCTTGTTTCACTCGTCAGCATTCGGAATAAAATCTAGCTTTTTGATATTTGCTGGAGCATTAATAAAGTCTTAATTTTAGTCTTTGGGCCATGATAACATCCACCAGAGGATAACTGAGGGCAAAATTCCCTGCTTTGAATTGTTTCTTTGGATGGACCATAGTATCAGCCTGGCAGATGACAATAATGGTCCTTGATTACACAAAATATGGTTACTGTTATAATATATCTATGTGAATGCTACATAAAATACCTTTTTAAGCATAAAAGTACTTAGTATGCATGCACAGGTACAGAAAACTGTAACTTAATTGGGCACATATATATGGATGCTGATTTTTAATTATATTAAATTACGAATTTTGAAGAAATGGTGTAAGTCTATAACAGAAACCAGTTATCTTTAGGAATTTCTTAGAAATGCTTGCTGTCCTACCTTCTTATGAAAACAAAAAGCTCAGATGTCTCTAAAAGGGTGCTGTGCATCATGTTCTCTACATTTTAGCTAGGCCTTGGACTTGTTAGACATTGTGTAAGTCAGACCTTTAAGAATGTGATTTATTTGCTTCATTCTTAGTTAAATTGCCTGTTTCATGCCAAGGGACTGTAGAGGAAATAAGAATTTCTTCTATAACTAAAAAAGATAGTAGGCAAATACAAAAAGCTGACTAGCAGTTTTATTGTCATTGCTACCTTTTATCTTTGGTTCATTAGAAAGCATAAACTAATGTGTGAATTTAATCATTAATAATTATTTTATTCCCTTTTATTCCACAGAAACAAACTGTTCCCTGAGTCTACAGTTAGGAATATTATGTATCAGATCCTGCAAGGGCTTGCATTTATTCATAAACATGGTAGGTTATGTTTTAGCTATAAACATTCTGAATTATAGCCAGACAATGTTTGTGTAAGTTTTTGATGAATACACTAGCAATTACATTACTAACTTTAGTAGAAGGAATGATCAAAAGAATGGCACTATATGAGAGATTCAGATTACTGAAAATACCTGTATTTTATAGTTGCCTCAAATAGTTCCCTCTGGAGGTTTGCTCAGTTCCTTTTCTGTAGATTCCCACTTTCTCAGTCTGGCAGCTAGCCACTCTCAAACTCGTTGGATGTTAATAGACACATTTCTTGGTAGATTTAGAGGTCCCCTGAGACTGAGAATAAAGAAGAAATTACTCTTTTCTCAAGGTACACACAGATACTTGAATAAAACACACATTCTCTATAAGATACTTTTAAAGTAATAAAGTCTGAGTGACAAACAGTTTTTGTTGCATGGGATTCCAGCTAATTTTTCCAACAATGATAAAAGCTAAAGCTGATGTACCAGCCAGTAGTAACAACACCCACTTAACTAATAAAAAAATCTCAAAACAAACACCTTGTTTTAATGATAGCTTCCTCACCATGTTTTGATGACCTCTGCAATTCTGTCCACTAGATACACTGTAGGGTCTGTTGCTGTGGAGCGCTCTGGGTTATCAGACATCTGTTGCCAAAATCCTGGAAGCAAAAGGTGTATAGGACCAGCATTACAGTTCACTTGAAGAACACATTTAACTGTGTTTGGCAAAATATTTTAAAGATGATGAGATGAGGAGTAGGTGATTGCTTGCAGATTATGTTCTGCGATTTAAAAAGAAGTTCAAAGTGCAAAAAAACCCCCTCATTGTAATTTACATTCTGTTTAAAATAACATTCTACGTAACTGATTGATAACTTCATTGGACAGTTTCCAATTAGAATGAAACTAGCATTAAAATGGTGTAGAGAAGTCTCACTTTCTTAAAAGAGCTGTCTGACTGAATGCTCTGAATTGTTACAAGATAGCCAACTTGCATATGCTGTTTTTCACAGTCCAACTGAACAACATTGTACTGACCAGCTCTGCTGATCACATAAGACTTTGATGTCTGTGTCGTGCTATTCCAGCTTCAATGCTAAGAACTAAAGCAAAACAATCCAGCTGGGAAGTAAAAGATACAGCTGTGAGTGATGTTGCAATCCACATCAATATATCATTTGAATTTCAGGGTTCTTCCACAGGGACTTGAAACCTGAAAACCTGCTTTGCATGGGGCCAGAACTCGTGAAAATTGCAGATTTTGGCTTAGCCCGAGAAATCCGATCTCGACCTCCTTACACCGATTATGTATCCACAAGATGGTAAGCGGTAGTACTCAGCTACATTGTAGGAACTTGCAGTCAACACTTTAAAGCAGTACAGTACTGAATTTGTGTTGATTGTTATACCTACCACTTTGGATGCCTCTTTATGAAACTTTTATTTAAGCTTGGTGTAATTTGGAAAGCTTCAGTTAGTGCAAGACGGTTTACAGATGGCAGCAGCACAGGAGCAGAGAGGGAGCAGGGTAAGGCAGGTGGGAACATGCTAGGATTGCTGCATGTCAGGAAGGTATAAGAGAGTTTACAGAAGCTTATGTAGTTTTAACCAAAAAAAGAAAAAAAGTCTGTGTACAGGAGAGGAGAGGAGATTTTTAAAGGGTGTTTGCTCTTAATAGCAAAGAATGAAGGGGTGAGTGATTTCATGTATGTTTGAATTGTGTTGATTGTTGGAATTTCCTTTTCTTTCTTTACAGGTACAGGGCTCCTGAAGTCCTTCTGAGGTCCACCTGCTATAGTTCTCCAATAGATATTTGGGCTGTTGGTTGCATAATGGCAGAAGTTTACACGCTGAGGCCTCTCTTCCCAGGCGCCAGTGAAATTGATACTATATTCAAAATTTGCCAAGTCTTAGGGACCCCAAAAAAGGTAACTGAAGTGATGTTCCACACTGCAGTTATCCTGGAGCTGTTCTGCAATACACAATGGCACGGTAGCAGTAAGCATAAAAATAATAAATTTTCCTGCTTACTGCTAATTTATGGTATTGATCTCAGATATAATAATCTAAATTAAAACTTAATGTTCTGTGCAGTAAGCATTATGTAATTATGCTGTTAAAGGTGACACATAGAGGAGGAGAAACAGACCCCTGAACAGCAAACAAAGTCCTTAGACTGTGATTTCATTAGGTGGGAATTTAATTTTCTCTTGTACATTGCATATAAATCTATGGTTTAAGAGGCTAAAAACTGGGATCATGGCAAGATTCCTATTTCCTGATTCCATTTGTGCCCTTGACTCTGTCGGATGTACAAGACTCACCTCTCACCAGAGGTCTCAGGTGAAGATTTTTATTGAAATTTTCAGTATAAGTCCAGAGCAAGCTGGACATAGTCTGTTACTGGTGGAATATATGCTGGAGTGCTTAGGCACTGATACTTTACAGCTTAACCTTTTTTTGTGTTTGGAAATCTCATTCTTTCAGAACGACTGGCCTGAAGGCTACCAACTTTCAGCTTCCATGAATTTTCGCTGGCCTCAGTGTGTACCTAACAACCTAAAAACTCTCATACCTAATGCTAGCAGTGAAGCAGTACAGCTCATGAGAGACATGCTGCAGTGGGACCCCAAAAAGCGGCCAACAGCTACTCAGGTTTGATTTTGTTTTCTTTTTCTCACGTCTGCTTTTGATTTTTTTCTTTTACTGCAAGGAACAGTCATTTAGCAGTTGCTCAGGGGTGCAGTTCTTAGAAGGGAGAAGAGGAGAATCCAAGAACAATTTGCAAGACAAAAGACAGTAATTAAGAGAGAGTCATCAATCTTTTGCATGTAACATCAGCTGCTTAGGGTGTGTGCTCAATGATCAAAGGTGTGACTGCAGCTTGTAAATACACTTGAATTAAGTGTAACCTAGTCACTTTGAATAGTAGCAGAGTGAAGGTAGGGTATATATGGCTGAAGGCTGTGATGCTGTTCTTTCATTGCTGTTCGCCACAGAATGACTGGAATCTGGTTCAACCACCTTGCCCTAGGCAACCTGTGCCAATGCTCAGTTGTTCTCAGAGTGAAAAAGTGTTTCTTGATGTTCAGAGGGAGCTTCCTATGTTGCAGTTTGTGCCTATTGTCACTGGCACCCCTGAAAAGAGACTCACTCCATCTTCTTTGCACTTTCCCTTCTGCTTTTTTGCATATTTCGATAAGATCCTCAAGAACCTTCTCTTCTCCAGAATGAACGGTCCCAGCTCTGTCTTTCCTCACATGTGAGATGCTCCAGTCCCTTAATCACCTTTGTGGCCCTTTGCTGGACTCTCTCCATTATGTCATCTCTCTCTTCTGCTGGGGAGGCAAAAACTGGACACAGCAGTCCAGGCATGGCCTCACCTGTGCTGAGCAGCGGGAGGGATCACCACTCTCGCCCTGCTGGCTCAGGCAGCCCAGGAGTTAGTCTTACTTGCAGCAAGGGCGTATTTAGTAGATCATCCATGTTAAACTTGGTGTCTACCAGGTCCTTTCCTGCAACTGCTTTCCAGTTAGTTGACTCCAGCACGTACTGGTGCATGTGGTTATTCCTTCCCAGGCGCAGGACTTGGTATTTACCCTTGGTAACTTGATGAGGTTCCTGTCAGCCTGTTTCAGCAGCCTGCCAAAGTCCCACAGGATGGCAGCTCAACCAGCCGGTCTGTCAGCCCCTCCTTCCACTTTTGTCATCAGCAGACTTCCCGAGGGTGCGCTCTGCACCCCAGGGACATCATTATGGGAGGTGGTGAACAGTATTTGCCCCAGTATTGACCTCCAGGGAGCACTGATACTCCCTGGCCTCCAACCAAGACTTTGTTCCCGGTTCCTTTGGGCCTGGCCTTTCAGCCAGCTGTCTGTCCACCTTGCTCTCTGTTCCTCCAGCCCGGTGGTGCCTGGTTAAAGCTAGCTTTTGCAGGGCAGCCTCAGCTCAAGTGCACTGCAGGTATGTTCCAACATCCTGGACATAAGCATTGCCCAAGTCATCCGTATTGCACATATAGGTGGTCGTAGCCATTGGTTTCAGATAGTACTCTGATGCCTTTTCCTGGTCTTAAAATTAAGAGAGCTGAGCATAGTTAAGAGGGAAAAGGGTTTTTACCTCGGTATTTATTTAAGGATCCTTAGGTGTGGTGAAATGCACATCGAAATGCACCCCAAAATCCCCACCGAAGAAAATGGCCACTCACACTGTGATGTGTATACAATTATATGCCTTGCAAAAATCAGCATATCTGTCAAAGATTCCCCAATGAGGGACTCCAGCGAGACCCCTCATCCGAGGAACCTTCCCCCTGGATGGGCCTATCTTTGTTTACAGAATGTGTTGTGGAGAGGACCTTGGTGTCTGGGGTTTTTAGAATGTTTAGTCTCTAGGTTTAACAGGATACTGGTCTAAGGGGAGTTGTCAAACTTAAAGAATTATAACTATGTAGGCTAAAAGCACTAAGAATACATAAAAGCTATATAAAAGAGTGTATAAAAGGGATATAAAAGAAAAAGAAAAAAATCACCATGGCATCAACTCAGTTAAATGAGCAGGGCACCTTTTGGAAAACAGATGTGATTCTGGGTTCAAATCTGACTTGACTTCAAGGGCCATAGCTGAACCTTTGTGATTTAATTAGACCTTCAGTACAAATTGCAATAAAAAGCTTGAAATCTAATTAAAACAGTTAGAAAGTGAAAGAGATTAAGAACTCTCAAAGGTAATGAAAAACAAAAAAATACTGACTGTAACAATATTAAGAGCATTAACAAATGTTTTACAGTAAAATACAAATAGAGTGAGGAATCTGAGCTTTTAGAAGCTTTTTGCTGTGAGAGGTCTTTGGGAAGGGAAGATGAGTATACCTGAAACAGCAAGATAGGCAGATTAATTGCCTTTACTGACAACTCCTTAATTACTTGTAAGGCAGGATAAGAGTACTTTTACTAACTTGTCTGTCAGAAAAGACAGAGGCTAATTTTCATAAGAGTTGTATTTCTTTCACTTAATTCCATCTTGGAAATGGAGAATGGAAGAGATGGCCTGTCTCTTGGGGTCGTTGAGTTTTGCTGGCTGAATCTGTAATGATGTGAGGGGGATGTGTTTGCACATGCACACATGAAGAGACAGCATGTAATGAAACATGCCTTTAGATGCCATATACTTGGTTAAATATCTTAATTCTGCAGAACCTTTCCTTCTGTACTAGTCCACAGAGGATTTGATAACTCAGTATCTCTTGAAACTTCTCTACTATTGTAGCATTTTTTTGAAGTGGACTGTGCTCACTAGAATCTAGTGTTGAGACATGGGTCTTCTGCTGTTTCCTACCCCAGAAAAAAAGGAAACTAAATTTGCACTGACACAGAGGACTGGGGTAAATGAAAAGCTTTGGTTTTCTAAGCCTAATGTCTTTATTACTTTTTAGGCACTTCGATACTCATACTTCCAGGTTGGGCATGCCCTGGGCATTCAGGAACTTGGAAAACAAAAGGAACTGCATAATAAACTATCTCTGCATATTAAGCCTGTGCCCCCAGCACAGCCCCCTCCGAAACCTCATGCCCGAATTTCATCAAGGCCTTTTCAGCAAAGCCAGTCTTCCCAGCACGTGGTGTACGCACGTAAGACAGACAACTCTGGGGCTGAGCAGGGTAACTTTTTGCAGGAGGACAAGTCTAACCAGATTCTTCTGCCTGCAATTCAAAATAAGGTTCCTCAGCAGGTAAAGATCCATCTAGCAAAAGATAAGCTTTCTGATATACTGCCTGATTTTTTTCCTTGTGTTTCTTTTCCTTTTTCTCTTTCAAGGTTCTTGCACTTTACTAAAAGGATAGTGAGTGGGAATAAAAAATGGTTACAACTTTCTGCTAGAAACTGGAAGTTACTCTATTGAAATCTAAATCCAGTTGTTGTAAAACAAGCAAGTCAATTTCTCATTTTAGAGCCATTTTGTGCTTCCCTTTGTTGAACAGCAGCACTTACAGGATGATACTGTTTTCATATGAGTAAAAAGGATGTACGGTGTTCAAAATATTAATGGGATTGATGCCAGAGAAAAAAGTATTAAGTTAAATAGTATTGAAATGAGGAAAAAGAGGCTATTGCCTTCATCCATTTAAGGCATCCAATTTATTGACTGGGAATAATAGTCCCTTTGGTCTTCCATACTGGACATGGAAACCAACAGATTGTTCTTTCAGCATGAGAATGTACCCTTTCTGTTGACTGATGAGGAGACTGGATTCATAAGATAGATGACAAGAGCAGACAGTGTGAATGCTGCTGCTAAGGATCAGTAATAAGTAGGGTCTGTACTGGCCAATGTCACACAAAGTAAAAATGTACTGCTGAGCCTGAATGACTGAAGAGACACAAATTTGCACCTGTGCTGTCCTGCAAGAGAAAAAATTTTTTTAAATGTCTAGATGCAGGCTTGTGGAAACATAAGCGTTCATGCAGTTTCATACTCCTAGCATGGGTCTAGAAATAAAAACTGAGCATAAGGTAATGGTTTGGGAGGTGCATACTGAAACATGAATAGAATTGGAATTGAGACTTAAGAAATTTCTTACACTTTATTACAGGATGAAATGCAGAAGATAAGTAATAATGTTGGCAGGCTACAGATTGTGTTCTTGGCACGTTTAATGGAAGATGAAGATTGTGTTGTTACTGCTCTATTACCGCTATTTCTCTTTGAGATAGGGAAAAAAAATCCTCTTTGTTTCTGTCACCTGGTTTATGGTCTAAGCACATGGCTTTTTTTCTTTTCAATCTTTATAACAGAAAACATCTGCTGGGTCTGAGAATATAAATGGTGAACTTAAACCAAAACCTAGGCGAAGATGGGGACATCTTCCCAGGACAGTTAAGAGTTCTGAAGACTGGGATGACTCTGAAGACCTTGATTTCAGCTCTTCCATCATGAGAATGGACTTGAAAAACAAGAAGAGGCAGAACGATGAAACTCTTTACAGGTAAGGGGTTTTTTATGCGCATGTGCTATTTGGTTTGTTTCTTTGGCCTTTTCCTCTTTCTTAATACTGTTGCTCTTCATGCTTTCTTTGCATCTAGAAATGTATAGCTATACAATTTCGTGTTGGTTTTTTTTTTCCCCACTGAAAAAATTGGCTTAAGTCTCCTCAAGTTAATCTTTGAACATATACTTTTGATTTTACATGTGGACTCTTTGACATACTCCACGCATATAAACTGTTTTGGACAACTCTAAGCTGCAGTTTCCATGGATGGTATACAGAAGAGAGAAACCTACTGAGTGATTTATAAAAACTTTAGAAGCAGTATATAAGGGAATTAGAAGTACAAATCTGATTTTCAGGGGCACTTGTAAGACTTCAGGTTGATAATGTTTCCTGTTGTCTGTGTGCTTATGGTGTAACAAACACAGGAGAAGGAAATGATTCCTGGAGATGGGATGGAGGTGAGAGAGCCAACTGTGAATAAACATGTGCTATAAGAATTGGACTATGTGTACCGATTTTTGAATTACAGATTTGAAAGCATTTTGGACCTGAAGCCTTCGGATGCTGTAGGCTGTGGCAGCAATGCACAAACTTCCCATGCAACGTTTTTGCGGCAGGACACTCCAACATTGAGAGTTTCTGCAGCAAAGCAACACTACTTAAACCATTCTAGGTATCGACCTGGTTAGTAAAAAATACTTTCCTTTTCTTCCTGCAATTCCAACAGCAGTATGAAATAGTCATTGGTACATTAGCTGTTATCCTTTGACCTTATGGAGGGGGGCTACTGCTTAAAGAACATGAGGAAAGAGCTTTGCTAATGTAGGTGGCCATGACACAAACTACATTCTAGCAGTCTAGCAACTGAGAAGTGCTGCTTACAAACAAAGGGACAGGATTGTTGGTACTTCTTCCTCCTGATGGATACTTTTATACTTGGAAGTGCATTAGAAAATGTCTGTATATGTGCCAAACTATTCCCTGTCTCCCTAAAAAGTATAAGACTGGTCTTCTAGACTGGGAAAGAAAATGCTGTGTGTTTACCTCATGGGTATATAATACCATGAACAACAGGCTAACTAGTAGTGGGAATATGCTTTGCTGTAGTTCGGAGTTAAGTAAAATGCAGATCCATGTCTCTATAGAGAATTACATGCCTGTTTTCATGATAACCTCTGCTATACTGAGACCAGTGCTGGGGCAGGATGAAGTACCAGAGGCAGACAATGTATCTGCTAGTATTTAAAATGAGCTGAATATAAGTGTATTCTTTCTCATAATTCCTATTCATAAAGGTAGTGTTAGCTAATTATTCACTTGTAGTACTTCAAATACCTCAAAATTAATTAATTAAACTAGAAGGTATTGTGACAGCAAACTCAGTCTTTTTTTCCTGAAACAATTAATTGACTTTCAAATTGTCCCACTTAGGCAGAGTTTTGGTAGCTGAAACTTGCTTTACTAGAGGAGGTTGTAAAACACATTGATCCCAAGCCTGCTTTAGTCTTATCATAAATTGTGAGTGCATCCTTGAATGTTAGGTACCCTGCTTAAATATGGGATCTGTGTTAAATACAAGTAATAGGTGACATCTGAACTGTACTGCAAACTGTTGGCATAATCTGTGGTTTCAGTAGAGACACTAAAGACAGGTATGGTACTAATAGAAATGGAATTGCCACTGTTGCCTCTCAGGTTATGTTGTCACTGTTAGGCTTTTATAGGAAGCATAGTTTTCATGTACATAGCAATGTTCACCTTCTGTGGCTTGAGAATATTTGTGGCCTTGATGTAAGGATCCTGTCCTGTGATATAAGCAGCCATTGATGCTAGTGGAACTACATACATTGTGATGTTTGCAGATTAGGGCCTGTGGCTAGTTATAGAATTCCTGTATTATGAGAGGATGCAGAGTGACCCAGAGAGTTACTGAGAGGGAGAGGTTTTGGTTAAGTTGAACCAGACATCTGCTCTAAGACTGTGCATCAGGTGGAATGCATGCAGGCCTATGTGGCAACAGAGATTTTAATGAAGTAATCTTTGCATTTTTGCAATATAGGAATAAGCACAAGGAATAGCATAGTCTCCACTTCAAACCAAGAGTCTGTTCCATCTCATCCCTGGCCCAGTTCTGGTTTGTCTGGGAAAACTTCCAGTTTGGGAGGAAGTACTACCAACAGGATGAATTCAGGTAAGAAGGTGTGCTAAGACTCTCAGAATAGATAGTAAGTGACGTTTCTGCAATTCCCCACTGGTATATTTTGGAGTCATCCATTCCCAAAACATTGTCGGCTCCTAAGATACCTGTCTTTTCTTTGTGTTAAAATCGGCTATGACCATTCTTCTTCGGGAGACTGCCTTAAACTGAAACACAGTCATTTCTTCTTCCTCACAAGTCTGAAGTATGCCATGCATAGAAGGCTGGACAGCTTAGGTCTGTTCAACCTGAAATACTTCACCTTGCTTTCAGTTTCCCTCTTCTGATTTTTTTTAAGTCATATTTTCTGGTTTCCAAATTATTTCAGTCTACCTGTTGCATAAATGGCTGTCATTACAGGAGGAAGCCGGTATAAATTGAACTAGCCATACACACCAGTCTTGTTACATGAACAAAGCAAAGAAAACCTATCATTATGTCTTTTAATTGACATTGTTTAAAATAATGTAATAATTGTAGTTTAAAAAATTCAGACAAAAAGCAAAACTCTTCAATTTTTCTTCTTCAGGTTTTTTTTGGCATTTGGTATTTCAGGTATTTAATCACTGTTGTTTGAGTTGAAGTAATTAATTTGTAGATTTTTACATCAGATTTTATCAGATACACCTAAACATGTTGATGTTTTAGACTATATCTGTGTATTTCCTCTCTAAACCGTGGCTTCACGTTTTCATGTGATGCAGTTCTGCAGTGCCATACTTCTTTTGCATATGTTGTTTTGGAAGTATTTTATTGCCAAAGTTTGTGTTAAATCTTGGCCCAGAGAAACATTTTGGGCCTCTAGAAACTCAGGTTAAAAACAAAAAAAAGCCAGCTTAAAATTTTGTATGTAATTTATTCAGAAAATTGTTCTTTAAAGATTCAAGATGGGAAGACACTGTAAACAGCTAAACTACATGAGAACCTTCATATACCTAGCACGTCTCCTTCCTGGCTCTCCTAGAAGGTTTTGCTTCTTTTGTAGCAGCATAGGATGTAATTAGATTTTTCTCTATTTTTGACCATCATTTCCCACAACAGGCTTTGCCACTGCTCTAGTACAGCGTAGGCACTTGTGCAATGGCTCTGGTCTCTGCATGGTATCTTGTTTAGTATCTATCTGTGCTACTACTCTAGACTATTTTGTTCCATTTCTATGGTTTATCCTACAGGTCACTCAAATCTGTTGCTGCTCATCTTAGGGACAAGTTTTGTAACTGGCTTTCAAAATTTGAAATGTGAATCTGTACTGGATTTTTAAATTGTGCTCTCATGGGCTTTAGTAAGAGCTTTGTGTAGCACCAAAGCCCCAGACTCACTACATAGAAATCAAGAGTCAAATATTCTTAGCACATAGTTGCTGAAAGTCAAAGAAGATAATTCCAAATGAATGCTAAGTTTTGGAAGCTTTGAGAAACCTTGAAAAAGCTGAGATGTCAGGGAGAATTGCCATTCTTCCTGACAGGTACAATTTGTAACTGTTTTCCATTCATCTGTAATGCAGTCTGATGCTGACAGTCTCCTGAATGCAGGTGTATATATAGGAGCTGTGAATTTCTAGTGTTTTCAATTAAGTTCTTGTTTTGATCAGTCCATGATCAGGCTTGGTCTTGAACATGACCCGTTGGGGCACACCTTTGTCATCTGCTGATAGTATGGGAGATCCATTGTGGTCAGGTGTTCCTTGCCATTTCTTTCAGGGCCCATAGGATCAAGCAGTCTGACGAGTGCTTATGTCCCTTCGTTTCTGAAGAAGGAAGTAGGTTCTGCTGGGCAGAGGGTTCAGTTAGCACCAGTTGTGGATCCATCTTCTGGTAAGTACAGTACTAGCGTTCTCTTGGTCCCTCAGTCAGTACTCCAGTGATGCTGTATGTATGCAGCACTGAACTACTTACCTTTGCTTTATTTTATTTGTCGATATATGACTGACTGGAAGTATTGTTTGTAACCTCTTCTTCATATGGAGAAGGATTTCGTTTATGTTACTTTTGTTTATTAAATATATGGGGTTTTTTACAGCCTGTTTCAGTGGGACCTAGAGGTTGGTGTGAGAGCTGGCACAGAATTCACACTTGTCAAATCAGTGATGTAAATAGTCTTTGTCTGCTAAGGTTTTAGGGATTGGATGCACTATTGTTTCACATCGGCAAACTCCGTTAAAAAGGAGGCTTATTTCCTGAAGAAGTAACTGGACCTGCACCCAGTTGTTGTTCAGTGTGGATAGCTCTCAGTAAAACTTTATATCACACAGTTTTTTGTCCTTTAGATTTTGCTTCTCTGACATCAGTCAGACCCCTTCTTGGATGGCCATCGTTCAGTTCACCTACCAAGAGCTCGCCGAGGTTAATGCCTCTCCCGCCAGCAGCGGAGCCGATCCACGGGCGCGTTGACTGGTCTGCGAAGTACGGCGCTCACCGGTGACCTGTGGAAATACTCTCTGACCAGTGTGTGCTTCCCAGGATATGGTGGCCAACGTGAGACCATTTCAGACTGGTTTATGTACCTGTACATTTAAAAGAAGCAGATCTTCCGTGAATGAGACATTTTTGAAGGGGTTTTTTACTTATTTGCATTAATTTGAATGCAGTCTTGTACCTTTTTGTATAAAAATGTTTTGTTATATACTTGGGTCCAGTTATTTTCATAAAAGTGATATGTTTTGTATATAAGGCTTAGGGGATTTGGCATTTTTATACAGCAGATTTTATAATGAACTTTTAAAAAATTTAACTTTTTTGTTAGATTCAACTTTTTTGTAGAAGTGGATAAAAAATGTGGTGCAATATTGCAGTGAAGGAGAAGTACTGAGGAAGGGGCATTCATTAGACATTTTCTAAAGTCTGTGTGCTAATTGAGGCTGTGTAATTTCAGTGATGCCATGCCTCAGTGCCATACTTCTGTTGTCCTATGCTCATTTGCTTCATACTGATATCAGAGGAGTGTCCTAACAGTCTACACTCTCCTTTACAGTCACTGAGAGACTGCTGAATGTCAGTGAGAGGCACTTTTTTAAAATTTATTTTTGCCTTTAAAAGGTTTTTTGTTGGACTGCTATCCAAATTTACCAAATCTGCGGACTCTTGTTTGGTCAAGGGTAAATATTCTTCTGTAGATCCATTTTCTGACACAGTGTTCCTTTTTCCTGCTTCAAAGTTGTTCTTTGGCATTGTTCACTATGAAATAGAATGTGGACCTACCTCTGTTAAATTCATTTAAATGTTCTAATGATTTTTAAGGAGAAAAATCAGATTCTGTTTCTTCTTTTTCTTTTGTTGTGAATGTAAGATCTGAAGACATTTTAAAGACCTTATTAACAATTAATAGTAAATTAATGAAATTAATAAAACTGGTTTCAGAGTAACAAAATATTAATGATATACCAGCAACAGAGTTTAAGGAAACAAGATCTGTGCAGCTGACTTACTTTTCACAACTGTTTTAAATCACTTAAGAGGAAAAAAACCCAAAAAACCAACACAACCCAGAGGAAATGGAGTCAGTCTAAGCTTACTTATGTTTATACTCAGTTCTTCTTCACTCAATACATCTTCATTTACAATGTGAAGGATTTGTCAGCTTCCATAAATTAAGCCCAGAGGCTCTACAGGGAAAAATGGGATCTTACAAGGTCCTGTTAAGAAAATGTTGTAAAACTGTGGTTCATTTCACTGAAATTGATACAGTTCTTTGAAGAGCATTTTAAATCAGTTTATAAGAGAGTATGATTTATATCAAGTTATAGAGAAAAGGAAGTAGCCCCATGAATCTGTTTTAGTTCTGTTATGGAAAAGAGTGCCAGAGTCCAGCCATCAGCAGAAGATTAACTTAGATCACAGTCAGCATTTGTCTGTTCCTGCACCTCCTTCTATAGAAGACAAAACTGTTCAGTGCTGTGGGAGAACACCTTCCATAGCTATGTTCTGGAGCAGTGCTTCCAAAGCTGAAATGTGCTGAGAGAATGCATCTTCCTGTAGAAGTGTGAAGAAATGCTCATCTTTCTGAGCTCATTGTGTGATCAGCTCAGGCAAATGGTTTATTTGTGAGACTTAAATCCAGCCTAAAGGGATCAGAGCAGGTGAAGTTCTCAGCCCCCAGGCATTTCACAGGAACTGAATGGCTTGTGTGCCAGTGAGATCCTCTCCGTGGGATCTGCCAGCACACACAAGGGGCAGCTGCTCTGGATTCCAGACTGAGAACAGATTCTGGCCTTTTCAGTGCTTCCTGTGGAGAACATGTGGGATTGCAAGGAAACTGTACCCTAGCGTAGGCTGCTGGCTCAGTGCTACAGGGGGAGCCACAAGGAGCACTGGTCACTGTTTGCTTTTAGGGGCTCAGCCCACAGTGAGACAGTACAAGACAAAGAGGGAGCAAAAGTGTGCATGTAAGACTTACACGTGCCAAAGACATCTTCTGTGTGCCGCTGCTCTGTTATCTGGGCAGAGCAAGTACTAACTCCAAACCACACCGAACTGCTTCCACAGCAGTGATGCCAGTGCTTAGCAGTAAAGTAAAGCAGCCATTTGATTTCTAAAGCACACACTGATGGGTATCTGTGGGTAAGTGGAAAGGGAAATATGTATATTTGTGCTAGAAAGATAGTTGTTTCTTTTGGTGGAAATAAATACCTGTATTTATGTCTACATAGCATTTAATTTATTTTCTCACTGGGTAATCTGTCTTAAGAATGAGCACCCTGAATCTACCCTGGTATCCCTAGATCTAAGTTGGCAATTTAAGTAGTCTGGTTCAAACGAGTGGAAGGAGACAGGTCAGGTCGTGAGAACAGGTGGCTGAGACTTGGATTCATCATACCTAAGGGTAGAGCTCCTTTGTTGTGCGGTGACTCACCCCTGGTGAATGAGAATCATCTCAAAAGATACCCGTCTCATTTGAGAACATAAAAACACTCTGGAGATACCTCCACTAAGGAGGGGGAGAACTCTGTGAGATTCAAGTAACACAGGATGAATCTGAACTTTTTTCAGACCTTCAGTGATTTTTTTTGACTATAGCATTCAGGCTTTAGTCAGTCCATGAAAAAGATTAGAAAAATAAGTTGTACTTTTAATTCTAATTTTTTAAATATCTCCTCCTTTCCTAAGTTAAAGCCTTTTACTTTGGGGAAAAAAGCTAATAATCTTGCATCAAAATCACCACTAGTTTTCACTTAGTGAGACAGAAAATTAGCTATATATAATGGCTGTATCCTTTACTCAAGCAAATTCTTACTGAAGTTGGAAAAGTTCTTTTTGAGCAGGACAGAGGTGAGTTTATGTATTTTACCGTGCTGTCTCTGTGCAATACAGATATGGAAAAGATGGAGGTCTTTATATACTGAAATCTGGGCAAGCAGCATATCTGAGAATTTATGGTATGTAACCTACTACCTTGTGCTTTAATATTTAGCAGCATCTTTGTGGCAAATGTTTTTAGAATTGTATTGTTTACATTTTCTCAGGCTTAGGTATAACGTTATAATAATGACCATTGGAAATAAAGGAGTCTGACAGTGGATCGTTCACCTCTGTAATCCAGATTTTCCTAAAAGTAGTGTGTAAGTGCCATGGTGTTAGCAAAAAAAAAAAAGGAAAAAAAGAAAAGCCAGAAAACCCACTCCCATGGTGTTCCTGTATCTGATATGGCTGTTGATATGAGCAGGATGTTCCATAATGTGAGGAGGAAAACATGTACTGAAAAAACATTTTAGAACTTCATATGGAAGGAGGGGGTAGAATTGTCATTGAGGGGAGAAACAATGGTTTTTGTTTGTTCAGTGTTTTTGTTCAGAAACATTCTAAATGCTTGTTTCATTCCTTCTGTGTCAAATGTCCTGCCCAGAATAAAGTTATTCTTGAAGAAGTACTGACTGACTGACCTGCTCTTTTATTCAGTTTTTAATGAAAGCACTTTAGTTCGCCTTTTGTTTGGTTGTTTTTTTGTAGTTGGGGTTCAGTTTTTTAATAAGCCTTCCTGGGGGGGGGGCACTGCACATTCACTGACCACATGGTTTGAGTCTAAGCATGTAATTTCTGCAATATACTGTGAGCTCCATGTAAAGCTGATCGCTGAGTCCTTCCCTGGATTGTCAGCTCCTCTGAAACTAACTGCAGGACTGAATTGTAACACGCATAAAACTTCAGGAGGACAGGCGGCTGAACTAGACTGTTGTGGGTCCCTCCCAAGGGAAAATACTCCTATTCTATTCTATTCTCTTCTATTCTATTCTATTCTCTTCTATTCTATTCTATTCTCTTCTATTCTATTCTATTCTCTTCTATTCTATTCTATTCTATTCTTCTCAGTGTCTTGTGTCACCTCTTTAGCCTTCTCTCCTGGCTTTCAAGGCAGTAGAAGCGTTTATAATTTACAAGCCCAGCCCTTCTGTTAGCTGTTTAAGTGGGCTGAAAACCACTTGCACAAGTGAAGAACGAGGTGAAAAATACATTCACATGTGATTTTAATTTTACCTGGGGAGTGTGTGTGTCGTGTGCGGAGCTCACGGATCTGTAGGTGACCGGGGGACTGGAGAAGCGATAAAGTGAAATAAAATACCGGATTTGCATGCATACACTCTCACTGCGAGGGATGTGCATATGAGGCGCAAAACAATGGCAAACTGCCCCATGCAGCGCCTCACTTGGATGTGTCTGCAGTCTTGGAAGCTTGACTACCCTACGTTCTCCTACAAATGGACCTTGAGCTTGTTTGGAGGTTCTAGCAGGGGAGCGCAGCTACCGTATACCCTTGACCGATGAACGGTACCGTCTCTATCGGGGAGGTCGTCCTCTTCGACCGAGCGCGCAGCTTCGGGAGGGACGCACATGGAGCGTTGAGGGAGGAAGGGGACACCCGCCTAGCCAGCCAGATCAGCCGAATCAACCCTGGCGATCAATGGGGTGACAGATGTCGCAGCCAGATCGCCCTCACATCCAGACATGCGTTCCACACAGGCAGGTATTTATAGCTCAATAAACCCGGTTCTCTTTACCTCACGGTTTGCGACTGCCGGTGGCAATCTAGCGGCACAGTGCACGGAATCATCATTTTGCAACAAGAAAACCTCCGAGAGAAACCAGTTCTTAACCCAGTTTAAAAGTTCTAGCGAAATTCTTCGGGGTGAGCGTTCCTCTCAGAAGGCTTTGCGAAACATGCAAATATGCGGCTTCCTATTGGCGGCTGTTCCGCTCGTCGCCGCCCCGTGTGCTGCGCGGGGCGGGCCCGTCGGCGACCGCGGCTGCCGGCGGGACCGGCGGGAGTGCTGTGCACTGGGGCGCCGTCTGCTCGCTCGGCATCACCGCTTTAAGCCTCCGTGCGTGTGAGTAATGTGGGCCCCTGGGATTTCTCTCTTTTTGTTTCCCCCGCCAGCCAGTGCCCGTGGCTCGCTTGGCTCAGGTGAGGCGGGGAGCCGGGAGTCTGTGCCGGGCTCAGGCCTGAGCCGTGGATCCGCTCCCGGTCAAGGGCTGCCCGTGTCACAACACAGACCGCTCGTCATCTCAGGTCTGCCAAAAGCCTGTCCCCAGAAGGGGTGGGAGCTGATGGCCCCGGAGTCTCTGCCTG
Source organism: Oriolus oriolus (assembly GCA_013400235.1). Taxonomy (NCBI): domain Eukaryota; kingdom Metazoa; phylum Chordata; class Aves; order Passeriformes; family Corvidae; genus Oriolus; species Oriolus oriolus. Next base: position 31,096 of record VXBT01012376.1, on the reverse strand, counting down.
TCACACGCTGAGCTCGGGACGTGCCCCCGGGGTGGTGTTGCGGGTGCAGAGTGGAACAGCTGATGGGCTGCTGAATGCAGGCAGGGAAAATCGGGCCCTAGAGTCCTGGATGTGCGGGACGTGCGAGGCACAGCTGGTCCCCTGGCCCTCTTCACCGATGTTCTTCTGGTCCGTGGTCTCCTAGCGTGGGAGCGATCGCTTCTTGCACTGATACTCACGTTCCCTCATTCCCCCTGTTAGCCCAGATGGCCTTCATAAATCACACCAAGGGAGTAAATTTTCCCCAAAGTCCCTTTTGCTGCTGAGGTGTCAGGCTGAGGGGAATGGACAGCAACCTACCAGCAATTGTGGCTCCCGGCTGCAAACTGCCACTTTACCTCCTTCTGATGAAGGGCAGAGAAGGGAGAAGCTCTTTACCCATCACCAAGGTGCTCTTTTCATCAGATTTTAGGTCACAAGTTGGACTTTCTCTTCCAGTATGGCATGGTCTTAGGAACCTAAGGTGCTACAGCTCATTTCGAAGCTTGTTGAGCCCCCGTATTTACAAGACAAGCACCCACCATGCCTTTACCTTCCTTTTGCCTCTGCTGCATTGAGGCGTGCTGGGCATGAGTGACTTGCTTATGTTCTGTGACCTGTCCGCTGGCCTGCTAAGAGCAGGTCTCCCGAAGCGGCTCTCAGGAAAAGTGACTCTTCTGTTTCTTTAGTTTTTTAAACTACAAGTTAAAAATCACCTTTGGCTTTTTTTCTTCTTTTTCTGTGAATGTAGCTGTATTACAAGAAGCTCCTGTTTGATTCTGTTCTTTTCTGTTGTTCACAGTGATACTTTTCTTCAGTCTTTTTGTGTGTTTCTAATTCACTGCTATATTTATCAGCGGTAGAGATACTATTTGGGAGTGTTTTAGTTCCCTGTGACTTTACTAACAGCAGTCAGAGGCCCCTGAGCAGGCGTGGGTGGAATGGCCTGGCTCGTTTGAATTCCCATGTTCTGACACAGTCTCATATTTTGTGTTCTCTTTTCATGCCTGTTGGCTAACAAGCAGATCGCTTTGTGCATGCTCAAGGGCTTTATTCCTTCTGCTTATGAAGGAGGTCTTGGAACACTGGAAACTAAAGGTTATTGTTCACATGCCAACAGCCTCTTTTTCAGAATTACTTGAACTGTGGATTGAAGTGACAAGAAATCACCTTACAGAGGGAAAACAGCTCTCAGTTGCAGCAAGGACTTGCTGTTATGGAGTTCTGCATATGAAATGCCAGTATGATTAAATTTGATTTCTCTCTTGGCTTATGGCTCTACAGTGGAATCCAGTTCCTGCTGAGGCTTAAACAACAGTCTATTAAAAAAATAACAATTAATAGCCTCATCTATTAAGTCATTAAAGGACTAAAATGCTGCTTGCAAAGCAGCATTTGATCATCTGAAATGTCTATAAAGTTTTGCATAGCAAGAGGGTTTATTAATAGAAAGAAATGTGGCCTGTAGAAGGGCAAGTAGTGCAACACTCTGAAACTCTGTATGTTAATCTGGATTATTACAGAAGAAACTGGCCATTCTTCTGAAGTTTCTACTGATCCTGGATCACATATTGCGATACTTTTGAAGTTTCTACTGATTGCTGGATCACCACAGCTAGAAAAAAAAGTGGGAGGCTTAAAAATACATTCCCATGCTTCACCTAAACATGAGTAGAATTAATGTTTAGATACTTTTGGCATTCCTTGATACAAGGCCTGCCAGTTTTGGAAACTTGGTCTGCTGCCTCTTCTCTTTGATCAAGACTTGGCTTTTAGTAGTGTCTGTGTAACTTTTAGTTCTAAAACATAAATTTTCTAAAAGTTTTAAGGATTTTCTTAGTGGTGTTTTTTTATTTTTTCTGTTATCTCCTACTTAGCAACTTGATGCTTACTTGTCCTGAATTTCAGGGGCATGAAAAGTCTCTGAAATAGTTTGACTTGACTGTGCAGCAATAAAATCAAATCAGTTTAGACTGAAACTCTGCTGAAATATTTTGTCAAAAAGTAGCTTAAATTTTTGCTCTGTGAGTGACCTGTGAACCATTATTCCAGCTGCCATCAGATTTTTGGATCATTATTAACTTACTATCTCTTACAACTATTTTAGGTAACAGGAAGTTTGAAGCCATGTCCGGAAAACCAAAACTTCACTACTTTGATGGAAGAGGCAAGATGGAGTCGATTCGTTGGTTGTTGGCTGCAGCTGGGGTCGAGGTTTGTTTTAGGGTTTTTAATGTCTAGCTGCACATTGGTAAGCTTGTCTTTGAGGCAGATCACATGTTATTAGTCAAAAAAGAAAAGGCATCCCGATATGCAATAGTAAATGAACATTGGCTTCTCAGTGTAATTAAATACTTTTACTTTAGGCACACAAAAGCATGGCTTCAAGTTACGTGTCTTCTGAGCAGTGACACTGTAAACCAGGTTCTTGCTTAACACAAGAATGTCTAAGCCTTAATTAAGCCCTTGATTACTGACCCAGAGCTGCTGAGCTGATAGATGTGTTCCTGGCATAACAAGTGTTATCTGTGCCAAGTAAAACAGCAATTTACTTTCTCTAGTCTTTCTGTTTTCAGATGAATGCTCACACAGAGGTTTTTGTTTTATTTTTCACTCCACTGCCTGCATCCTCCATAATAAGCTGTAATACAAAATACATTGTGTCTTGCATCATTTAGATGAACCTTAGCAGGGTGAAGTGAGCAAATTGACCCACATGTGTAGGGAAATTAGAAATCTCTGCGCAGGAGGAAAAATACTTGGGTAAAACAGAGAAGAATACCACTTTAAAATAATTTTTTTCTTACGGTATATAATTTACTTATTCATTTGCTATCCATCTTGGTGGTAATACAGTTTGAGGACACAAAGGACTAGTATTTGCTCTGAGTGTCCTCTTTTATACGGTAAGCTGTTACAGTGCATACAGTTAGTTGTGTACTGAGACAAGGAATACAAGTTTTTAAAAAGACCACCAGTCTTTATTTGAAGGCCTTGCAGAAGACAGAAGTGTCTGCTTCCCTCCATCATTTGTTCCTATGTTTTAAGTCCCTCTCTCTTCTTTTTCTTTTTTTTTTTTAAAGTTTAAAAAAAAGCTGTCGATGGGTACCAATTACTACTTTATCCTTGGAATATTCTTTTCTCAGCTTCTCATCAGCAGAAACTGGGGTTCTGAATTTTCGACTGTGATCACGCTTGCTATGGTTGAACATTGGCAGTATATTAATGTGCCTGATCTTCTGAGGTTTCCCTAATATAGCAAGTCTTAATTACTAACATGAGTGGCACAGATGTTACGAGAGAGGCTGACTGAGCAAGGCATTTAGGGATTGGTAACATCAATTATCTTCTAGTCTCCATGTTCTGCACTGACCATAGACAGGTATGGCACATGCAAATACATACATGTAGATGTCTAAGTTTGGTGTCTTAATCTTGAACTCAGTTTCTCTGTAAGTAACACTGATTGGACCAGCCATCCTCAACCATATTGAGTATAATGACATCCATCTGATCACCAGCAATTCTGTATCTTTTTGTTTCCCATCTTGTGAATAATTCATCTTCAGGTGTCTGAAACACGCATCTGTACTAAACTTCCTGCAGGGCTTGCTACTTGTACATTATTTTGTAAAAGCTTTGTTTTAACTGCCGAAGAATTTGTTCCTGTCTAGCTCCCAAATCAAAATATCACACAACAGAGCTTTTTTCCACATTCCAGAAAGCATTTTAAGGACAGCCTAGACTCTATTGTTGATTGTTTCACATTAAGTTGCCTGTTCAATACCAAACAAACCGTCCTCACTCCAGTTCTTACTGCCTGTTCTTCTGCTAGGGTTGCCCTTAGCAACATTTATCAAGTGTGACAGTCCAGGAGATTTTGCCAGCACTTCATAGTATGTTCTCCATACTAATTTAGTATGTTCTCCCTTAGAGCCATATCTGGAATGGAAGGAACCATGATGTATATTATTTTCCTTTTACGGTGCTTAAAAAGTTTCTCTCTTCTAGAAATGTGAAAAGATTCTTATTTCCTCTTCTTCCTCACTCTCAGTTTGAAGAAGAGTTTTTGGAAACTCGAGAGCAGTATGAGAAGCTCCTGCAAGGTGAGTCTATTTGAAACCTCAAGAAAAGTGTAACCAGACTTAGAGAAGATGTGTGAAATCTTTGAAGACTGTACGTGACTTCCTTTCCACACAGAAGAAATGGGAGTAAAGCTGAGAGCTGTGAGCAGCTGCAGAGGCTGGTTTTTCCGTATGTGGACAGATAAAATTGCAAACAGTATCTTTCCAACCTGGACGGTTTGCCAGGCCTCTGGATTCTTCTATTCTCCATTTGTCTATGCATCCCACCTGGTCCCACAAACTTAACCATGGGCTTCAGTAACTAGAAAATACATATCTCAAATTTTCATTTTATGTCCTGATATAGCTTAAAGATTGGTCATAAGAGAGAAATCTGTGAATCTAACATTTGCTTCAAATAGTGTTTGAATAATGGAACAGAATTTTTTTACATTGTTTAGAACTAGACACTTTTTACTCAGTCGAGATCTTTAGTGTGATTGTCTCCACTGCACTTCAGTTTCATTTTAAAAGCTGCTGTACACAGTCCTGACTGAAACGACAGTGAAATTTTTTTAAAGGAAGGATGATAACCCACAATAATTGTGTTTTTCATTTTAATTTGTCTGCACCACTGTAATTTATTCTTTGCATGGAAGAGCTCCAGTTTAATACAATGACTACCCACAGCAAGCTCACCATAAAAGCAGTGATCCTCTGAAGACAGCAAGAAATCTGACGTGGAGTTACTAGATCAGTCAAATAATGTGTGTCTTTCCTTTTAGGTGGATTCCTGCTGTTTCAGCAAGTGCCCATGGTGGAGATCGATGGGATGAAGATGGTGCAGACCAGAGCCATCCTCAGCTACATTGCAGCAAAGTACAACCTCTATGGGAAGGACCTGAAGGAAAGAGCCTTGTATGTAACACTATTACTCTTCTTGAATTTAGTATAGTAGGTCAGATGCATCAAAAATTAATTGCATAGTCACACAAACACAGAATCACCTGTGGGCTTCAGTGATACACAACTTGCAGTGAGCCTGAGAGGCCACAGTTAGATGCAAGCCAACTGATTTGTTCTAACTCAGTTACTTTTCACATAAAAATATTTGAGTCAGGGGTTTATTGTGCCTTACTGAAAGATTAATACAGCCTGACACAGGTATTCGAGAAGTGACTGGCATGTAGATGCTGAACTGCTTTTTTTTTTTCCCCCAGAGAAAACTCTGGAAAGAAATGGTTAATTTCTAACTTTTGGCTGCAAAATAAGAGCTACCACTGACATTATCTGTGGTTGCATGATGTCCCACTGCACTGTAAAAAGTGTGTGGTTTAGATCTTTGGGAGCTGGGGAAAGAACAGCTAAAAGCTGTTGAAAAACTTACTGGTTTCATGCAAAATTACATCCATATGAAATTACATCTTGATGTTATGTCTGTGGAAACAAAAAAGTATGATTGGGCTGTCTCAGTATGTAGCATTTTAAATGTCCATCTACAGTACAAACCCTGCTCTCATAGATCTGGAAAAGGGACAGTCTGAAGGACTGCTGTACTGATAATTCAGCTGGATGAAGAACCTGGTGTGCTTCAGACTTCCAACCCCATTATTTATCTGTTTGGCACTACCTGGACATAGGATGAAATTCTGAAGGTGGGATACATCCAGACAATTAAGTCAGTTGGGAATGACTCCTTGTGGTGCTGTGTGTTTCTTTGGTGGTCGTGATCTGCAACACCAGAGTTACACTCTTAACCTCTGTGCAATCCGGTTTAAACCTGCGCAATGAAGCACATAAAGAGCCAAAACCACTACAAGTAAGACTCAGACTGTGACATGTTTTTTTAATTGCAGAAATAATTTCTGTGTGGGGGTGCCACAAATGAGTGTTTTTGAGATAGCTTAAAAGACATTGCTCAGATCACACTGCAGCCTGGAAAGGAGGGGGCTGCACCACCTCAGGGGGATGGGAAATTCAATTTTTATTATCCTAAAACAAATACAAGGTAATTCTGCTTGTGAAGGTGCCTTCTATTTAAGGTTTTTGTTTGCTTTGGTGTTAAGGATTGATATGTATGTTGGAGGAACTGATGACCTTATGGGCTTCATTTTGATGTTCCCCTTCTTATCGGCGGAGGATAAAGAGAAACAACGTGCTTTCATAGTTCAAAAGGCGACAAGCAGGTATTTCCCAGTATATGAAAAGGTATGTAGGAGGATCATTTTCTTCCCTGATTCTGGAGGGATAACAGTGGGAACACTGGTATTTCACCACCGCCAGAAGCAAAAGTGTCAGTGCAGTACTTCACACCAGGACATCCATACTGTCTGTTGGCTGGAGATGGGTCAGAGCAGTGTCAGACAAGTCGGGGTGGGTCAACCCAAGAGCCTTTCAATGCATTTTCTTCCCCATGTCCAGGTGAGGAAGGGAGTGATAGAGCAGCTTTGATGGACAGCTGGTGCCCAGCCAGGGTCAACCCACCACAGTAATTTGCATTGCAAAAGCAGTGCTAATTGTCTTCATTGTTTAACATTTCAAATACATCTTGTTGGGTTTTTTTAAACACCGTAATACACAGCTATCGCTGCTGACTTCTAGCCATACTGGAATCTTGGTGGTTTTCTGACTGATAATTTGAGAGAGAGGACCCAAGAGGTACTCTCAATGGAAATTAATATGCATGGTCAGGATGATCTAGCAGGAATAGCTCCTTCTCCATTTTAAAGACTGAAGAAAAGATAGTTTTCCACTTTGCCAGGTCTCCTATAGGTGGTTCCCAGGGTGCATTCTGCCCTATATTCCACTTGCTGCATCTTAGCCCCAATGCTTTAGGCTGATCACCTCTCTTTTATACTCTCTGTTTTCCTGTTGAAGCTATAACGACGTATAGAAAAATTCCAGATAAATTAGACTTGAAAGGTGTGAATACCAAGAAGGTATCTAACCCTTCATAAGGGTTAGGGTCCAGTACATAGGGTTACCTAGGGCTACAGGAAGAAAGGATTGGTAAGAGAAACGCTGAGATTCTAGATTTCTGCTGTAAAATGATCAGTGACTGCTGGCACATCCCCTGTTCCCCCTGTTAGCTGCATGGGAGAGAGGGGTGAAAAGGAGACAGTAATATTGTCAAAGAAGGTGTGCCTGTGCATTTTGAAAATGTGAACCTCAGCTGGCTATCCACACCTGAGTGTTTTCATCTATGACATTTCTAGGTTTTGAAAGACCATGGGCAGGACTTCCTTGTTGGCAACAATTTTAGCTGGGCTGATGTTCATCTTCTTGAAGCCATTTTAATGGTAGAAGAGAAAAAGTCAGACGTGCTCTCAGGCTTTCCTCAGTTACAGGTACCTTGCACTAACAAGATGCTCATATGGCTGTAAATGTGATAAATGATATTTCAAAATCTGTTACGTGTAAGTAATTCCACAAAACATTTGTTACTTTTTCATTCCAGTCCTGCTTTTCCTGCTTTAGGAAGAGCCTTGTAAGATGTTCCATCTAAAGAAACTGTTATTTTCTGAGGTAACCCCTGTACACATCTGAAGAAATGCACCCTCCCTTTTTTTGCCTCTCCTCACCAGTTCTGTGATACCGTTAAGTGGAAGATATTTTTGGATCACAAGAACTGATCTGAGTAATGTACATATCAGAAACCACAGATAACTGTTAACACTTCATCCCATATCAATACAAGACAGAGGGCTGATTTGTTGCTGTGGAAAATAAAAGGGTTGAACTGAGTGGGAGTAAAATTCATCCACGGTTAAAACTGTATTTCCTGTCTCATCTCCACACACAGCTTGTTAAAGGATGTTACATAAATCAGTAAAATAGGGGTTTTTCTTGTGCTACTTTCTGTTCGTTAAATACCATCTACTTACTGGTTGCCTTTTAGGCATTTAAAGCAAGGATAAGCAGCATCCCCACAATCAAGAAATTTCTTGAGCCAGGAAGCCAGAGGAAACCTGTTCCTGATGATAAATATGTGGAGACTGTCAGGAGAGTTCTCCGCATGTATTACGATGTAAAAGCAAATTAGTTTGCCTTGGCCGCAGGCTGCAGGAGAACTGCTGGATTGCACACGTCCAGTTGTGCTGCGAAGGAAGGCGAGCCGGTGTTCGGGAGGTGTTTCAACGGGCAGGAGGTCGTGCCCTCACACAAAACACAGTAGGCAGGTATCTTTTATAACACTTTAACACTAGCCTGTTTTCTCCTTCATTTATCTTGAGATTTTTCCTGGTAATTTTAAGCAAGTGAAACAGCAGCAAGCACACTGTCTTCCTAGAGACTTTGTGGAACAGCAAAAAAGAGAAATGTGAGTTGCTGACTGATAGCTTCAGCATGTCATGCTGTTTCTGAGGACTTTTTTCTCGATCTAGACCAGATTTTTATATGATGATTGCTTCCAATGTAGGCCTTTATTGTTCTTTAATATCACTGTTGGCAAATGAAACAAGTAGTTTTTAAAGAAAGTAGGAGCGAGGTCTTTCTCCTGCCCGTCCTACTGGACATCAGCGACTTGTCTGAAATATCAACACTGTGCCTTTATAACTAAGCTGCACTTTTATTAATGAATTAGGAAATAAACTGACTGCCAGATGACATTTTTGTTTAACTGCTGCATCTAGAGGACCTGTACTAATCTAATAAACTTTTTATGTAGTCACATTGTCCTGTTGTGTCATGAATGAAGGTTGGGGCTTGCAAACATCATTTTTACTTTTCTTGTAGCATATATTCTTTGTATTTGATATGAGGTGGGTCCTTGTTAACCCATACACCTCATGGAAAGGCGTATTTTGTTTGTGTTTATAAACAAGAGAACGGGAGATGTGAAAGAGGGGTAGTAAACCATCACACAAACCTGATACAGCTCCTATCTAGTACCAACCAAACTCAAAATGTTTCTTTTCCTCCTTTTTTTTTTAACTCTATGGTTTCCACAGACAACTAGACAAAGGAATTTGAAATGGTTTTAACAACTTCAACAAATGGCACTTAGGTTTTGAAAAGCTGCTCTGCAGGATGTTATCTTGGGGTTTCATATTTTACTTACAGTTCTACATTAATGACATAGCTTACAGGAAATGACTTGTGCTCAATCGCTAATGGCACTGGTTTATTCCTGTGTTAGCTTGGGTTGACAAATATGATGCTGCTTGACACTGGGATGTAGTAAGTACAGTCATCTGATATCTGATGAACAAGTTGCCCACTTGAGAGCTCATCAGGCTCCCTAGCTTCAGCACAATTGAAGTTTTCAGTGCTACAAACACTTTTCCCTCATTGCCAGGTATACAAAGTTTTTATTGACCTACAGTCATTCATTAGCTACTGTAATGTCAACTGCAATTAAAGTTCAGTCCTTGGTTTAATCTCAGCTTAGTTTAATAAAAAAGTTTGGAAAACCCTGTAGTTGGTGATCATAATTCCTTGCTAAGTGAACTTCTTCTCCACAGTATGAGGGAAGTTGTGGTGTAATGCTGTTCCTATGCTTAGTATCACTTGCCAATTGCCACCATAGGCAAAATAGACTTGATTTGGGGGAAACGTCTTTATTACCAATTAATATAGTTGGTTGATGAGAAAGAAAAACAAAAACTTGAACACCTTCCTCCCTCTCCTCTTCTTCCCAGGCTCAATCTCTCTCCTTCGTTCCCGACTCCTCTGCCTTCTCCCCTCCTTCTCTTCGTGTGCAGGGCATTTCCTTCGCTGTTTTTCCCTGGCACTCTGCCGTGCACAGTTTTGCCCCTTCTTAAGCACAGTGCCCAGCGCCGCCCCGGTGGGAGGTTGGATCCGGCTGTGTCCGGCTGTGTCCGGCTGGGGCAGCCCGGCCTCCCCTCACGGAGCCCCCGCTGGAGCCAACGCCCCGTACAGCCGGGTCTGGTTCAATAAGCTGGTCCGTCAGCGGGTTTGCAAACGGGTCGTGGGGATCACTGGGATCTGCTGCTGGTGGTGGCCCCACAGGTTTGAGGTACAAGAGGGGGAAGTTCGCGTTCCGGAGGTGTGTAGGGCCTGGACACCAGGGCGCCTGGGCACTGCTGGTGCAGAGGAGTTCTCTGGAGGCTGCACTTGGAACCCGAAATTCGGAATTTGCATTACGCCCCAATCTTGCTGCTAGGAAAGGCTATTTTATTTGCTGCTGGGGAAAATTTGAGACGTAGGCAACTCCTCGGCGTGTCCCCGGGCTCCCTTTCAACCACTCGGAGCTCTGGGCATGGAATTAACCTGACATTACTTTTCCTGCCCCCAGGTGGGGCCCTGCGCTTTCGGCAGATGCCCTCGGTGGGAGCCGGCGGGAGGGAGGCGATGTATCCCGGAGCCATCCTCAGCCAGAGCCCGAAAAGTGCACCCTCCGTGGGAAGGACCAGAAGGACAGACCCTGGTGCAGTAACTTCAAACCTCGAAGCACCAGATGCTCGTTTTTAACATGTGACTACTTTTGGAGTCAGTGGCAACAAATAGTACTATCAGAATGAAGTTTATCTGTAAAGCACGGTTAACCTCTGAGCAGCTGACTGGAGGCATGTCCAGAAGCCACCTCGGAGTGCAGGGCAGAGAAAAGCATATATATACACATTTCCAGCAGCCCGTTCCAGGCTTTGTTTCAGTGCTGATGTCTGTTGGAATTTCTCGTGCTGCAGCCTGTGCCTGTTGTCTCTTCTACTTTCACTATGGTCCTCCGAGGACAGCCTGGTCCTGGCCCCTCTGCAGCGGCATATCAGGTAGGTGAAGAGAGTAACTAGATCCTTGGTACTTCACTATTTCACATTTTTATCAAAGGGCTAAAAGAAAAATTAGCGCATTTCACAGTAAATAAAGTGAAAATAAGTAGGAAAGTTGAAACTCAGTGATCTGAATCAGTATGCATACTGGGAATTAATAAACCAGAGGCATTTAGTCTTGTTAAATGCACTTTGCCTAAATTCCCTCTGATGGGAGAAGCAGGAACTCAGAGGAGGAGCAGCTGAAGAACACGGTGCATAATCAGCCGTATGCCACCTCCTTGCGTGCCACTGGCATCTGGAAATGCTAATGTGACCTTGATGTATAGTGGAAATTTTCGAATAGCATTGTATGACTCTGACATTAACCCAAGAACTACCTAACTACAGGCATCACTTAATCCTCTTGCAGAACTGGGGACAATTTTCTAGTTATGCTGCAGATTTGTGTTGCTTACCCTACAACTACTATTTTCCATTTAAGACCAATTTCAACACTGCAGCAGTACCACTTAATCTCACACCTGGAATTGTCATCCAAGAGAAGATGGAATATAATGTTAGTCTTTCTGGCCAGAGAAAAGGAGCTTCACCTCATGGTTCAGCCTCCGATGCCAGAGCTTAGTACATATAGCTGGCTTAGCCCTGCCAGCCTAGTTGGATACATGTTCAAGCAGAGAATATCTTTCCACTCGCTTTCTCAAGGAAGTAGGTACCTTGTTTAACTCTTGCAGACAGTTTTTCTGCAGCAAGTTATCCAGCAGACCGTTTTGCTGCAGGAGAACGTTAGTCAAGGGGCAGTCCGGGAGACAACTCTTCTGGATTCCTTTGAAAATCTAATTTGAAGAATTATTTCTGAGAAAGTTCAGAACGAGTTGCGCAGAGACAGCTTTGAAATAAGCAGTGTAACTCTCATAATTTTCAGAGTATCTTCTTGTTCTGCCTTCTTCCAAAGTATGCCCACACAACTGAACAGGTGTAACAGGAGCGTGCGTGTGTCTTAATTAAACAAGCACACTATTTTTCTAGTGCCATGGTGCTTTTTTGCTAATAGTAGCAGTTGCTAAAACGAAGGCAGTGTAGAGCTGAGGCTGGAGAACATGTATCTCCAGGATCTGGGGGTCATTTTTACCCTAGAAGACAGACAGAGTAGGACTTCACTAGTTGGATAGTGTCCTGGCTCTCCTTGAAGCAAGAGGGATGTCTCTTCAAAACAGACAACTGAACTGTAGAGGTTTGGGCCCCAAAGGTTGTTGTGTGTTTTCTGCTCACTCCAGTATAGAAAATTAAGAGTCTCCACATTCAGCAGTGAAACATATCCCCATTAACACTTTTCTAACATGAGTGTACGTACGGTATTTTATTATTACAACTTTATTACCTTGTGTATAAATACCATAGACAGTTTCAGCATGGTTCTCAAGCACACCAAAGTCATCTTTCAATATTCGTGGTATGGTGAGGACAGTTCAGGTCTCTGTGTACATACACGCAGTTTAACCTGTCACTATGCAGGCTGGTGAAAAGAGGCTTATGTATGTGTAAGGGAGCTATTGCCTTTGTGAACTGGGCACTGAGGTCTATAGTGCTGCCAACTAGCTGGGCAAGATGAGCCAGATTCCTATTCCATTATCAAACCTGCACTGAGAACTTCCCCTTGAGAACAAGGGAACAAAAGCACATGAAGGTTTGTATCCGACCCAATGCAATTATCTTTCCCCTCACTTTTTATGTATCTTGTACCACATCTACAGTTTCTTCTGATATTTTTTCATTTGTAGTTTTCATGGAAATCTAACAACTGTTGTATAGTTACAACAGCTTACAAAATGTGCAACTTACAAAACTGACTAAGGATGCAGAAATAAACCTGAAATGAAGGTTTAGATTGTTAATGACTTCATCAACTCTTTTCTGGAGCAAAACTCAGAAAAGTCATTAGTTTTTTAATTCCTGTAAACATTTTTTCTCTTGAATCAAGCTGGTTACAATCTTTCATACCTGTCAGACTTCTGTGGACAGAAGTCCAACAACTGATGAAAGCTGTGCTGATGGTAGAAGAGAAAGTGACCTCCATTCTTTCCATGTTTCCTTTCCTCAGGAAATTAAATCAAATAGTCATACACACATATTCATTTCAAGTTTTGAGGAAGATAAAATGCTTGGCAGTTTCTTGCACTCTTACAGAATGCAGATGTAATCAAGAGAGAATCAGGAAATACAGCCAACAGAATAAAATACAAAGAGTAGAAGAGGAAAAAGCAGAGTTGAGAAATGTATGTGAGAAGTGAATTACAGATCAATTAGTTACAAAAATTATTAGATAAATTAATTTTTATGCATGTGATTTCAGTAAGAGAGACGGAGAAGGGCTTTCATCTCCCCTATCTTATAATACAAGCAATGAAAAGCAACATTTTCACAATAAGACAGTGGATCTCATTGTTAGACGATGTCATTGAGGCCAGGAATTTAAATGGATGAAAGTTGTCTGAAGGATATAATGAACGCGGTGAAATCTTGAAAGGTATTGAACATTTAGGGGCTAAGCAGCTTTCTAGTGCAAAAAAGATTAAACTTTGAAAGGCAGGTTATCCTAGTATTGATCACTGTATGGTTTTATACCTTGCCTTGTTGGCTTGTACCATCTAACTTGCATCTGCTTTTCTCTGAAGTTGTACCATCTGCTCTTAGGAAATTGCCTCCTCCCTCATCATCAGCCCTGAGCCACCATCTGATGAAGGCCGATTTCACAGGCTTTTGTTGGCTTGGTTAAACCTTTTCCCACTCCTATTCTTAGTAGTAGAAAATAAAAATATTCTTTGAGCCTAAGTTTAGATTATTAGTAGTTTTAGGCGTAATAATGCACATAAAGTGAGAGTCCTAGAAAAACTCCCAGAACATAATAGATACCAAATAGAGGAAACATACACTTATACAAGTTTCTATCAAAAAATGAAGTAATTATAATACATTAGCTATTTAAGTTAAATATTTCACAATGAAATTTGTAGTACTAAAGGTTTCAGTTGTCTTTGAAACCTTGATCTTGCCTATCTCGTGCCTTGATAAATCAGCCCTTTGCCCATGTTGAGACAGTTAGATCAATAAAGACTAAACAATCCAAATAACAATGTACCCTCCGTTTAAACTCTCCTCACAGCACTACAGTGGGTGTAAATCAGAATTAGGGTTATTGTTTTCAGACTTTCCTGTGCCAGTGGTCCAGCTGAGAGGCAAAAAGCTCAGAGAAATGTGTGTGAGTATGACTACAGGCTTGGTTAACCTTGCTTTGGGCGGTCAGTAAAGCTTCCTGCACAGAACCAGAGCAGTCACTGAAGGTTTGCAGCAAGTCTAGGCTTAAGTGATGCCTGACTTGTTGTAGCTATTCATGTGGACTCTAATTATTTTTATCATAGTGGTAGTGTGCTTCAGTTTAGGAGTGCAATAAGCAGTATGGGGAGAATCCTGCTACTCTTCTGTGTTTAATTCTTTGGTGGCAGTTAGTGATGTACCGTGTGCCCACCTCGGAGAAGATGCTGCAATCAGGCATCATCCCCCAAGCCAGCTGCTTAGTGTTTTGTGAGGATTGCAGGTAGATACATTTTGAGACTTTGAACTTGCCTCATCTACAGCACAAGGAAGTGTGTCCACAGAGCACAGTGGGCAGGTGACATGCCAGGACATGGTATACTCACTAGTTAGAATCTGCCTTTGCCCAACCCCAGATCACTTAAGTGGCACCTGGGCCCCGTGCCTGCTGCCTGAATACTCGTGGGTGTGGCTTAACAAATCATGTGTAAAAGAAACCTATTCAAGTTATAGATAGCAGCAACCTCATTGATATCATTACCTTCAGATTCCAGAGGAGCTTTGTAATTACATTATGAAGGGCTGTGCTGGAAGCAAAATAAAAAGAGAACAAGGGGAAAGCCTTTCTGTCAAACAGGAATGTGTAGAAGGGGAACAACAGTCAAATCTGGATGTGGCCATGTTCAGCAAATCCAAAAAGCATCAGAATGCTTTGCTTGACCACTCAGTCATCCCTGAGCCTTAAATTAGGGACCTCTCCCTCCCATTCTTCTTTGCCACCAAGTCTACTGCTGTCCTTGGCAGCATCTGAGACTGCAGAGAGGACAAAGAGACTACAGTTACATGCGTGCCCTTCTGCGGTCTCTGTTCCTGAACCAACTCTTGCATTCAGGTGCATGCTGATATCGAAGACCTCAAAAGCAGGAACAGATTAATCTTGATTCAATACTGCTATCAGGGATAGGTATGAACAAATACTCCTTTCTTACTCAGCCATCTGTGTATGTGCTGCATTCCTGCTGTAGCCACATCTGCATGACTAGTTTAGGCAAATGGGGATCATCATGCCCATGCTTGGTACGGCATGCATTTACGCATTGTTCTGACCTTCCAAAATAAGGGTGCCTATGCTGCCAGCTGGGGACTGTTCTGGGCCTCTGCTGGACTTCTAACCCATATTTAGGAATTTTCTGTCGGGTAGCCTGGTTGTAAGTATCAGAGTTTGGCATAGAAAAAATACAGAAACATGCATTTGATGTTACGCTTCACTCTGTACATTGTGAACTTAAGAGAGAGTTAGAATGAGGCAAAGTGTGTTGCAGTGCGCGTCTTTGCAGGCAGGGGCTTCTATTGCATCAGTCCCCAAAAAAGGACAAACAGCCAGAACTTTCCATCTACCTTGAATCAAGGTTGGCTTCATTTTGCTGCTGTACATCTCCTGTTTGACTCATTGGACCTTTGTCCTGTAGGTCACTCACTTCTGTAAGCCTATGGGACAATACCCCCTGTAATCCCACCCAACTCAGCTGTTAAATACCCCTGTTCGTTCAGTCACATGCTCTTTCTTTTCTTCCCCTAGCGTGAGTGCCTTTGTTAGCATTTGCCTCAAGTGCCTTTTGTTTATTATTTTCATGTTATTAAACCTTTTACTTTAGAAGCAAGAGAATTAGCCCGTCTCTCCTTTATGCCATGGCCTCTCTCGCTACAAAACTCCACCTTTGAGGTTATTACAATTACTCAGCTGGTAGTCAGATCTTCCCAAGCAAACCAGCTGAGATTATAATTGTAATAAAAGTGTAAAGAAGCACCATACAGTTGGGTTTTTCTGACAGCATCAATCTCTGAAGCACATAAATTACAAATTTGCAGGAAGCCTCTAGGGGAAGTGCATCCTCTAGAAGAGACTGCCAGCAATTTCCAGGCAGAGAAACCATTACAAAACTCCAGCTGTGAGGAAAAAGTTACCTGGAGACTTTTGTCCTGAGATTCCCCATAGTGAGGTGTTGTGTTAGTACGGTCCTGGCTTTAGACAGGCAAATACAATTTTGATAACAGTGTGGGTTCTGTGAACAAATCTTCAGATTAGTTGTACTGATGTCTGCTGCAGGGGTGTAAAGTGATGCCTAACATCACATGTGGGTCTGTGCTAGAGGAAAGAACCTCATCTTAGCACCCAAATCCCATTTTCCATTTGCTATGCCATCCTTGTGTCTGTTCACATCCACTTTCAGTTTTGAGATTTTTAGCTGAAATACAGATAGAAAAGCTGAAACAGTTACTTCTCGTGGCTAAGAAAATCATAGTTTATTTCATCTCTGAGTATTAGCCATGTACATTCAATGTCAAAAATTAATGCTATTGCCTTTAGACATAGGGTGAGTTGTGACATAAACAGCTCCTCTATTTTTTATATTGTAATGTATGTGACAAAATAATTTGTGCTAAAATTTTGAAATTGCAAGCACTGCAAAGAAAGCACAAACACTGGAAGCAGGTGGCTACAGAAACTATGTATTCAAGGAGAATTCTCTATGAATAAGTCTTAGCAAGATACATTCCACAGATAAGCATCTTGTGGGATTTCCTTGGCTGGCAGAGCTCCAGGATGTACAGTCCATGTGTGCATATACAACAAATCATATATGTCACCAGAAACTCATTCGAGCAGCAAAAATCGACTACCGAATTCAGGAACTGTCCGTCAGACATGGTGAGAGACAGGAAAAAACGACACTGTTGTATTGAAAAGATAAAACTAACAAAGAAGAAAAAACGTATAAAAAGACACCTCACCAGAACAGCAGTGGTGAACTAGCTGGACTCGGACCGTTAGTGTTTGGACTCAGTTCACCCAACGCCGATCGCCTGGCTCGGCGTTGCTTTTGCCTCGTGGCTCTTTTTCAAAATTGTACTTAATTTTTGAATAAAATTCCTTAATCATAATACTGAGTGGTCATTTATAACAATATCAAGTAGGCTTGATACTGTATTTCAAAGTAATTGAGCCCTGTTATCCCATACTTTAGGTAACTTTTCTATGCCATACAGCAGCAAAAATAAAAACCTGCTAAATAATTAAATAAGCCTAGAAATTTAAGTAGTTTCTCTTTAAATGATTACTAATTCCTTAAATATGACCCAGAAACAATCTATAATTTTCTCAGTGGTTTTAAATGTCTTGCTGTTATATTTGGGTAAAAGCCCCCAAAATTCCAAGAGAACAGTTCAAATAGATGGCTGCCATAGAAATAATGAGATTACCATCGTGGTGTAGTCAATGCAGCAAACAAAGGCTGTCTCTTCCTTGGGTGTCAATTTTCAGAGCCATACGTCTTTAAGCTGGATAGTGTCAGTTTAAAAGCATTGGGAGGTTATTTTTCTCTAATTGGGTGTGGCTGGAAACTCCCCCAAGCTGCAGAGTTTAAACAGCCCTGGGGAGCCTGTGTGTGCTGGGTGGAGTGTGAGTTAAGGTACGAAGGTAAGTAAGAACGTATAAATTCCTTTTTCTTAAAGCATTCGCATGACTTTTTTTTTTGAAGTGAAACTACTTCTCAGTTTTTTAGGGTATCTGCTGGTGTAATGTAAATTCTCTTTTCTCCTTAGTCTGTCCATGTGCCAGGTAGACTAAAAATGCCTTGATAGTTATTTACCAGCTGGAAGCTGCAGGAGAGAAAGTGCCAGAAAAAGATGTGTTTTAACCAGGAAATTAATTCTGTGGTGCAGTCCAGAGCTAACCAGGACAGCCATGAAACAGCTGAGGGGACAGCAAGCCTCTAGCACTGTGTTGGTTTCTTCTAGGTTGGAGCAGGAAAGCTGGCCCGTGGGATATGCTGGACTCTGATCCCAGCTCCAGGGCTAAAGACCACTTCATGGTGAGTGCTGCTGTTTCTGGAAGATGATGATCTCTTAAATTGTTCTTGCATCCCTGAGCTGCAGGCTCTGAGGAATTCCGGACAGGTGTGTTACTAAGGCTCACGAGGCAATAGAAAATAGGACAGAAATGTGGATTTTAGACAAAAGCAATTTTAAAAAAGTATATAGTCAAATTTTGTGTTGAGGTCTTTGCTAGATATCAGGGTAGTGTGTACGAGATGTGATTACTTATTTGGCTGCAGCATAAATTCATGACATGAACCAGTTCTTCAGCAGTGTCTGGGTTAGTGCAGTAGTCCCCAAATGCCCTGAGTAGTGATGTATTTTTGCTATGGGAATCAGGTATTACTTAAGTAAAATTAGAAGGTTTTCTGTGTCTGTTCTCCATATTCCCTGGACATTTGGCTGTTTGTACCTTTTGCAAGAGTCCATTTTCTTCAGCAGGAGCAGTCAGACATAACTTTTCAGGGGCAAACAACACCAGGTCAGTGGACTGGTTGTAAGCCCGGTGGTTTGTACTGCTGTTGTGCAATATATGTTAGACCATTTCCTATCTCTTTTTTGTCCTTCTGCTGTATGGTCTGGCTGATGAATGATAGCACGTTTCTCTGGCAATTGTACAGCTTTAACAGTTCAGTAATTCATGGAGCATTTGATGTTTTACTTCCAACAGAAGTCATAAATCCACACAGCTTCCATAGCTGCCCAGTGGCATGGTATACTCCAAATGCATATTGAGAATCAGCATAAATATTTATAGTCTCTTCTTGGAACAGCTGATAGGCCTTTGTTAATGCAGTTAATTCAGCTGCTTGTGTGCCCAGCTTTGGACTAAGTGGTGAAGCTTCCACTGCTTCATACACAGTAGTTAGTCAATAGCCTGTATTCCAGTTGTGGCTCAGATAATATGACCACCCACAAATAACAATTCCAGATTGGGATTTAGAAACAGTGCATCTGTTAAATCTCCTTGAACCTTTTAGGCTTCATGGGTGGTTACTACACAGCCATGATGTTGTTGTTTCCCCGGGTGAAAGGAGTTGTGTAGTGGGATTCAGCATGTTAGTTACTATCCCAGTGGCTATTCCTTGCCCTTCTTGTGCAAACAAGGTAGAAGGTTTACCACAGTGTGGTAGTCCCAGGGCAAGTGCAGCTAGCTTCAAAATCTTGAATATCTACCTTGTGTGTTGCCCAGTGAATGGGTTCTCCATCATCTTAGGTTATCAGTATTGGGTTTTTCTATTTCCTTGAAAGAGCTGTCTGGGGGTAGCAGAATCCTGAAACAGCTCCTGAAAAGTGTTTGTTTTGAGCAGCTGGTCTTGGAAGATTTTGAATTATTTTAATGTGATTTTCAGATAATAGCTACTCCTCTTGCTGAAGAATGTAACACAGATATTCTATACTTCTCTTACACAAACTGTAACTTATATAGGAAGGCCCGATGACCATTTTTAATTAAAGCAAACAGTAAGGAATGGGCAACAGCTATACAAGATTACTTGGCTACTAATAAAGCATCAACATACTCTATCAAAATTGGATCAACTTTTTTAAACAATATATCCTGAAAGTCTTTTAGTAAAACTAGAAAAATAGTGGAGGCCTGAGCAAAATCCTTAGGCCTTGGCTCTGTGGGCTGTTATCTTCCCCCAAATAAATGCAAAAAGGTGTTGAGAGTCTGGATGAATAGGTTTCCTTTCTTAAGGCAGAAGTTGCACAGTTTCTAGTATGTTGAGGGTTGTATCTTCTCATCTTTAGGGGATCTCAGGTGTAAGTACTCACAGGGGAATGAGAAACTAAACTGAGCCCACTGGGCAAGACTCAGGTCCAGACCCACTAACTGAAATGGCTGCCTATATTGTGAGCTAAAGGTGTCAGGTCCCTGTGTAGTCAGTGGAGATGCATTCAGTGGATCTAAAGATTGGCACGACTTTTAACCAAAACCCAAGAGGGTTTTTTTGGGTTGTTTTTTGTTGTTTGTTTTTGGGGTTTTTTTTCTGTTTTGGAAGCTTAAGGTAACTAAAATCCACTCAGAGCTGACAGAGTTATTTTTAACTTTAAAAAAAGGATCTCATTCTATGTTTGTCATTGTTCTTCTTGCATAATTTAATGCCACATAGAGTCTGTTGTTCATGTAAAATAATAAAATGATACCTGAGGCTTCTTGTTGCTACTCTTCTTCTGCAAACAATAGATAATGTTTCCAGGAGGATTAAGTTTCATATACTTAATATTTCAGTCAGTGGCTTTTTTAGTTAAAGTCTTATTTACTGTACGTTTCTGTGCATTACAAATTGGGGCAATGTGTGTTGAAATGATACAGATGCAACTTAGCTGAAAAATATGATAATGAAAGAAACACTAGCTAGTTGTTGTGAACTATGTTGATAAGCTGCCCTGCAGTGAAAACTAGTCACACAAGGTGCAGAAACTAATAAAACACTGTCCCTAGAGCCAAACGTTGTAATTAAGAACAGCTATTCACACTTTAAATCTGAACATACCTTTTTCCTTAATGTGTATTTGGATTATATTTACTAAATTACCCAAAATATCTCTATTTATTCTAGTAACATGACTCAGTTCTTACTGGAATTGTTCCAGGGAAAACCCTCAACCTTGTTTTTTCAAGTCAAGTTTTGGCAAAATATGTTCCAAATGTACTTTATTTTAAGTACACCTGCAAAGCACTGCGACTTGAAGAAAACGTATCACTAGAGTGTACTGAGCCTGATTCAAATAAGAAATGTCAAGTGGGTGCAAGGTGTGACAGATGTAATGTTGCAGCTTTGGCTTTTAACTGTGGGAAAATTGGAGTCATCTGGAAATTTTTAAAGTGAGGCACTCTGATCCATTAGGATACCTATTTTTAAAGGGTTTTTTTCCTTCTGCTCATCAGTGTATGATACAAGCATCTTTGTGAAGGGGAATGCCTGTCAGGTTCTTTCAGTAATTAGGGCATGAAGCACAGAGGAATTAAGGCCTGGATGCAGAAATTCTGCTCGTGTGTGAGCACTGCCAGTCCAGCTGGTTGTCCCTGCGTATGAAACAGCTGGGTGCAAATGCGCTGTCTGTGCCGCACGCTCTGGGAGAGGCGCAGTTGCAGCAAAGCATAGACAGCTTCAGTGTGCCAGTGCCCTGGACACGCAGGGCCCCTGTGCCCCAGGGGATACTTCTGAGGGCACCTGAAGCCAGTGCAGCTAGGTTCCACATCTGGCTTTGAGGGACACCTCAAGGTTGCTATAAGCAGCAAGGAAACGGGCTGTAGCCATGCAGGATGGCCAAAGAACCTCATCCTGTTTCGTGGAATAGAGGGAGTATCAACAATTCATTCGCCCCTTTTTGAGGAAAGAGATGGACTGCATGTGAAGCTGCAAAGTGAACATACAGCAAACAAAGCAAGACGAAGTTCAGCTTACTGGTAAAACATGTTTTCCTTTCCTTTTCAATGATGATGGCAACAAGGCTAAGTGAGTAACTTCCCTGAGGATGTGGTAGTATTTTCTGTGGCATTGTATAATTGTCTTCATAGGCAGCAGTGTTCCCCCTGTAGCTAGGGACTCATACCACTTGTTCAAACATGTCTGTGTTTGCTTGCAGTCATAAGAAACCTCCCTGTCAGCACTGGGGAAGGCTTTACAGATTCACACATCTTTCCTTTCCTAGCACTGGCTGTGTGGTGTCACTGGTCTGTCTCTCATTTTATGTTTTGAACCAAATGAAGTTTAAATTTGAAAAGCATAGTGAGAATAGATTAATTTTGAGGGGTGATATCTCCCCTCAGAATAATGGTGCTTCACCAGTTTGATGAGATACTGTTTTCTGCTTAATATCTTTCAGGGAACCAGGAGCTCAGGAACATGTCGGGGAAGCCCAGGCTCACCTACTTGAATGGAAGGGGCCGGATGGAGCCCATACGATGGCTGTTGGCAGCAGCCGGTGTGGAGGTTGGTTGACATTTTCAGTAGAGTGTTACGGACTGGTGTTCTCAGCTTTCCTCAGTGAAGGACAATTTAACATGCATGTGGAGGATAAAAGCTGCTTGAGGGTGGCTAAATTATTTTGTCCAGTGGCACTGCGTGTTTGTAACTACATTGTTCCATGGTTGATACTTGGGGTTCAAAACTCATTGGCATTTAGAGTTTATTAGAAGCAGTATCAGTCTTCTGAAGTGATTAATCATAATGGGAGAAAAGGGGGATTTATTTAAAGGGCCTTCATGAATCGTAAGTTTTGTAGCTGTGCTAAACCTCCTTAACTCTGTTGTATTAAGTGTGCAGTTACAACGTGTGTGTAAGCTGGGGTGGGGTTAGAAATATTTGATGAACTGTGCTTCCCTTGGCACTGACTCCAGCCTATCTTGTTTTTGTAGATGCCCACACTCTGTTTCTGCTTGGCCTTGGGTTATTTCTGAATCAATGCACTGATGCAGAAGTGGCCAGGCCCTCTTTGTGCTCCCCATCAGCTGTCAGGGCGTGTGTGGGATCCTCAGCACATCTGCACCCAAACAGTGCGGTTGAAGATCTGGCCCATTACCTTTTGCTTGACTCAGTAGTTCTGTGCATGGTTATGTGCTATCACTTAACAGAAGAAAAATGTTCAAATACAGCAGTGTGACACTATTCTCACTCCTTTTTCAGTTTGAAGAGGTGTATTTGGAAACAAAAGAGCAGTATGACAAGTTAATCAAAGGTAAGAATCCTGACACCTGAGGTTTAGTCCTTCAAAATATTTGTCCAGCCTAGCTAAATTTGTGGTTTGAAAATAGTTTATTTAAACCCGTGGAAACTTCTAGGTGCACACCTTGAATAGTGCAATACTAGGTTTGAGTAACCTGTTATTTCCAGTGCCAAACAACTGCTATAAGCTAAAAGCCAGAGCATCTGTGGTTGTGTTTATTGTTGTACATTAAGCAGGCAAACACTTCTATTTAATACAACTTACTTAACTATGCTGTTGGATTGTTAGCATGGTACCTGGCACAGTTTTGGTCCAGGGCAAATAGAACTCCCTGAGCCTGAGATGTGAAGCTTCCCCTAGTTAAAAAGCATGGAGCCAGCAGGGAGACCTGTGGAAAGCCTGACATGGTCAAAGCAGCATGCCACAAAGGCTTCATGCCAACCTTGGGAGCAAGACCAGTTCTTCCCACACACCAGTGCAGATCCCTAGCCACTGCCCTTGATATCTGGTCAGAAGAAATCCAGCAGTGAACCCCTCTACAGACATCCTGGAAGGAGAAGACCTTCCTGCCAGGGTGGGGAAGGAGTTGGGACTGTGAGGAGCAATAGAGAATGCACATGCCCCTCAGTTTACCTGCTACCCAAGACATGTGAGAGAAACCTCAGAGCAGGCTGAGTGTGCCAAGCCATACAAGGAGACTTGGAAGAGGACTTGCCTGCATTGTGGCTGAGCTCAGAAAGGAAAAGCTAAAATGAGCAAAAATAAAATAGAAGTGGTATTAACTAGATCAGAATTAAAATTGCAGGTCCAGTTGGCTGGGACTCTTACAATGTGGGAGGACAGTGCAGTGTACACAAACCAATTATGGCTCTAAATGTAAGAGCACAGGTAGTGAAAGCCCAAATCCTTAAATCCTTCACAAGAATAGGTTATCTGGAAAGAGTAATACTGTAACCAGGATTGTATCTGAGCTTACTGATATCCACAGAGAATTAAATGGTGGTGAAAAGGATAGGGAAGTGTTATAAAGAAGATCAAGTGTTTTATGTCTATATATTGAGATTAAGATGGTGAGAACATGAAGGAAAAAAGTGTGGTTTAATAGAATGGGTTGAAGAACATTAGATTAATTAGTCATCCTGATAAAGGGACCTCTGGAATGTTGCCAGTTGTGCGGGGCAGGACTCAACAGGAGTAACTCCACATTACTTCTCCCTTAAACTTTTTTTCTTCCCCTACCAATATGCTTTTTGACAGGTTTTCCTGTGTTTAGACACTACCACACTGTTAGACTGGCCCAGGCATGACTTTGGCCCGTGACAGCTGACGG
Organism: Oriolus oriolus; assembly: GCA_013400235.1. Classification (NCBI taxonomy): domain Eukaryota; kingdom Metazoa; phylum Chordata; class Aves; order Passeriformes; family Corvidae; genus Oriolus; species Oriolus oriolus. Next base: position 7,091 of record VXBT01012376.1, on the reverse strand, counting down.
TCCTCCAGGCAATGCCCCAGCAGTGTCAGGATGATCCCTGGGCCGGGGCTGTTCCCAGCAGCAGCTTGCAGACAGGCAGCTGTTTCAGAGGCAAAGAGAGTTAAATAGCTTTGGCCTGGGCAGACCTGTACCTGTTGGCCTGAAGGATGACTAACCTGGCACAATCTGCGCAGCCAAAGGTTGCCCAAGTGCTACCTGGGTATCAACAAGCTCTGCTGGTTGGTTGCAAATAACAGGTGATTGATTTTTAATGAGTGCTCCAGAGACCACCTTTGGACAGCACAATCCAATCCCTGAAATCACTGGAAAATTCCTTTTAATCCTGCATATGTATTCTGTGCTGTGGTTATGTGAAGTGGTTCTCCCTGCAAAACGAGGGAGGAGAGGCAGTCCACTACTGATTTTAAGAGGGACTCCTCTTTTCTGTAGATAAGAAATAAACAGTGTATTCAGTTTAGTCATACTTGCTTCATTGCTTTTTGTCAAGGGCCAGAAAGATGAATTTCATTTTTCATTTCACATCTTTCTGGTGAAAAATATCCTTCCAGATCTATTCGTTTTCCCATTCTATTGTTTCTGCTAGATAGATACCAAGTAATGTTTCTTCCTTAAGATGCAGGGGTGTGTTCTGGAAAGACAAGAACACACGTGATCTTTCTGTGAATGTTTATGAGAAACAAATACAGGCTATTTGTTGCTGCAGAGAGAACTAATCTTTGAATTTTATCTGTAAATTAATAATACAGAAAAAGTGAAGAATCTTTGTTAATTCTAGCCCAGCAAGGTATTTTAACGGCTCTATTTTAACAGCTCTGGAGAAAAAGGCAGGCATATGTGCCTGTTAGAATGAACCTTTGTATCTGAAAGAAGGATTCACCAAACAGGTAAAAATTGAGCAATTAAAAGAAATCATTAACTTTGAGCAATGCAAGTGGCAGCTGTGTATTTGGATTTGGAGTTCTGCTATGATTATAAACAGGGCAGGATTGTTTTCTGGCTGCCCTTAGTGTGTAAATGGAGGAGGGAGTGTCTCCAAAAACAGTGAATTAGTCCAGCAGAAAATTGGTCTAGAATAGACTGACTTTGCAATGCTAAATCGTATGTCTACTTAGCTCTCAGAGCTGCCTCACTGAAAGCTCAGACAATTGCTCTGACCATCACTGGCAGAAAATGGGACTACAAAGAGGTTTCTAAATAGGCCTAAATTGTTGTAGAGTGACACTGAGGCTAGGCCTGTAAAATCTATGGGGACACTCAAACTCTGGTCCTGGAGTGGCTGTGTGAAACTTACTCAAACACCAACAGCTATCACAGGCTCTGCCTCTAGCTCTGCAGCTTCAGGGTGTTTGAAGTGGCCTAACCCCTTCCTGTATTCCAGCAGTTTGGCCTTGCTGCAGTACTACTCATGTGTATGTCTGACAGAGAATTGATCTGCATTCAGAACAATTGGATTTTTTTTTAAAGTTCAGATTTACCACATATCTTTATTCTCCTCCTGTTCCTTGGGTTGGAAGTGCTGGTTCAGGCTTTTCTCACCAGCATGAGGCAGGCTCCAGAAGTGCAGAGGCACAGGCAGGGCCAGCTCCCACCAGCTGGTGAAGCTCTGGCAATGCTGTGAAGCCCAGGGCCCAGCTGCACTGTGGTGACCTCACTAGGAGTGTGATGTTTGATCTTCCCCACAATGTTGGCTGGGTGCAGTGAGTTTTACAGTTACAGCAAGACATCAGTGGTCTCCTACGCTGCAATAGAAATGTGCTCAGTGCCTGGCTCCCCTGTACAGCTTGCAGTCTAGGAGGAACTAACAGGCTTTCCTTCACCTCTCCACCCTAGATGGATTCCTGCTCTTCCAGCAAGTGCCCCTGGTCGAGATCGATGGGATGAAGATGGTGCAGACCAGAGCCATCCTGAGCTACATAGCAGGGAAATACAATCTCTATGGGAAAGACTTGAAGGAGAGAGCCCTGTACGTAACACCTCCTATCACTTACAGAGCACTCTGTTATTTGATAGCTTCATTATAGAAACCAAATTCAATCCTGTAAATCCAGTATAAAAGCATCAAAAAGACTAACAATAAGTTATAACCACTGCTTCTGAAATGCTCCCAAACAGAGACAGGCTTTTATTCTTTTTGAAAAATATTCAGGTTCAGTTCATGCTTAGTTTTGGCTGTGAAAATTGGTACTATGTTGGTGATAAAAGTTCCTATAAGTTGTCTTAGTTAACTGGAAAACAGATGAAATAACTTCTGTGCTTTTCTTCTGCCATCTTCCTCTGACCAATAGGATTGACATGTATGTGGAGGGAATAGCAGATCTGATGCAAATGATTTTGATGTTTCCTTTCTCTCCACCTGATGCAAAGGAGAAAAATATTGACTCAATTAAGGAGAGGGCAACTAACAGGTACTTTCCAGTCTTTGAAAAGGTAAGTGACAGCAAGTATGTGTCTATCAAACTTGAGATTATCCAAGAAGTTTATGCAAAATAAGAATGTGTTTGTAGTGTAGGTCAGTTCCCAATCCTCAGCTTTCTTGGCTATCTCAAAGAAGGAGAAATACAGCAGCACATTTTCCTCTGTCTGTTGGCTTGTGTTGTCAGGGCTGTGGTGTTTGAACATCTGCAAAGCAATATGTTCTCGGGTGTACAGAAAAACTTTTCACTAAAGTGAAAGCAAGCACATGTGATTGTTTTTCTTGAAGGAACAGTTCTATACTTTTAGAGCCCATCTCTCTGCCATGCTTAATTTCATGTGGAAAAGTTTCACTGGAGGACTAGAAAAAATCCCTTGCGAATAAATCAGGTAGAGAGATTAGGAGTACTTTAGTAAAATAACAGTCATGAATGTGTAAAACAACAAACCCAACCCATATGATTCATGCATCTGGCAATATTTCCAACTTTTATAATATTTACCTAGTTTTGTTGGAAAACAATAATAAAGGCTGAACATCACAGAAATTCTTAACACTAAACCTGTTCCCAAAGGCAGGGATTTTCTTTACTCAGCTGTTGCAGTTCTGCATTTCTAAGTTTGCTTCCTGATATCAACACTGGACATCACTTTATATGAAGTATCTAAATGGGAGTTCTATGAATTCCTTAAATTGCTTGTTACTGCTTCCATTATCCCTATTTCTAATTCTAGGACTGTTACTAGTCTGCTTAAGCATGGGGTTTTGTTTCTGTTCCCGGTGCCTATCATCATTCATCGTTACTTGAGTGACCAAAGTTTGTAGTCTATGTACTAGAATATGAAATGAACAAAACTTCATTTTTTTTCCAGCAACAGTGAAATGATTTAGGTTCAGCTTCAGCTGAAAAGTCCACCCCAAAATTTCAGATAGAATTGCTGCTCAGCTCTGCAGCTGTACTGTGAGGCTTAGCTTCCAAGGATGTCCATATGCCACACTCTCATCTGCAGCCCATGTTTTCTTGTCTTCCCCAGGTTTTGAAACAACATGGCCAAGACTTTCTCGTGGGCAACAAATTCAGCTGGGCAGATGTTCAGCTAATGGAAGCCATTTTAGCAGTGGAGGAGAAGGTTCCTGCTGTGCTGGCAGGGTTTCCTCAGTTGCAGGTAATTTTGTTACTGAGCAGGCTGTATTTAGGCGCTAGAGGTCAGCCTTGAAGTGATCATCTCCCCAGGCTGTGTAAATCACATTTTTGTGGCCAGAATTTCTCTCTTGTTCTGTTTTTTTATTTTTTTTTTAGGTGTTTAAAACCAAAATGAGCAATATGCCTACAATTAAGAAGTTCCTGCAGCCTGGCAGCCCAAGGAAACCCCCACCAGATGCCCATTATGTAGAAACTGTGTTGAAGGTTTTTAAGAAATGAAAGCCTTGCCGCCTTTGGTGAGACCCAAAATGCTGGGAGAGCGGGGGAAAGCAGATCAGCAACCCCAAACCCTAAACCAAAGGAGAAAGAAGCTCAGCAAATTAGTATTGTTTTAGTTAAAACCAGTGCTAGAAAAACAAAGCAACCCATACCAGAAATAAAGCATTCTATTACACTGGCAACGTGACAGCAGCTTTGTCTTTATTGATATCAAATGCTTGGCAAAGCATGAAAACAAAGTCGTATGGAGGCAAAGAACTATTTGTAGGGTAGGGAATTTCTTAATTTGGAAAAAGAACAATGCATTTGTTAGTATTGTCAGAATGTAACTTGTTGAAGAAGATATTTTCTGCACGAAAAGAAGCTCGGAGTAAGAGCTGTGGAAGAGAAGAAAGAGAAGACTGGCAGCACCACTTACCATTTAAAGAAGTAGACTTGTTTCAGGTTTCCATTCTTAAATTTAAAGCTTGTGGGTGGATTGGATTTTTAAGGTCTCTCAGCAAAGTTTTTGCAAAACTGATTATTTTTCTGTATAAATCAAGTATTTCAAACCTTGCGTGTGATCATACAAGCTACTCACAAGCAGATTACAAGTACATTACCTCTTGAGAGCAAACTGTCATGAAAGAAAGGTGCAGTCTGTTTTGCAGACTCTGGCAAGGCAGAGGGGATTTATTTCTACACAATTAGGACAGGACACAGAGCAACAGATAGTCAGGTTCTATTGAATTTCAAATAAAAATATTCACAAGGCTGTTATTGTCTGCTGTAAAGTGGCCTGAGTCAACAGAGAAGCAGCTGCCTAGAAGGAAACTGTGTTCCAACAACTGTCAGTAACCAGATCTGATGCTTAATATTCTATGACATGAGTGAAGAAAAAAAGAAATTAGAAAAAATATGGGAAAATGAACCTGAGGGAGAAAACACAAGAATACCATTTCCCAATATAGCTCAGTGAAGTGACATTTCAAGTCAAGTTAGGAGACAGACTGTATTGGACTTAGTCACCTGAACTCTCAGTGGATACTTGTGACAAGATAAGAAATGTCAGTGTTGGCATAAATCACCCTCTGAATCAGAGTTGTGCTCCTCTCTCCTACCTCTAAGGGAAGGCTGAAGGGACTGGCTTCATCTAAACTTTTAACTACCTCAGTTGAGACAGAATAATTTTGAGTAGTTCAGCTATAACTCACGAGCGTGCTGAGGGATTCCTTCTGAATTTCAGTCTGTTGGAAGGAGACTAGACAGCTTTACCAGACGTAGGTGTCTACAAAGTTAGGTGAGATGAGCTTTCCCAAGTTTTCTACACTATCTACACTTTTGACTTTCAGGCTTGAACTCATGTTTTCCTACAGTGCAGTCACTAGACTCAGGATATCTCCTAGTGTTTATCATGTGCAGGCCTTCAAATGGTAAAGCCAGACAAGCTACCTAAGAGTGAGCTTGGGTTCGTGAAACACCGCCAGGTGTGCCTTGGTGCACATGTCGATGCATGGAAAGCTTCAATCTGCCACACTATCCTAGATTCTGCATCCTAAGTCATATATGTCCAAAAATGTGGGAAACACTTCCCAGCAGTGTCAGAGGCCGGACAGGAGACCTTCCCAAAATGTAAGGAGGGGACAGAGGGGCGTAGAGCCCTAAGCAGAAGGGGGAGCTACAGGAGGCCCTCTCAGTGAGGGGTCCCCTTTTGTGAAGCCTGGCTGTCCTTACGTGCCATATGGGGTACAGAGTGTTCCACCTGGGGACTAGGCACCTCCTAAAAGACAATACATTGCAGTGGTGATTCTTCTCATTCCTTGTCCTTCTGTGGTTCTAGCTCTAAAAAAATTATTAAGCTTGTTTTATTGTCAAGCATGGAACACATCAATGTAACAGGTACCAAGAGTGAGGACTGACAGGATGAGGATCATTTTCAGCTACCAAGCAAGAAGTATATGTACAGGAAGGACCTGAAGGAGACAGCCCCTGTACTGTAAATGCAGCTGCTGCCTACAACAGTATTAACCACGTAGATTAGATAGGCAGGACGGTGCATGGGGGTTTATGCCCTATTGACTTTTTGAAATCAACACAGTTGTCCAAAGAAAGCAGTCAGGAGTGCAGAGGGCAGTTTGCCTTCCAATACCACACTTCATTCACTGTCTCTTACAGTTGTCTTTGGTGTGTATTTTCACTGAGTCAAATCCAGGGAAACATTTTTGACATACCAAAAAAAACCCCAGCAACCCAAAAACCAACAATCAACCCAGATGTCCAGAGATGAAATTCAGCAGAAGTGTCCTGAAGGAATATATATATATATATACCCTAAGCAAGGCATTAGAAGGTTGCGAAAGATTTGAGCTGACTTAGTTGATGTGACTTATGGAAAGTGGCAATGTGCTAAAATTTAAAAAACCATAAAATATTAGAATAAAAGTGTGATTGGCATAGCAGTATTCTTTTAAACTGTGTGGCCTATTCAGCTGTTATAATTATTTTTAACTAGCATGGTGCCAAGCAACAAAAATAGGAGGCATATTACCATTTTGTGCTGGCACAGATGTTCCCAGTGATCTTGACCTCTCTTCTTACACTTGTACATAGTCAGCATGAGGCAGGAATTTATTTTCTGTAGGTGGGAAGTGACTAAACAGAGCTAATTGGTTTTGTTTGCTTAAGAGAGAAGTTTCCCGATTGCCGAGAACTGTTCGTAACTCACTGTGTAGGAGGGGCTACAGAGTTACGGAATCTCAAGGCTGAGCTGCTGAGTTTACAGTGAGTTACACTGCGCTCGAGGTAAGGGGGGTTTTTTCTTTATTTTGGACATGCAGGGAATTGTTGTACATGAAACTCAGTCAGTGAATGGATTTTAGAGATTGAATGTGTGTATGTACTTTCTTTACTAACACAGTTATGTGCACCAAGGGTTAGATTCTTAATCAGCTGCTTTCGAGATGTACAGAATGAAGAGAAAGAAATGTAGATCTCAGAAGTGGGGCGGGTTTCCTTTCACCTCCTTCTTCCTACTGTAGAGAAGCTGACATGTTATTTACCAGGGGAATATGGTGGGGGTTTGGGCGTTNGTGGGTGAGTCTGCCTAGGAACTGCTGTTGCTTTAAGTTCCTGCCTGGGAACTGTTGTTGCTTGAAATTCCGGCGGAGTGGGAACTGGACCAAGCAAGCATTGCCCTGTGGCTGTGGCTGTAGTAAAGGCAAATCTGAGGGGTTTTGAGGCAAAACCAGAGGCAAAGTTAATTTCCACGTCTTTGGA
>VXBT01012375.1:271563-521920 GCA_013400235.1 Oriolus oriolus | reverse complement strand
CAGTGTCAAACCACGACACTCTGGAAACACACACACAACCAGAGCCCATGCTCCCCAGTCCGAGCCCCAACATAAAATGCCCATATCTCCTTCTGGAGCTTTGCAGACCACTGGAATAACAACAAGTCCCTCAGACTGCCAGGCAGATGCTCTTATCCGCTCTAACTCCCCCAGGAAAGGACAACCACTAAAATAGGCACCAGATGGCCAAAAAGCCAACCTGAAAAATGAAGGGAAGGTCTTCTCTGCAAAGTGTTCACACATCTAACACTGGTGACAGAACCGTCTGGATTTCTCCATTTAGTCTACACTACTAATGACTCCAGCAACACATTTATAGCATTATAACTTAGACAGCATCCTTCAACTCTGAGCTTAGTCAGTTCTAGATGTTTGTGATAGTAGATTACCTTTTTATTCCCCTTGCTCTAATTCTTGAGGTGAAAAGTTCTTATAAAAACCACTTGCTAACTAATACAGGTTCATCAACAATTTGCATTTGCTAATGATGTTTAACAGACCACAGTGATTGCTGTCCAGAATTCTTCTAAGAGGCAAAACAAACATCTAAATTATAACTTTCTAACATCTGCTTCCTCTAGGGGGGGATTTGTATGAGGTTTGACAGATGCAAGAGCTCTGAAGAATGGCTGTTACAAATGAGGCAGATAGCAGAGTCTTGGAAAATGCAGCCAATCTCAGCTTATTGAAATGAGCTCCAACCCGAGGCAGAAATAACACACAGCTGTTCCTTCTGACTGCTGTTCAGGAGAGAGATAGTATCTTGTGAGAGTATTAATAGATCTCATTTTCCAGGTGCTATGCAGAATAAAAGAGAGCTCACCATTTCATCTCATTTGATGTTATTTATAGTGTATTAAACAAAAAAAAACCCAGCCCCCCCAAATCTACAAGCTAGCCAGGGTAGCAATGGTAATGCTGAGCAAAACAGTCAGCAACTACCCAAGTCCATACATTAGCTTTTCACTCAAAGCATGATTTTGTGTATGCCACAGCAGGAGCTTTTAGGGTCATACTGTCTTCAGAGAAGTGAACGACAGCTCTGTGACTGTAACTCTTCAGTTCAACTTAATTCTTATTACAACTTACCATGAATTTTATTTACTAAGCCAAACGTAAAGAAAATTGGATGTCAATATAGTAGCAAGTCCTTTTAACAATAATTTTAAATCTGCCTCTACACCCTATTCCCAAGACACTCCTCTGACTCAAGAAATAGCTGCCTTCTGGAAAGAATGAAGGAAAGAGGAATATCTATGTTTACCACAAATTCTGCAAAAAAAAGGAAAACAAGAAATTATGTACCTTTTTAAAAATTTGTTGGGGTAGGAATATTGGGGTTTTTTTTCATTTTTTCTTTTAACAGAATCAGTGAAAAGTTGTAACAGGGCTCCTGTTTGTACATCCTATGAAGTAAATGACCATGATCAGAAACAACAGTGCCATAACAGCTGGGAAAGAAAACAGAAAGAGCAGATGCTTTTAATGGCCAAAGAAGCTCCACGAAAGCAGCAACAGACAGCCTGCTGCCATGGACTGATGGCTTTATTAATGCTGCACTGATCCCCTCTCAAACCTGTGCAGTCTCATTACAGTTTTGGGAGGACAAGCAGCTGGGATTTGGGCTGATCTCTGCAGGACTGCATCTCCAGGGCCAGCTGTTGACTCTTCCTGAGAGAGGTGGACAAGGGCTGGGCAAATCTGTTCTACTAGTATCCTGCCAAAATGTGAGTTAATTTTCTCAGGCAGCAGGAGTCAGGACATATGCTGGCTGTGTGTTGAGCTGTGTGTTTTAACACTGCTGCTGCTTCAGGGAAGGTGTGTTTGACCACAACCACTTCTCCCTTGTGTGGGACAGCCTGCCCATACAATTGCTTCCCTTCAATTTTGAGTCAAGCTGTGCACAAATCTCGTGCACGCTGTCCAAATTGCATGCAGGGTATAAAACCACAACCACATCTGTTCCTCATACAGCAATTCCACACAGTTCTGCACCCTTCTGGCCTCACAGTCCATAATCTCTATTAAATTCACTCTGTGTCTGACAGGATAAATTCTCATTAGCATCTTGTGCTTTCCCTTCTGAGACCCCACAAGGAATAACACACATTACTTGCCAACCTAAATAGCATTTTTCCTTGTGCCCAGCCTCTGGCACTTAGAAAAATGAAGGCTAAGTATCCTGCAAAAGGAAGCGGCAGCATGCCTTGCAAAATTTGATGGCTATAAGTGGTGAATAACTTCAAAGAGTTCCCAAACTGGCAGGATGGTTATCAGCTGCCAAACTGAACAAAAGTTTGGTGAGCTCACAGCACCAAGGCAGCACGCTGGGCAATGCTGTTGCTGTTGCTACCAGCATTAGGAAAAACACGGTGCCCACAGGAATACATTTTTATTGCCTACCACCTAGCCAGGAGGAAGAATATAATTTGCAGCAATATAGAACAGTACATTATCTGTTTTGAATTTGTTTTGCTCAGTTTTCCTTAAGAAACCTTCACCAAAGTAGCTCAAAATGAAGGATAAATATTTAACCCCCTTGTTTCAGAAATGCACTGTCATAGAGGAATAAAATTTTAATGCAGATAAACTTCCTGTGTTGTAAATCTCACACTGCTGTACAAGAGGCACTGGACATACAATTTGTGTGCCAAGACTGCAGCACATTATTGCATATCCACAATAAATTTCCAGTGGATGGACAGAATACACAAAATCTGAATGAATAGCACACTCATGACACAGCTGATACGATACTTAGGATATGAAGGTGAGCAGTCTAAACACTTTAAGACTCTCTTTCTAGTCACAATTTAAAACCTTGAGATGCTGAAGTAGAAAAAAGCCAGCTCACTGTGAAAACCATGTGGAGCTCACACTACTTGTCCTTAGGATGAAGACTTTTGACTCAAAGGCTCTGTGGTAAAAGATGAATAGAGTAACTTCACCTTACTACTACTGAATAGCACTCCTCAAATACGGCCAGACTTGTCAAGTCAAAGGCTTCCTAAATAAGCAGTCATAAGAGTCATCCAAAAAAATAAAAGTACTTTCTCTTAGAGTATCTTATCCCTCACAGGTTATCAAGCACTCCCTGAGAAAATAAAGGGCAGAACATGTTATTGTGTAAGATGCTCACAGACAGCACATTGCTGGTGCAGACATTTTCATTTTTTCAAAGTACTCTGAGAACTTCTCTAACTCTATACCTTGGTAACCCTTCCCCAAAAGAAAGGCTTTGTGCACTTGTTGCTGGAACTGAAATCACCCATGACCAAGGCAGCAATTCAGAAGTGAAATCCCTGCTGCAAAATTGTACCACTTGCAAAAGTCAGCATTTTATGGCTACTTTAAGGGGTAATGGACTCCCTAAACAAAAAATTAAATTCCTAAATTTATTCTTGAGCAGTTTTCTAGAAGAATGAGTGTCAGCACATCCTTGTGGTTGTAGAGTAGAGGCAACCCCTACATTATCTATGTTCTAGAAGAAAGCTGTTGTCCCTTTATTGGGCCACCTAGAGATAGGCAGTGCCATGTGAAGCTGACTCTGAATTGGGAACACACAAGTGAGAAAGCTAGAAGGATCACATGAGTCTCAGGAAATGCAGAATTCCATATAGCATGGACTGGAATGATAAGACAGTTTTCTTACACCGTGAACACTTACGAAGGAGAGAGCCACTCTTCCTCCTCCTCCCTCCTCTAGTCCACCAAAAAGCAAAATTTTGCTTTGGGAAGAAGAGTTCAATGTCTGAGCAGAAGATACCAGACCTCTCATTTTATTTTCTTTTTCTAGAGTACAGCAAAAATGAAGGGTTTAACAAAAAGATGAGGAACGGGAGCCCCGTAACATCTGGTTCCCAGTTCTACAGCCTGTCCTCAGATGCGGAAAGAAGAAGCCTTCTGCAGAGACACAAAAGGACCTGTATGCTGCTGGTGGCTTTCTATTTTTCAGTGATTCTATAAATGAGAGGAAAACAAGAATTTAGCACTAGCTGAGAATGGATTTTTTTCCTAACCACAGTCATGTAACTTGTAGGAAGGACAATTCTTGCTACCTGCATTTAAAGCCAAGGTAATTAGATCAAAAAGAATTTGATAAGAAAGTAAAACTTTCTGTTTCAATTTCTCCCCCTCCCCCAATTTGATATAAACAGTAACATCAAAGTCTGAGCTAATGATGTTACCTAAAGACAATACAGTGCACTGAACATAGAGCAGTTTCTACTGCATGATAAACTGAAAAAAGACAAGCACTTCAGTGCAATAAAATCAGGAGAGGAAATACTTCCAAAACAGCTGTAAAGGGATGGAAAAGGGAGAAGCTGCTAAGAGGGATTGATTAATATTAGCACCCTTAGTGCTGAGAAACTGAAAATATCTTGAAAATATTCCGTGAAGACGTAGAACTGGTAACACTTCTCAGGTCACGTACAAAAAGAAGTGAAACTAATAATTCAGAATATATTTGCTCCAGGATGGTGATGGTTTCAGTTCCATAGATACAAGTCTCAGGGGGATCTAAGAGTTTTGCTCTGTAGTTCAAATCAGTGTCTGGGAAACAGTGCTCAGATGTTCTCTGCTCAGCGATTAAAGGATTAACAGAGCAGGGCAGCAGCTTTCAACCTCTCCAAAGTTCTGAATTTGTGTTTGTACATGCTGAGCTTTCAGGGCTGCCCAAGCAGGAGATCATTTGAATAGGATTTTCAAAGGCACACAGAACATACCTAGCCCCTCTCCATATTATAAAGTAAATGAAAAACACACATTTCCTGAAATTAAATCTTGATCCTCCAATAAGCTCAAGAAGAGAACAGACCTCTTCACCAATGCGGGGTTCATGCAAGGGCCAGAGCTTAGTGGGTAAAGGCTGCAGAACAGGGAGTTCTGAGAAAGATTTAGCACCATATGCAGGGCCTAGACATGAGAAATAGGAGCGTCAGGATTCCACCAGTAATCTCTGTCATGAATATTTCCTGAATGCTCAGACTTGAAAACAGTCTTAAATTAACAATTGACTGGATTATCAAGCACTTGCAACCCAGCTTTGAAAGAAAGATTTATGCTGTGTTTAAAATGCATCTTGAGTAAACCATCTCTGTTTTGTTGAAGCCATAATGATAATGCTCATCATTACTTGACATAGCTTAATTTTCTATATGGCTCACACGCTTTTCAAAACAGGAACTGCCAGAATATATTAAGCATGTTCTACACTCATCAAGTGCCCTGAATCTGGTCACTGCACTGCATTTCTGCTTCACAGGTAAAGCACAAACCCAACATGATTGACAGCATAGAATAATCCATTTATGGAGGATGCATCTCTGCAGTGCTTTCAGCTGGCCTCCCTCTCAAAGCTTCTCAGTTAGGAGCTGCCATACTACACTTATTTTCTCATTATCCATGAAGCTTCCTCGGCTTTATTGTCCGTAGTGCCTAGCATGTTAGCAGTCCCTCTGCTAAGGCACCATCCTTGTTTCTACCACACCTGCCCAATTTCTGACCTGTTTTCTTCATAGAACTGGGATTTTTGCCTCACAGGCAAGCTTGAGTTTTATTTTCTATTTTAAATATAAAGCTAATTAGGCAGTGACAGATCAAACCAATCAACTGGCACCTCTTCAGTTAAGTCCATTAACTGTGAAGCTCTCCTCCTATTCTTAAGCATTGTCAGCACTTTACCCCATCTTAAGACCTTGATGCTACCTGGAAATCCTTATAAATGTACATTCTCATACTAAATTAAGGTAGAAGGTTTCTGTCCATGCTCTCAGATTGCTTTAATGCTAATTACTTTATATCAGCTCTTGTTTCTGTCATGGTTTATTCAGCTATTCTCTGGAAAAGCTGACTGAACTTCCTTCAGAAACACATTTCGGCTGGAGGCAAACACAAATACCTGGCAGCAGTAAGACTTCTCCAGTGCTGATGGTCTCCTTGTCAGTTTGGGGTGATGACAGCTAGCAGATAAAGTGGCTGAGATACTGGAGGAGAGGACAGGCACAGCCACAGAGATGATGGGACCAGCAGGTACCAGAGTCAGTGCCACCCTCCTTCCCTGGCATATCAGCCCAGATATTGCAGCAAGAAGGTTGAGCAGAAGGTTCACAGGGTGGGCCACACACCACATCTGGTAGTGTCCTCTGCCTTCAGAGGAGATAGGGAGACACCACATCACTGCACTGTGCCAGGCAAGGTGGTTTTTCATCACTACAGAGAACAAAGGCAGTGATGTGGAACACAGAGGAAAGGAATAAAACCCTTTTCCCCTATCCTGTAACTCCATATCTTGCAGAGTATGAGAGTTGCGGGCATGCACACACTTTCCTCAGAAATAAGAAAGGGAGAGTTTAATCTTCCTTAAAAAAAACCAGATAGGGGACATGCTTCTGAAGAGATGAAAGCCACAACAAGATACCGCATAGATACTTCCAGCGAAAATGTTTTAAATGCTCAGAGCTGCAGCTCCCATTCTTGCATGTTAAACAAATACATCACTGAGCTTGTGTGCTATTTGGTTCACACTGCAGAGAAATTGAAATTGAAATTGACTCGTAGTTTGAGGAAAGAAGAAAAATACTAATTTTGTAAGCTAAAGTTATGCTAGCCATCCAAAGCTGTTAAGCAGCGTGGATCTCTGAAGAAGTGTTTTTGGCACCAATGCAAATAAATGTAAACTGAGTAAAGACTATATGAAAACAGCATGATGAAATTTAAATGCCAGTAAATAATGTTTTTGCTCAAGAGGAATTTAATTTAGAAGATACTGTTTAAGTTACTAACTACTGTACCATTTGCAACTAGACAAAGAAGAAAATTCATGGGCATTTTTCTTCCTTGGCCAGGATATGTTTATAAGTATAAATACTATTGATATTTTGCTGCTACTGAGAATCTGCTATCACCATGTAATCATCAAAATAATACACAAAGGAGCATATATCAAGTGCATGATAGTGTGGAGTGTTATCTTTAGCAACGTTTAAGTTGAGAACAAGCCACAAACCCCAGAAGTTATAGAAATAATCTACATGACTACAATAAATCCTTCCTACTGTACTGTAGAGGGTTGCTTATTCTTGACAAACCACACATTGTACAAGATGGTTTTTTAATCAGACTCAGAGATTTAGACCTTTCCACCTACAAAGCAGTGCGCACTCAGCCTTTAAGGATAGGCAAATTGGTTAAATTAAAACAGTACTTCTAAAAGAAAATGAATACAAAAATACTTCTATTCAAGCACTTCATAGTAGTGGCTTCAAAATAAAAATTATGCTAGGAAATAACCAGGTGCTGCTTGACCTCATACTAACAAAGAGGGAAGGCCTTGTTGGAGATGTGAAGGTTGGGGGCAGCCTTGGCTGCAGTGATCATGGGATTGTGGAGTTCAGTATCAGGTCGAGAGGAAGCAGGGCAGCAAGTAAGATTACAACCATGGACTTCAGGAGAGCTAACGTTAGCCTTTTCAGGGATCTTGGAAGAATCTCCTGGTGGACAACAAGCTGTCCATGAACCAGCAGTGCCCTGGTGTCCCAGCAGGTTTATGGTATCCTGGGTTCATTAGGAAGAGCACTGACAACAGGTTAAGGGAAGTGATCCTGCCCCTCTATTCAACCTTGGTGAGGCCTCACCTGGAGTGCGGGGTCCAGTTCTGGGCTCCTCAGGATAAGAGAGACATGGAACTCCTGGAGTGAGTCCAGTGGAGAGTGACAAAGACTATTAAGGGACAAGACCATCTCTCCTTATGGACATGCTTAGAGAGCTGGGCCTGTTCAGTCTTAAAGAGATGACTGAGAAGGGACCTCTTCAGTGTCTATGAGTACCTGAAGGGAGGTGTCAAGAGGAGGTTTCCAGGCTCTGTTCGGTGGTGCCAAGCAATAGGACAAGAGGCGTTGGACAGAAAGTGATGCACAAGAAGTTCCCCCTGAACATGAGGAAGAACTTCTTTCTTTACTGTGCAGGTAACTGTGCACTGGATCAGGTTGCCCAGAGAGGTGGAGTCCCTTCCAATTTTACCCCTGCTGTGATTCTGTGAAATTTTGGGTCTACCCCCTCACAGTGCTTACTACCGTTCAGCTCAATTTGCTTTGATTTCAAACCTGCTCTAAGGACCTGCCAAAGCAAGTCAGTTCTCTATATTTTTCACCAGCAAGATCATCAGGCCTTGTGAGGCCAGCTTTTGCTATGGAGCCTGCCCCCCACAAGACCAGAACTGACAATGCTCTCTGCAATACAGGCAGGAGTGGCTGCCTGACTATAACCCTTAAGAGAGCTCTGCAGCCTTTTAGAGTTTCATGTGTCACAGCTTTCCTTCCCCATCACATGAATAATGCTCTCATTGCCATTCTTTTCATATTTTATCTGCATATGATAATTTCTTCAAGCTGAAAATTCCTCCTGTAATCACAATAATTCATCCATGTTCACCTGGTAAATGTCTCATTTGCACTAATGTAGAAATGTGGCAACACGTTGCCTAGTGACCGGGAACATTCCCCTCCACCCTTTTCTCTCACAAAGTGAGGCTTTTTCTATTGCAAATAAGTGAGTATTTTAATGTTATGGAATTAAGTTTTAGTAGATGTCAGCTTCCTAATAACATTGGCAAGGTCTATAAAATAGAACTCCATACATCTGCTTGCCAAATGGCTTTCTAAGCCTCCTAATGTTTCCATTTATGCAATACAATCCTATTTTAGATGTCATTTTACAGCTCTAGGAAAAACACTTTCCAGTCGAAACACATTCCAATGCATACATTTGGCTTACAGGAATATATACAGGCGACAGTCCACTGTCTATCCAAAGGATTTGCTCTCTTTTCCTACTCCAATCCCAAACAGTCATGGTCTCTATTTCAACTCTATCTTAGCAGCCCTTCCTTTGCACAGTTAATAATAAGTGCAGGAACTACTGAGTGAAGTTCTTTCATTTGTGATCTGCAGGTGGTGGTAATGGTCTCTTTGGCTTTAAACATTTGTGTGTCAGATTAACACAGAGAGAATGCAGGATGATGCACAGAGCAGGATGTCAGCTGCAGCGCAGCCAACACCCAGCTCACAGACCTTGGGCCTGGTTCCAAGAATACACACAGAAGGCTTAAAAAGTAAGGATTTTAACAATGAAAAAGTAATGGGTTGCTTGCTTGTTTTAGTTGCCTCCATGTTCTTTTTCATGCTTCACCCTTTCCATGTTTCTTCCATCAGTAGATAGGAAGAGGACATTTAAAAACGTTCCATGGCATATTTTCAAATAAAAGCTGCCAGTCTCACATAAAATTCCAGTTTCTGGAGCCTTTGAGAAAAACAAAGTACTGCAAAATTCAGTTAATTCACCTGCGGATAACTTGGAAGCAAATTCCTCTGCCATTCAGATACAACTTTTCTGTGGCACCACCCAATACTGCACCATCTCAAAGCTTCTCAGAGGGAGACACCATCCTTCAGATGGCCCTCCATTCTGTCCCCCCTTGAAACATTGCACTGACATCTCTGGAGCAACCAACCACCAGCATCCAAAAGTTTCATCTGTTTCAGGGACCAAAAGGGGATGTCAAAACTTCCCCTAGCAATGATAACTCAAGTTCGTGAAGTAAATTCTGGCATTTTCCTGTGCTTTCTAGAGCAGACACAAGTATTGACTTAAACATAGCTGCATGAGATATTCTCAGCCAAAATGAACAGGAGATTAAATGTGCAAAGAATGAAGCAAAAATTCTGTAAGATGGCTCAAGAGAAATAACAGGTCCCGTCACATATCAAGTTGTCTAATGTTAAGATCATTAAAGACCTTGAATGCTGCCATGGACAAACACTCTCTCTTGTGAAGAAGAAATATCATGTCTCTTGTAAGGAAGCAGGAGAACAGCCTTAAAAAAATGGTGGAAGAAATTTGACCTTTGGGATTTGGTTATGAAGTTTTATTTACTCCATCCCTTTCTGAACAGGGATTTGGTTTAACATTTTAAAAGAGTCTAATTCCCAGTTTCATAAATGACTTTTATTTTTTAATATGACTGGCTTCTAATTCAGTTGAGCATATCTAAAAAGTACACAGTTAAGTAGAAACCATATAAATACTGTTCAGCTTCCAGCAAGCCTCACTGCAGCTGGCAAGGGTAACAACCACAGTTCAGCTTCGGGACAGCCAAGAGGAGGGACAGAAAAGGCACAAGTGAATTAAGTGAGAAATTTCGGGAAGTGGGATGAAAGGCTTTGTTGGACATTATTAGTGTGTGGGAAAAAAGAAAGAACTTGCAGACAGCCTGGAGTAGTTTAGTTGTACATACCCCAAGCACATAGGAAAAGCCTCTGTCTGAGATGCCTTAGGGTATGAGAAAGAAAGCTCTCCTACTATTAAATTTCATTCTTCCTAAGGGAATTTGGAGTTTGTCCATCCATTTATCGATGAGCAAAATTCTTCCAGCTAGAAAGAGGATCAGGGATGGAACCATTGAGCTACATTTCTACCTGCTGAGTTGTCTATAGCAGTGACAGCTGGCATAAAATTTTGCTATGGGTTGCACATTTATGGTCTCGGATTTTATTAAAAAGTGGTGGAAAATGTTCCATATAAAGCCTTGCTTGGGTGTTATTTATGAACACTGAAGGGCCAGATTTATAAAGTGAATTACGGATTACGGTTCATTTTGGCTGTAAGCAGCTCCTTATATCATTGAGTATAAGAGAGGGAGGAGAAGACATGTATCCAATAAGTACCATCAAGTTTTTGCTTCTTATTTGAAGCTTTCTTCCACCTTTGTCCCCATTTTGCCTCCTCTCTCGTCTGGGATGGCTGCTTTGAGCAATTCAGCTGCTTTCTATGAAAGAGACTGAAACCAGGTCCTTGAGCTCTTATATTGACCAAGAAACATATCTTCACTTCCTACCTGCTCTGTCTGGAGGAAACACTGGCATCTGAAATGTGGCCAGCTCAGTCAGAAAGTCAATGAATGCAGAGAACTTGGCAGACATTCCGTGTATGGATACACAACAGAATAATTGTCCACCCTGCACCAGACCTCCACGCATGCCAGGGATCACACCTTTCTAATTCTGGACCTGGAGACCACCGACCAAGGGTCATTTGGTGGGGAAATGGGAGTAGGTTATTACTCTTGAGAACCATAAGCAAGACCAATTCTATCTGTGCCGCTGCCTCTACACCACGTGCATTATCTGGCTAGATGCAGACTCCCACTTCACCTAAGGCAAACCAGCACTAGCTGCCTCACAGGAGTGCTGCTGAAACAGCATCTGTAAAATGCTCTGTGCCTGTAGAAAAGCAGAGAACAGAGACCCTGAGGACCCCTCTGGGTCTACAGCATTGCTGCTGATGGGGACAGGAATCTTTCCAGCCATTTCCTCCTCCTGAAGCATTTATGACACAGTGAAGAAATAGAAATAAAGCACTAAGTTTTTGGCTTTAGAGTTGTGTGTATCCCCACCCCAGGTTTCTCTTCAATCCAACTTCTCTTTTCATTTATACTCTGTACTGCAGTCCTGTGCAGCACCTCTTAACCTGGTATGGGCTGCCCCACATTGCCACCTTCCCTAAGTGCTTTATATATTTTTAAAAACATCACCACATTCTGCCAGTTCAAAAGTTGCTAAGTCAATCTCAGGAAACAAGAAATTATTAAGGAATGACCTGAAAACAGCCACAAAATGAAACTTCTCTTTCTGGTTGCCATCAATAATTTGTTTTAAAGAGTATAATTTGTATTACTGACAACAAAGCTGTTATGAAGTTCTGGGACTTGGAAGTCAGTCCTTAAATAACATGCATAAAACTCAGGGGAGGGAGGGGGAAGCGGAACACTAAAGACTATTGAGCAAAACAGAGCAGGCTACTGGGAAAACAGTGAAGACAGAAAAATTTGAGAAAAAATATAAAGCTCCTGAGGAAGTGGAACCCCTGTTTTACTCCCCAGATATGTGGAGAACCTGCAATGCTACTAGATCAGTTTTCTTTTCCTTGTTTTTAAAAACAGGCAAGGTAAGTATGGAGAAGAAATACAATATTGTTCTTCAAAGCCCAAGGGCCACCATGACAAATCAAATCTTTTCAAGTCAGCAGGACAGTGTGTTTGATAAAATACTGTCAAGTTTGGGCAGAATAACCTGGCCCAGTATGATGGAAAAATATAGGCAAGGGCATGCCATGGGAGTCAAGCTGGGATGGAAGCAAGGGAACTAAAGGTGGACTCTGTTTGAGAGCAAAGAAATTAAGAAGCTTCCCAAAGGCAGAACTAGATACCCATGACATGCATTATTGAAACATGAAGGGGAGGAAAGCATCAGTTAGCTACAACATAAGGGTTATTTATACACTTGCAAATGGGGAAGTGCTCTGATTTACAAGGTAGAGCAACCAAAAGCCTTGCTTCATTACACCTGTGAGACCAAGAAGGGCTGCCTCTTACCTACTTTGTATTTTAAATGCAGTAGCTATCCAAACATTTTAGATGAGTATAGAAACATCTTTTTAAGACACTTAGGTGATACCTTCAGTTTTCCAAGATTTCATAGCAAAACAATTAATACATCCATGTATTTTCATGAATTCTTACTGGATTCTTACTGAATTCTTCGCCAAACAATTCTGAAACTTTTAAGTTATTTTAACATGGGTGAAATATTTTTTTCAATGTTTATTCAATGTCAACTCTGTAACAGGTTCTCTTTGCACTGCCCACAATTCTCATTTCCAGTATTGATATGACTTTCCTCTTCGACATCTCCTCTCCGTCCGTCCCTCCCTCTCCCCCAGTCTTTGGACAACAGTCTGGTTTGCAATGGTAGATGAACATGGTAGCTTTCTTAAAGAAATACCAATGTACTAAGATCAAAGTTTTGTATGCTTTGTATATTTGAAAATGTTTTGAATACATGTCACAACACGGCTGCTCAGCTTTATGACAAGCACAGTCATCGTGCTTTCCAGACATAGTTCTTAAATACACGGGAAAAACTCCCTGAAGATCTTCATCATTAGATAACTATGCTAAAAGGCCCCTTATACACACATAAGTGTAAAATGCAACAAGCAGCAAATGCCACTTTCTTCCTTATCTTCTATTCCTTCCTTCCTTTTTTATTCTATTTTCAGTTGTAGTCTTTTAAACTCAGACAGCAAGGTCATCTGACTTATCAGATAAGAAAAAACATAATAAAAGATAAGCAAACAATTGATTCTGATTTTCCTGGAAAACACAACAAAATAACCCTGAACACACCCCACACATACTTCAAGTAAACCATCAGTCATATTTTGTTTTTATAGTCAATTGAAAAGAAATGAGGTTAACCTATGGTTGTTGTTACATTTTTTTAGCGTTAAATACAAACAAAACACAAGATATTTCAGTATTAAAAATTAAATATTTAATAAAGAAGAATTGCAATGTATACTTTTCAGTTTTGTTTCTTTACTTTCTGCAACAGGCAGTCAATCCCAAAATGTATCTTTGACAAAGGGACTTTTCACCCAGAAGTCAGAATGAGTAAACCAACTTATTCCAATGCTATAAGTCTTGTTGATGAACTCCAATATTACTATCTCAAAAATAAGTGTTATCTTACAGCAGCATGTCTTCACTACCCACACATGCTCAGAGGAACACGACTGCTGGGCATGTAACCTCTTCTAAAATTGTACTGAAAGAGGTGATGGAAACAAGGCATGAAACATGCGTGTTGGAGGAGTTATCTTGCAAAAAGGAAGCATGTCCATGAGCTCCACAAGCCAACAAGGGTACTATTCCACCCCATTGCTTTCATCAGGACCGTCACATTACTGTATAATCCAGAGGAGCTGCTGAAAATGGACCTCGCTGTGCTAAGGACCAAGCACTCTATGTAAGTACAGGGAACTCAGAAGTCCCTGTAGTGCCATTAGCTAAAGCCTGGAAAATGAAACAAGACCAAAAAGGGGTAGGTAATGCCTGGCTGTAAAAGCCAATTAGTGGCAAAGTTAGGAGCAAAGCTCCAAACTCCTAATTCCCAGCCTAAGATTTAATTAATGTCAACTACAAAAGCTTTCAGACTGCTTTTAAAATCTAACCAACAAGAACTAAGAACATAGGTGATGTTTGCAGAAGTGACCTGAAGCCCCCATCGTTCAGCATCCGAAATGCTCAAGAGTCAAACTGAAATCAAAGTCTCCAGGAACTATGACTACTTGAAACAGGATATTGCTGGCCTTCACTGCCAAACAGCAAAAGTTCTTCTAGTGTGAACTTCTCATTTAAGCATCTATTCTGAGATTAAGGAATGCAAATAAATAAGAAGACCATCCCCAGTGAAACTACATGTTATTCATGATTAACCAGTGGGCTACAACCTGGGAGCAGAATGACAGAAAATATTTTAATATTTTAATGTGTATCTCGCTTGAAGACTGCCAAACTTCAACCAAGTTTAACACAGATTTTCCACTTTAGGAGAGGAGATTAATACCTTTTAATTGCATGCCTTTCAAAACACATTTGGGTGTTTTTTTTAAGTTTCTGGCATTTTTAAAGTGTATGCGTTTTTCTTTTTTGGTTTTTGTTCTTGTAATATGACAGAAATCCTAATCAAGAAAACACTATAGGAAAGGAATGATTTCATACATCTGCTAGTCTGCCAAACTCTCCCACACATTTGATCCAAATACAGACAATGAAATATTTCTGCTTACTCTCACATGTTCAGTTTGGCTCACACCTTTAAGTGGAGACGAATATTGATGGGGAGGGAGAAGAGAGAAACTGCTAAGCTTCCATTTATCTACCTAAACATAGCACTCAGATCTCCTAAATCACTCAGCTTCACAGGAAAGATAAGATTCCTTCTGCTAAGCAGCCCAAATATTTGCCCATCCTCTCCTGAACATGGACAATCGAGGTGCTTACTATGAGACCTGACAGTGATGAAAATGATGTATTTGCAATCATACAGGCCAGCTCCTGGAGTCAGAAGAGAGATGACTGCACTGCTCAGGGTGCGCTATTTGCAGCGTTCCTTGGTGCTGAGAATATTTGCAATTAGAGAATTAGCAAAGAGATGTATTAATATAAAAGTAATAAAATCCCAAAGACTGAAAATATGCAGAACTGTTAAAGTGCCTGTGGGAAGGCCAGGATACAGAGGAGGAAACCTTGCCAGAAAGGAGCTTAAATTTTAGTATTCTCTACTGGTTTAAGGAAAAAAAAAGCCCTTTCATTATTTAACAGCAAGCATTTACTTTGCCCAATGCAATCAGTGCCTGTAACCCTAAAGAGAGAAGGCTCAGAAAGGATGAGGACAGTCTAATGGTTGTTTGCTTTTTTAAAAAAAACAATGCAACTGGATGCCCTGAAATCTATACAGGAATTTGCAAGAAAAGAGTGAGGTATTCTTATATGAAAGTTACATTATTATAACAACCCCTATTAAAAGTACCCTGAGCTCATTCAGTACCTTTCAAATATAAGTCTATGGCTGGGTTGTCACAGGCAAACAAATAAAAACTAGGAACTGCCCCAATGTCTACATTATACCATAGAAAATTAGTCATTAAATTGCAATATTGTTTTAGACATGTACAGTGTAGAACAAAAGCTGCAGAGAGCTTAACTGTGTCAATATTTACACCGAAGGCCACTTAGCAAGTTGCACTTGTTTTTCAAGAAAGCAAACAGTGAATATTTGGAAAGAGTATTGTCTTTTTTTTCTCCTTGTAGAAGAAGCATCTGGTCTTGGCAAGGAAGTATAACCACAGTGAGACACAGCCCTCTTGCAAACTTGTTAGGGAGCAGCATGAGTTCAGCATGGAATGCTGACACTTTACTCTCCCACCAAGTAGAAAAATCCCAACAAAGCTTCTTTCAAATGGAATTCTGGGGAATAGCACAGTGAAAAAACCATTCTGTTTTAACAAAACAATAATTCTGGTTTCCATTTAAGAATCAAAAAAGTTTAGAAATACTCCTTAAGGAGTGAAGAAAAACAGTTACAAAAAGGTTTGGATGGGGGGACTCAAAAAGTTCCTTTTGAAATGGCAAGGAGGACCTTGGTGAACTTCACAAAACAGAACCTTTCCTACATCTCTCCTAGAAAATATTTGGTGCAAACTGACATCCTCAAAATCTCTTTCATCTAGTGATATTGCTGACTAGAAGACACTTTCCCTCCCACCCTGAACTGAAACACTAGGGCTGGTAGGATGTTCACTGATGCAATTACTACAAAGAAGTGCAAAATGTATGACCAGTTTAAGAGACGGTCCAAGCTGAAATCTGCCCCCCTGTCAGTCCTGTATTGGGGGAGAGGAGGGGAAAGGAGGGGGAAAGGGTGACCAATGCCTGGGACTGTCCAGAAGGAGACAGGCAGAACTTTGCCTCGCCAATTTACCAAATGGCAAGGCATTAACTATATTTCTTCACAGGGTTGGCATGTTTCTCACTCTTTTTCTGAAACTACAAACAGGTAACATTTTCTTACTACAAAGGAAGATATTTCTCTGCACATACAAGAAAGACTCTGGATGAATAGGACAGGTTGCCATGCAAAGATGAATTACATGTTCTCCACTCAGATAAAATATGTGAAATTCAGCATCACAATTCATCCTCTCCTAACTAAAGGCAAAAACTCTGGAAATCCAGGACCAAGAGCACAGGCTCTCTCCCACCAACACTTCTCAGTGCCTCACACTGCCACGTTCAGACTGCCACAGTTGGCTGCTGCATAACCTAAGCACATGAACCTGTGCTCCCCTCACTATCTGAAACCAATATCTTCTGTAGTTAAAAACCATGTGGGGAAGACATCCTTCTCAGATGATAAGAATCTGATTTGTGACCAGCCAGCACAAGAAAACAGCCTCAAAGAGATGTAAAGCTACACCAGGTCTAATTTATTTCAAAACAATTATTTTACTCCAAGCTACATTCGACTCCCTAGACACTCGGCAATACATTGAGAAACAACCCAAAACCAGAGTGGTTCTTCCTTAGCAGTTTCCCAAAAGCTGGCTTCCACTTCCAGGATCAAGACAAGGAGGACAAAAAGGTCCTTATTACTGGATGTTTCATGTTTTAACTCTGTTTTATTTGATATAAGAGATGCAGCTGAAAACGGGGCAGGGTCACCACTCGACAAGAATCTTCACATACAGGGCGCTCCTAATTGCAGAGCTTTCTACCTCCTTCCCTGCTGCCCGTCCCCACAAGCCATTACAAATCCCACCAAGTCAGTGTTGCTAAACTTGTGTAATAACTCACCTCCACCTCTTTTCCATGCCAGAAAACAGAAAAGTCTCTCCCAAGTGAAAATGGACATAAAGCCTTTGCTAGGCCACAACATCTCTAAATCCTGCTGTTCCTCTGCCTCTCAAGCCAAGCTCACAGAGCTCTGAAGTCCTTTTTGCTTTCATCATTACACAGATCAACTCATTCCCTTTACCTTGTTTTTAAAAATACATTTTTTTTTTCTTTTCATCTTTACCTTATGTCCTCTCTTTTCATTTTAGAAATGCTCCCTTGTACAGGCTACTCCATTGTGGATTCTGACTCAAACAAAATATTTATGGCTCTAAATATTCTCTAACATCCAGCACCACAGCCATATCCATGGCTGTAGACTTTCCACCAGGCTTGTTACATTAAGGCAGTGTAAGCCTTAGATCACAGATTCCCAGTCTCTTTGTAGTCAGAGCTTGGTTGAGATGACTGGAAATTATGCCCACCACTGGGGTAAGCTCTGCCTCCTCTGTTCAGATAGTGTAGGGCTGCAAACAGCTCCCAACCTCCCACTCCCTCCACAGCAGCCTCTCCCCTCTTGCTCTCTCCAGCACTGAGTCTGCTCTAAGGCATCCAGATGATGTCCAGAGCTAGGCACAGGTTCTGCTCTGCACTCCTTCATCCAAAGGGATGACTTCTTCTTAGGAACCATTGGTCAGCATGTTTTTACACAGTCATAATGCAAACAGCATTTGCCAGCAAATTTTCTGCCAGACCTATAACCCTACCTCAAAATTAATATTTTTTATTATGCATCATAGAAACCTGAAACCTGGTAAGTCATCCTGAACAGGACTAGCCCCACCAAAAGGGTGGGAGCACTTCACAGATATGTCACAGAACATTAAGAGAGTGGTCTTAAGAACTTTAAAGCAAATGTTAGAAAGTTTAAACTGTTCTTCAATATAAAAACACATCTTTGTTGATAACAGAGTTATTTATAATGTTTTAACTAATGTCAGAACCAGTGATCTCATTCATGGGTGCAAATCACTGATGTACACAGTATATAAATACATTTTGAAGGAATTTTTGGCAAGGATTTTCAAAGAATCCTGCAGGACTTTTGATGCAATAGACCAGCTCCCTCAAAGAGTACAAGATCACAGTCTTGTCCTCATTCCTAACTAACTTCCAACTGTCACATCTAGGATCAGTAGAAAACTAGGCATTATTCCTACTATCAGAGTTTCAGCACTGCCCTGGTTTGATCACAGCCAACAACTAAATACCACACATCCACTTGCTCATCTTCCCCCACTCTATCCCAGCAGAAACCAGGAAAAACAGGAAAAACAGGAAAAACACACTTTTGACTTACTCTTATAAATAATCAATCATTTTCCACGGGAGAAAATAATCATGAAGCACAAAAATGTTGAAGAAAGGGGAACTCCACACATCTGGCATGAACAATTTCCCAGGATTTGCCATTTGGAATAAAAACAGGGGCTTCAATCCCTCACTTTATAAAAAAAATTTCCTCTTTGTCCTTTCTTGTATTCAAAAGCAGCTGTAAATATTTGCTAAGTGTCACTGATGATCTGACTAGAAATCCTTCCCAGAACGCTCCCTGACTACATAATAACGCACCATCTGAGAATGAGAAGGCAGTATGGGCCACTAGATACCACACCGTCCAAATTTATCTCTTGCTTGGACCTAACCACCCTTCTGTTATCCAGTCTTGTCCTCAGTCCAGAGTCTCTGCAACATGGCCAATCCTTTTGCTTTGACCTTCATAGGAAAGACCTCTCATTTGCACTAAGCCAACACTTTAGTGCAGCATTTCATGACACAGACTTCCTAGCAAGAGTCAGAATTTCAGGTGAAAACGTCTCTGCCTAATTGTTTACTTGTATTTCAATTTTTTTTTCTTTTAGGTGGGATTTTGACAAATTCAGGAGCTCTACATCAAAGGAAGTACACGGTACCTTATCACTTCAACACAATTTTTTTTGTCCTACAGCTCTTCTGTCCATACCCTGTCACAGTGCACTTTCCCCCCTCTCCTCATGTGTTTCTCTAAAACAGAAAAGGGGAGGAAAAGTGTAGCACCTCAGTTTCCCAGAACTCACTTCTCTGACATAAATTCAGAGACAGCTGACAAGCAGTTGAACGACAGACTTGTGCCAAAGTAGTTTCTTAGAAGGAACAAGATGTTACTGGATTTGTTGGAAGGAGAAACCAGCCTGTCCTTACCTTACAGCAGTATGGCTATGGCACATAAGTTAGGGCTACTTGTTGATGGTTTGGCACCTGAAGTGGAAAGCTGTTGCTCAAGCAATTCACAATAAGTCTCCTATTTCACTAGCACTTCACAAGGTCTCTCTTATTTATTGGGTTGCCACCACAAAGTTTATTGCCTGCATCAAGTTTTATTAATGCTCAAGGAAACAACACAAAATCAAATTGAAATACCTTGTGGAAAACCCCAAACTATTAATGTGAAAAATCATTTAAAATTATTAGCTAAATCACCTTAATAGACAGCCCCCCAAACTGGGTATTCACAGGCTGATACAAGTTATCTATCCACTGATGCAAAGAAGTTATATGTAGTGTACAGGAATTTAAAACCTTGCTTTTCATGGGAGCAAATGTTAACTTCCTTCTACTTGAAAAAGCTAGAACCAAGACCTTGTGCTATCGACAGCATCCAAGCATCCATCTTCCCCTCTTTAAAGGTTTCAACTTGTTATGCAAGTAGGAAAACAATTATTGTTGTACTGTGACCTCGCACAGAGCAAATTCAGCATATCTAGCTGCTGATGGTGTGTGGGGGAAAACACAATAGCATCTCAGTCTTCTGACAAAAGCTCTTTTTTGATTCAGCTTCTCCTAAATGCAGTATTTCCAAGGAGCCACAGAGCTTGTGGAACAACTGGTTCTGAGTGACAGGTTTTGCCAGCCCTTCCCATGCTGAGAAGAGCTGACTAGAGAAGATATTCACTCCAAATTCCAAGTCCACTCCCTCCTCAGTGGCTGCTTCCTCCCAGCAGCAGGACAGGGGGACACCCGTTCCCTAGGTGCCACAAATCCTGTACCCTATTTTTTCCTGCAGCAGCTGTTTGCTGAGGACATCAGCATGTGTGGAGGAAGGGGCTGCTGTAAACATGGTCCATCTCTAGTGAGGTTTGGTGGGATTCACAGGCCTGACAAACCAACTTAGAGTTGAAGACATCCTCCAATATCCTGTGCATGTAAGAATCCAATCCCTTCTGAAAGGTGGCTGCCAGGAGGTAAAGGCTGGATGCACTTTGCATTCCTTGTTTTTTTACAGTACTGATGCAGATTTTATTTCCTGTGTAGAACAAAAGAGGCTTGCTTGTTTGTTTGCTTGAAGAAAAGGAACACAAAATGTGCTCGTGTAAGTCAGGGCATGAGTCAAACACTCAAAGAGCAGCATAATAAAAAGCAGGTGCTATGAGAAGCTTCCAAACTTGCCATACAAGCACCAGCAATAATTTATTTGTAACTACAGATCATCTCACTTAACTTTTTTTCCAGCTAGTAGTTCATCTGCTGGTCTAGCACAGGCATTAAATCAAGCACTTTCTCTTATCATCTTTGTCACAATGGCTGTTCTCATACTCTGAAGGTCCAGTTCTGCACTTGTTTTTTGAACAGGACAGAGAAAAGGACCACAGACAAACAGGAGTTTTGAGCACTGCCTGCTAATCTTGGCTGTGAGAAACGGAGGATAAAGAGGCACAAAATATTCTGGAACCACCTCCCCATATGAGCCCTGCAGCCCTTAAGAGATTAAAAAACCCAAGAGTGCAGTTTACGAATGCTGAGATATTCGGTTATCACTGCAAAATAATGAAGTAAAAGACCTCTGTGCTCTGTGAACTTTCTGTTGATGCATTTCAACTCTTTCCCTGACTTGAGATCAATGGTGGTAAAATGCTGCAGTTTCCTGAGACATGCAGATCCTTCTGTCATTGTTGTATTTTTGACATTGCTTTATTTTTGACATTGAGCTGAAATTACTAAACTGCACTTTGCAGCTCTGCTGAGCTCCTTCTAGTTTACACTGAGAGAAACAAAAGTGAAAAACTGACCTCATTTAAGTGCCTAACGTGAGAGCTGAACTCCTCTCAACATCTGGTTCTCTATGCCTGGCCAGAACCCTTTCCAGTAAGATCTGAGTAAAATTTGTGATATGGCTTTCACTCAAGTTTAAACACCTGAGCCTGTCACTTTACAACCACCATGATAGAACCAGACAGATCAGTCTCCAAAGGCAGTTCAGCGATTATGAAGAGGATTTCAGTCAGTAGTTTGGATTATTTAAACATCCAAATGTTAGTGCACGTGGACCCCATCTCACCGCTTTGGGGCAGATGAAGACTATGGGACTTCTCTGGCAGATGAAAATTGAAGCCATACTTACAAGACTCTCACCTTTGAAATCAAGAGTTTCCCAGTGCTCACTTTGCAGTAGCCCACCATAGGGAAATTGGGAAGACAGAGGACAAAGTCCATCCAGAGGACAACACAGCATCTCCCACAAAGCACCTATGTGTTTGCCTGTCTAACAAGGACTGGCAGCAGCAAGCTATCAGAGAAATGCTGTCACAATAATGAGACAAGCAAACAGAGACAGAGGTCTTTTCCAGAAAGTAATCAGTTTTTAGAACAACACAACACTTTCTGCTTCAGTTTACTTCTACATTTACAAGCTGACGAGGCTATAAATTTGAAGAGAACTGTCTTCCATCCTACTTTGATAAATAGATTGCAGACAGTATGACAGCCTTTTAAAATTAAGGACCTGACTTTCATCAAGAGCGATTTTGCAGAAATATCCCGCTCAGCAAACTTAACCTGAACTTTCTCAATCATAAGCACAAAGCCATGCATCCATCCTTCAGGAAGTATTTGTTCTGTCCAAAACACTTTTTTTTCTCCCCTGTAGTAATTCCTGTCATAAACTCATTCTCTTGCTGGTGATGATTACATTTCAGCTATTACTTGTTTTTTGGGCCACGGTCCTTAGATTGCCCTCAGAGGAGTAGTGTTTGCTGTAGGTCCATTAGACAATGAGTCAATACTACTTCAGCCTACTGAAATGTATTCTTAGATACATACTTTGAGACAATAAAGGGTTATGAAATTACAGTTTATAGCTTTTAACCAGCAGATTCTTGATAGGCTTGGAAATAACAACTCTTCTTTTTGGCATGCAAATGGAAACAGTACCACACTCCACGATTTTAAGAGCAGGATAGATGTATGATCCAAGCAAATGGATTAGGTGACTCTTACACATTAGCAAATGCCACACTACTGTTATCCAGACATCAGGCTATCAAAGTCTTGGAAGCATAAGATGGCAGACATAGCAGTTCATATGGGGCATCTTCCACCTCCCCTCAAAGCACCCATCCATGCTTCAACACAAGATCAAATGTTTTGAGAGAGATTAAAGTTGTAGAATTATTCCCATCATAAAATACTTGAGTTGCCAGGGTCTTTCTTATTCTGCTTGAAATGCTGAAAGGTTTTGAATGTTTTAAGCAGAGCTGGGCATTAAACATTCCTCTCCCCACATCCCAGACACACTGCCTAGGTATTGGGCCGCTGTCTGTTGATCAATAACTTTTGAACATAAGCTTCTCCAACCCCTTCAATCTCTTCTTGGACTTTCAAAACACAGGCAGAGAAATGTCTAACAGGCACAGACAGCTGCTCATTGTCTGTGCCTATGTGGGACGAGGACTCTTCTGGGAACACACAGGACTTAAGATGCAAAGACTCTTTGGGCACTTGGGGTATTCAGTTGGAGACTTGTGGCCTGCACACAGATTCAGCCATAGAGGGGCACTTAAAAAATACTGATTGTTGGAATACTTGGGGGAATCTCCTCTCAGCCTCTTTGTGCTCAGATTTGCAAGGAGTAATACAGAGAATAGCACTTTCATACCTCGGAGTGTGGTTTGCAAGGACAAAGAAACCTACGCAGCTCAATTCTGTGTGTTACACTACCAAAGATTGATTTGAAGAGTCAATCACTCCAAACCTATTTTTCACCCAAAGCATCCGCTCTCAAAAGAAAAAATGAGCTACATGCATTTTACATCAGCTTGTGCACGAAGAAAGACAGGGTTAGTGGATGGAGACACTTCACACTGAAGCATACAAATTGGCTCACCGTAGGAGTGAGGGAGATGAAAATAACTCTCAGAGTTAAGGAATGACCCCAGGCCAGTCCAGCACAGGAAACGTCATCCAGTCTGCAAAAGCAGCACCAGCATCTTCAAAAAGTGAGAGAGTCCTTTTACCAGCAGAAGCTGAAAGTATATTCCCTGAATAACTCAAAGGTAAATGCATTTTGGAGGGGAAAATAGGGTGACTGAAGGGAACCCCTGGAGGGCTGCAAGTCATCAGGTGTAATAGCTGAGATTCTCTACCGGGACCTCTCTGCATAAAGAGAGTCTGAGATGTAGGGCATGTGGGAGGACACAATCTCTCATGAGGAAACTCTAAAGGAACTCTCCTGAGTACACAGAGAGAGACTTTGTAGATCAGTGAATTTATATCAAGTGCAGTTTTCTTTCATTTCTTCTCCTATAATTTGCAACTTGGATCTAGTATGTAATTTGGGGTTCTTTGGCATGTTTTATCTTCTTTTATTTCCAGTTTCACCTTCCCCAATCTGAGTTGAAGAGAATTTTCCAATGCCTGGCTAGCATCAAGACAGGATGTAAAAATGCTTAAACCCACGTATTAGTGCAACAGCCGTACATCTCTCCTGCACATTTCCCCCAAGTGTGAAAATGTTATAGCTGTGTAGTGACACACACTCCTCCTGTGGAGGAGCTGCCTGCCAGTGGTCAGACATTGATGGGAAAGCCCTCTGGTATGGGGTAAGGCAATCAGAGCATATCTGAATCCCAGGGAACCATTTGCAACAGTGCACAATATTATTGAAAGATAAAGCCACTGGGCTAGCACAGTTGTGCCTTATAGAATCAATTTGCACCTTACAAGCCTCAGCATTGTGGTTTCTGTCCTGCAGTGTGAGAATTCGTTTCTATCAGGTTTGCTACAAATTTTTAGCAGGAGTCCTAACTTGTCTCACCATGGTGTCAGTCACAAACAAGTTACTAGGGAGCAGCAAGCTACTGCATGTCAAATAACCAAGTGTGCTTAGCCTTCTTCCATCCAGCTACTTTGAATGCTCCTGAACTTGCTAAAATACATTTGGCTAGTCATGCCTTAACTTGTAAGTATCCTCAAGACTTTGTTGTAGCACTTCAGTCCCCAAAAAGCTCATCCAGCTTTAACGTTGAGCCTAAATGTCAAGAATTATCCTGGCGCTCTTTCTGTTCTCAAATTATATTTGACACATGATGTTACAATTTTCAAGCTAAGTTGTTTCCTTTTGGCATTCACAAGTAGTCTTAAAGCTCCACAGTTAAATCTGTCATGGCATGATCACATCCTAACAGAATCATCAGCTCAGAACCATCCTCTCCCAGTGGTGACTGAGTAGTATTCGTATAGCAGGGCAGCAGATTATTTAGAGGGAAATACAGAATTAAAGTATTTCTTGCTTCTTTAAGTACAGCTCACCAGAGGGAGATGAAAAGTGGACTGCTATGGCTGCACAGTCAAGTGTTTGAAAGAATAGTGGTGATACCCTAATTTATGCAAGTTGTTTTGTCCTCTAAATTATTCATAAAAACTCCATTTCATCTTCATACTCTTCTCTACTTATGGTACACAACCAGATTCTTAAACGAAATGGTATCATGCACCAGGACCAGGTAATAGCTGTATAGACTGAGTAGGGGAAGCAAGTTAATGAGCACATGTACAAGTTAATACATATGAAAATCTTTATGAATTTTAAGCATTGTGGAAGTCCCAGCAGCCATATGCATACAGGCAAAAAGGGCATAATCCATAATCCTTCATATACAGAAGAACTTACATGTGCTCTTTCATTTGTAAGAAGCTAGTTTCGTACTAATTAGTGAGCTCTAATCAGTAGGCTCAAATATACCAGTAACCTACTGCACAAATTTTGTGTCAACACATTAGGATTATTATTGCATTTGCACGAACATTGTCACAGAGTTTTGATGGTTTTAATTGAGACATGCTTTCTCTGATTATATTTTAACAAGATTTATGAATAAATACCACAGCAAGAAGTCTGCAACATCTGGATGAGTCTCGCTCAGAATCGTTATGACAGCATTTATTTTATCAGAGTCACTGGAAAATACTCTCATCTCTGGTTACATGACAAGCAGCAAGAATTCAATCTGTGTGTCTGGTGTGCAGGCTGATTGCTATCCCTTTAATAGTCTGCATTGTTAACAGTTGTGCAGCTTGAACTGTTTGAAAGCCTTTTTCCTTCATAATGGAACAAAGAAGCTTCCCACCCTCCAACCCCCCAAATTTAACCACTTCTCTCCCTTTCAGAGAAGATGCATGCTTCTAGGGAAGCTAAATCCCAGCATGCTCTTTTAGAGACTGACCTTTACAGAGATGCTGTCAGTCCTAGATCAAGTGACATGTAAATGTAATGGGCAAAGGTGGCACTGAACGTAGTAATCACAGCCAGAGAAATTAAAAATAGAGGGACATTAAGTCAGCCACCCAGTCTTCCCTTTCTCTTTAACAGCCTAAGCCCATAGAGAAATAAGAAAACAGTAGAGAAGTCCAATTTGTAATTCTCCTTAACTGACAACAGAGGAAAATATGTTCCAACATCATTGTATCACATGGATATACTATTCAATTGCTTACAAAAAACATCTGTCTTACAACATTATAAATTCTACCATCAGCTTGTTAGCATGTCCTGTTTAGCTATTGTGTGAGATAGTAAGCCTCTGCAATGAATGTCCAGGAGCAAAGTTACAGGAGAAATGGTTACCAAACCTAAGAACACCCTACCATCTGACGTCCAAGATGAGTGCAATACAACTTCATATTTTTATAATATTAAAAAAAAAAAAAATTGAAAAATCCAGTGAGTACACTCACCCTTCTCTTTCTGTGATAACTTGGAGAGATTTCATTTTTGGTTGCAAATCTCAAAATCCACTCTAAAGAATGAGAAACTGCTGCATTCTGGTTGATGGAAGGTCAGTAACCTGCTCTCTTGACTAGTGAATTTTGCTGGTGAGGAACAACATAAAAAAGCATGCATTAGGACTTTATTTTGTATACCCAGGCTCTGCGGCACCTTAGTACAATGCTTTCAGATTATTGGCTCCATATCATCACACAATCAGAAGAATGAGATATCTTCCTACAGTTATTGATACTGAGAACATATGAAGTCTTCCCAGCAAAATGAATTATCAGTGTTTAGGCATTCAGACCAACAAATCAACTATCTAGTGAAGCTCTTTGTTAAGAGACCCTCAGGGTGGCGGAGGGGGGAAGCAAACAAGAGCACTTATTGTGTTCTTGTTTCCACCAATTGTATGGGTTTATGTTATTATTATAAAAAATATGCCAGGCATGTTTAGTGGCAATATCTTTATTAATTATTGTTCAGGGAACTCAATTCTGAATGAACAGATGTTGCTCCATTAAAGTAAACCACAGCATCTCTTTTGAGGCAATAAATGATGTTTACCTGAGACAGTGGTTTCATGAGAACATTTATGCTTTTATTACTTTACTGGTAGAAAAATAAGCTTTATAACAATGGAATTTAACAAAGAAATATTGTTGTAAAATAAAAGGTAGAGTTAATTTTCTGTATATGTTTCTTGAGTGAAGCTGAAGACCAAGAATTTTATTATGGAGTTTTCATGACAGTAATACAGATTTTTCAGCATTTAATTAGGTATGTGTTAGGTACATGTACTTCTTCTTTTGCCAAGAGGAGAGGGTCTATTTTTTAATTTTGTCCCATATGTACATATTTTGCATATGTATTACAGACAAGAATTCTTACAGCCCATCTTGATCATGCTTTAGGAAACAGCGCAGTGCAAAGCATTTGTGTATAAATCACATTCAAAACACGTAAATTGAATGCTAACAATCAAATGTTCATTGGAAAAAGTTTGCAGAACAAAACCACAGACTGGCACATTCATTGGCACAAGGCATTACCACATGCTGCACATGGGGACCTGGGCAAAGCTGCTGTCAAATCCACAGACTAAGCCAAATCTTGCAAGGATCTGCATCATTTTGGTGATAGTCATTGACTCGCACATTTCTCTCTGCACTATCAGGGGATTTGAGCACCCTGCTCAGGTAACCATGCTACCTACAACCCTGGGGTAACCTCCACAACCACAGCAGGGAGATAAGAATGACTATTGATTAGAAATCCCACCTCTGGACAAAGGGAGTTTCACCATCCTCCAGATCAGACTGTCAATAAGTCTTCAGCAAGGGCCTGCAGTCCCCACATGGCAAACAGCCAGTCTGGGCTTGCAGAAGGCATCCCAGTCCATGGCAGGGGGTTGAAACGAGATGATCTGTAAGTTCCCTTCCAGCCCCAAAAATTCTATGATTCTTTGTTGCTATGACGCTATGATTCCTTGATTCTATGATTCCACAATTCCACGACTCTACTGGTAGCAAACAACTGATTCTCCAAATTCAGCACAAGTAACATCTGAAATGCAGCCAGGCACTTATTTTTTCCCCAAGCCCATGATTTATTTATTCCACATCCACCTTGGACCGCTATCTGAATTGCCGGGAGCTATAAACAACCACAGCTGTGATTCTTGTCTATGTTAGCAAGGACAGCATAAGCCCTCAAGACCCTCAGTTGAACAGGGATTTGGATTACTGAAACTGGGCAGAGAACATGCAGAAATCACAAGGATGGGAACTTCAACTATGTGTCCAAAGCCACATGCAGGAAAATCCCTGTTGGTGCTGCACTACTTCTTCAAGGCAGCTCCTGTGCACCTGACTGAAGACCCAGCAACAGATTTCTGTTAATTCCCATGCCACTTCTCTCTGCTGTATGTGCCACCTCTCCAGCCTCTGAGGCCCAAAGCTGTCTACTTAGAAAAAACATGTCTTCGAGGGTGCTTTGTTTTAGAGTGTCAGAAGTAGGTTTAACCAAACATCTTGCAACTTCAGCGCAGTTTTGCTGGGCATGCATACTTTGAGGAAGTGGAAAGTACCAGTAATGCAGCACAGCCAGAGCCATGTGGTGCTGCACAGGGGACAGTGGGCCCACTAGGACACATGGAATGAGGACAGAAACCTTTGGCAGGGGTACAAGGCATGAAATCAGTCAAAACATTGAAAAAATTAAGAAAATTAAACCTCTGCTTCCAAGTTAGCCTGGGCAGAGCTAATCATTTGCTGTCACATTCCTGATTTTTTTTTGTCTATCACAAACTGGCCCTGCACTCTCTGTGCCAGCACTGGCTTTCCTCCAACCCTGCACAAAGGCGTTTCAGCTTGCTAAGCTGGCAGATAGCAAGTCACCACATCAGCTAGGGAGAAGGTATGGTGTGCTCTGCTCTGGTCTTCCCACCAGACAGCCTGCCTTCTCCTGCCTTCTGATCAGCACAAGTGGCTCCACAGCCATCCCTGAGGCCCTGTGAAAAGCTTCCCAGGCTAAACTCCCAGGGCTCTTCTAATACAATCATCCTCCTTTAACTTGAGATAAAATTGTATTTTCTCCTGATTTCTCAGAATAAGAGGATAACAAAAGCCCCTTTTGAAATCTGGTTACTCAGATTTTACATGGTTGAATCACTGGACAAATTGCTGTGCTAGAAACCTCTTTCCTTAAATCCCTCTAGAAGAAAGTCAGAAGCCTAGATTTGATAGATATAGTTAATTCCGTGAAAGGCCATCAGTCAATCACTCACAGCATCTATAGTATTCTCCAAATTCCTCAGAATTAAAAGTTCCCCTCTTTAATACTTCAGGGAACCTCCTTCATCCTTTAACCCCTCTGAAACACACCAGAAAGCAGGTCAGATTTCATATGCTGCTGGCATTTTTACGGATGATATTCCGCTCTCCCTTCACACATTGAACACATCCTTCTTTCTCTCTTCCATACAAGCATTTTGCTCACATAATAAGAGCAACTGACCCAACTATCAATTTCCTCTTCTTGTTGATTTTTGCTTAAAAGAGGAGGTAACAACACGCAAAAGATCTCTTTTGGGCAAATACTTCAAATGCTGCTTCGATAAGATCTGTGTTAGGAGTTCTCAAGAGGCTTCCTACCCAAGACTTCCCTTGAGAGGGGCTTTATCTCTCCCTGACATAGTTTATGGAATAAAGAGGAATGTTTCTAGATGGGGGTCTAACCAGGAAAGTGTGAGCCTGAAAGCAGGTATTCAAGTTACTCACTGGGACCATCAGGGAAAAATGAAATATCCCCGTGCCTCCTTCTTCAGCACTCCAGGATGAGAAATAAAATTAGGACAGGAAGCTGCACAAGCCAAATGCACAAGCATTGCAATGTAAGGACACTTGACAGCAAAATGAATGCATCAAATCCAGTATTTGTGCTGGTGGTTGCCTTTTACTGCTTTTTGGGATGTATAATACAGTTTGGATGCCTTGGGCCTGAGCTGCAGATGAGCAGCCGGCTGTAAAGTTGGTTGTGCTAGCCTTGACTCAGCTTTCTCTAATTTGTCTTGATATGAGTTTAGGCCTCTGCTGAGTACATAAGCAAAACTTGATCATTCTCACATTAATTAACACCTGCAACATTTGACTGCAAAATTGCTTTAGACATGCCTAACACCTAATCCCATAGAAATGGGAGAGCTGTTAAAGCATGGATTGCTCCAGTAGTTTAAAATCACTGTGCAAAGTAATTAAAAAAATAATTGTGCTTCCAATTGTTCAGACACTTCATTACTTCCTCAATACTCTGTTACTTCCTCGGTACCAAGTCCCAGATGTATTAAGCTGCCAGTACTTCCTAAAGCCCACAGAGGAAATTCAGTTTCAAACCAAAATATGCCCACAATGACTGCAAATACTTACTGACAAAGTACCAAGCAATCTTCATGTTCCTTCCCTCCAACTTGCCTTATCCAATGGATTAATTCCTATTTCTCTATTCCCCTGCAGAACTTCCACAGTGCTTTCCTTTTAGAAGCAGGCATCCAGTGTGCAATAAAAAGAATGTCTGCAGCCAGATATATGATGGCTGTCAAAGTAATTTGCATAATAAATATTTCAAAGGCTTGATATCAACGTGGATTGAATTTTATGGTTGATTTTCCAGCTCTAGATATCTGGCCACATACAAGTACCGACTTCATTCTGGTACAAAAGATATAGCAGTACATCTACAAGAGATAACATTAGTTGTATCCTGAACCATTTGTAGTGTGAAGTTTTTGAGAGCCCTAATACTATGGACAGACTTCTTTACAGGTAAATAGTCATTTTGAAGCACTAAAACACAGCAGTGAGAGCCTGTCAGTGTGACATACATACTAAACCCACTTAGCTGACTACTTTTACAGTTCTTCTTTTAAAAGCTGCACTCAAGATAGGTTCACTACTCGCAGACATCTGCAACTTTAAATTTCAGAAGGAAGTTCACAGCTGATGGACAATTTGTACTTCTAACTGAAAGCAAGAGCAGGGAAAAAGCTGAAAAAGGGAAGAACCAAACCAACATGTATTTTGGAGACTCCATTCCCATGAAATGGCTACGTAGACACTGACATTAGCACAAAACTCCAGTGAATAACATTGCACTTGCTCTACTACCCAGCACCAGCTGGATCTGTTCTGAGCCAAGGTAAAAAAAGAAGTAATGTTTTGTGACAGAAAGAAAATCCCATTACTAGGAAGTCAAAAGTGAAACGTGCCATTGGTTTCACGCAAAGTGAGACTGCCAAGTGATTTGGTGCAATATTTTTAAAGATGTCCTAGAAGCTTGCCCATACAATAGCAATTTCTCTGATTAAAGGCAGTGTTATGTTAAGACATATTTAATAGTCTTATCCTGACCCAGTGTAATAGCTCTGAAAAGACAGCATCAGAAGTTTGCTGTTGTTGAGGAAATGGTTGCTTGCATGGGTTTCATTTTTACACTTAACCCCCAGGGTAAGAGCTGCATCTATTTTGGATCAGATCTCTTATTGAAATCCACTATGCTACAGAAATGAAGTTTTTCTCTACAGCTATCACTGAAATCATTCATCAAACCCCACAAATTGTCAGAATGGGTAGAAGAAGCTCCTCCAGTGAAATAAGTTTAGGAGTCTTGTCGGGTGCGTTTCCCTATGCATCCAGACAGGCAATCATTAAAAACACAAGGCTAGAAAATACACATTTCAATTGTGAAAGAACTTCTATTGTGGACAGAAAGGTATATTTCAAGGGAATGGAATATACCGTGTGAGTAGCCCTGAAGTAATTTCAAAGGTGT
Source organism: Oriolus oriolus (assembly GCA_013400235.1). Lineage (NCBI taxonomy): Eukaryota > Metazoa > Chordata > Aves > Passeriformes > Corvidae > Oriolus > Oriolus oriolus. Next base: position 490,256 of record VXBT01012375.1, on the reverse strand, counting down.
GTAGATGTGGAAAGACCTGCCTTCCAGAAAGATCACTTTGAGTAACAGTGAGCTCTATGATAATTCCAGCCCTATCCACAGGAGCCTATGGAAATCACATCCTTGTGATTCATAATAGACACATGGGATGCAACACAGGTATAACTAATTTTTCTTCTGGCTTTTTCTTTTTTTCCAACATCCAACATGGGCTCTACATATTAATAAAAGTTTATTATACATCTTACCAGGGCCTATTCCCAGTATGCAGTGTTTTGAGGGAGATCCTTACAGGACGGATGAACACCTCACTGTTCATCTCATAGGAATGCTTTGCTTGCAAGAAGGGTGATACAAGGACAACTTAAAGATTGGTTACAAACTATTTCAGAACAAGCCACGAACACCTCAGACAACCAAGCTGTCATATCTCTTCAGAGAAGAGGTCATCATGAAGACACAGCTCTTTATATGTCAAAGTTACTATTTTGCAGTTTGTCGTACTTATTAACATCAACCAATTGAATCCTTCTGAAAGGAGATGAGAAGACAAAAAAGTAGCACTCGATGAGACAGACAAGGCAGGCTGGGAGAGACAGGACAGTCTATCATGGTTGCTATCCCATATGTTCACTTACCAAACTCAGCTGGTGGAGCTAAAAAGTGACAATCAAGAAGATGAATGGCTACACACTTCTCAGCAAAACTCAAATGGCTAAACCCTTCAAGTTTTATTTCCCAACAGAGTGAACACATGCTCAATGGAATTAGGCTGAAGTGCTACAAAAGTGTGAGAAAGCTGCGGGCAGAGCTTTCACTGGCAATATCAGGCAGTGAATACTGTACAGCATTCCAGCAAGGTCTGGGATTCCTACTAAACCTTGAGACGTTAAGACGTCTGAAAAAGTTATGTCTCTGCAAATTCAATCACCTGTGAACTGTGACATTAAATCAAAAGGCACAACAAAGCTTAGCAAGAGCCTGTTAATAAACTTTAAGGTAATACAAAAAGATTCCCTATCAATGAGTAAAGTTTTGATAGTAAATCATGTATCTATGTCAAAGTATTCTATGAATGTAAAATAACCATATTTGTTTTGATAAGAATGTATAAGCCAATATTCCACTTGGTGATCCTAACAGCAACAGCTCTCCCTAACCAGACAGGTGGTAGAGATTTCACTGAACATTTTCCTGTCCAGAGCTCTTTGCATAGAAGGAAGGTGCTGCCCTCTCAGTAGCTATCAGGTGACCTATTTTAACCTTTTCTTCCTCTTCCTTAGATCCACAAGGCCTTTATTTCATTATACAAAGTGTCAATTAAAGTCACTTTAAGTTGTTTAGATTTCCTAAACAGCTACAATAGCCAGCTTTAGAAATTCCAGTCGATTTTGAAAGACTCTAATCTTCGAAAGGCTGCATTCTCCAAGTTTTAAAGACAAAGAGTAAAGACCCTGGCTAAGCTTGCAAGATGAAAGAAGAGCAGGAATAAAAAAAAAAAGGAGGTTAGCGTCTCTGGCACACTCTACGCCAGACCTCTTTATTTCCAGTCAAGTTTTTCAATCAATCAGCTACGCTCCCAGAAAAATGTAATGTCTTTCCTTAGACATTAAGCTACAAAAGAAAAATGCAGGCATAAAATCATATATACTTCCAGCAAGCACCTTCTGCACTACACTGATATCTGGCCTGCTGCCCTGCCTATTAACATCTCAATTTCTCAGTGCTGCAGAACAAATGGGGGAGAACAAAGCATGAAAACTCGCTTTTACATCTTGATTTTCACTCTTCTTTGGGGACATGGAAGTAAGCAGACATTAATTTCTTGGTTCAATATTTTTAGAACATTGCTGTAGGAGAAAAGACCTGGGCATGAGTAGAAAGGAGAATATTTAAGTCAAACAAAGAAACAGGGAAAAAAGATCTAGAAGTTCCCTGCTAGAAGGGCAGTGCAGTAAAAGAATAACAGCACACTCATTGATAAAAGTCACTGAGCAAGGGACAGCAAGGATCTCTGACAGCTTCTTTCAGGGAATTGCCACGCCAGCCAAACTTGTCTGACCACCTCAGCTGACAAAGCCTGTGTATACCCTGGAAGAGTAAGGGTAGAGGTGAGGATCGTGGCTCCAGAAAATTGCCCAGGGTGATACTTTTCCAGACTCAGAGGAAAAAAGGATTAAAAAAAAAAAAAACAATTATTTCCCTTTATTCCATTTACCTCTACTAAGAGAGTTTAGAATTACCAGGTATGATCTCTGAGTGAACAGTGGGTGAGATATGAAAGGTTTCCTTGTGGCAGATCCAGGCAATTTTACGTCAGAAAGATTTTTCCTCACACTTATGTGAACTAAGAAGCATTGGGAAGATCAGTCTCGTTTTCACAGAGTATCTGTAACAGGTTTGACATGCTTGGTGGGAAGAAGGAATAGCTCAACCTGTGTTAGAAAGTAGACTGGTCTAGGTGACCTTTTGGTAATGCTGTCAACCTGTCATTCCAAAAGCATTTTGGGTCAGAAATCATGACCTGGGCCAAGGATATGCTGACAAACATCTTCGGGTTGAAACAAAAATTCAGCCTCCGACCTCAACCAGCACTGGAGCCAAGACCTATAAAATGCAGGCATTTTATGATGTGGCCATCCCTGCGGTAGAAAAAAGGACACTGAAGCCTTGCCAGCTGACTCATCACATGGACAAGGACTTGCTGCTCATCAGCCATGGATTGCAAATGAAGACTCAGTGGTTAAAGGCTAAACTACTTCCTCATGTAGTCAAGCACTCTGCTCCTCTGCCTATATCAGTATTGATTATGATGTTTTCTTACAGCAGGTTTCCCCACCCCTCACTAAAATAGGGCTCTTTTCTAAATGCTCCTTCTTTGTGTCTTGTTTGCAAATTCACTGATGCTGAATCACTTCCTTCTAAGGAGCTCATGAATAAAATATGAAGATTATAAGTCCAGAAGTCTTTGATGTGTTTTCAAGCAATAGGAGCTCAATCAGTTCCGTGCAGTTATCCCTTTGAAGTTTCAACTGGGCATTTTCTTCCTTGAAAAAGAAAAGCTTCTGTGCTTTTGAAGGGTGACTATCTCAAAGATTTACTATTTATTTTGTATTTTTATTTACTATTTACCATTCTTGATAATTGTTTAAAAGTCAGCAGACAGCACAAGGATCAGAAAAAAAAATAGTAACCATTAAAAAGGTTTACCTTTGGGGTAAACATGGATTTAGGAACCTACAAGGACCTTTTGACTTATCCAATTTCCATACCTATCAATATCAATGCAATTATTTCAATATCAACCTGGAATAACACAAAGCAGACCTTGGGCTAGATTGTTCACAGAAAAGCAGAGCAACAATGATTCCAGGGAACAGCTCTACCTCTTAGCTTGTGGCAAGTTAAGTGACGAAGGAGCAGTGAGTAATTTCAGAAAAACACACTAAAGGAAAAAACATCTAAATTTTACATGTGTCTGCTTACATAGAAATATTGCTTTTTGTATGTACTAATGTTCATAATGTGTTATGCTGCTTCTTAGTTTTGTCAGGTTCCAGGAATGAGATGTGATTGTTCAGAGCCTGAGCAGCTCCCACAGCTTAAACACTAGTCTCCTTGAAGGAGCACATTAGTGCCTTGCAGTGACATACATCATAAGGTACTGTGGAACTCAGAGAATGCTTTACCCAAAGCGCTCCCATGCAGTCATCCTAAGCCCAGAAATAAAACCAATTTGCTTTAATTCTCCTTCTACAGACTTCACTGTCTGCCAGTTTTTCTTAAGGAATGCTTCCTTTAGAAGACAAAATTTCCTCAGAAAGAGACATTGTCTTTTATTCTCTGCACTAATTGCTTTTTTCAAACCATATCCTAAAGAGTTGTGCAATTTCTATTGGTATAGTCTTTTGCAACTATGACACGACTCAAGTATGCCCAACCTAACATTATAATAGCCTGCAGTAAGCTGCACTTTATATTCAGCTCCACACAGCTACAAAATTAGTCAAATAACAACACTAATCTGTGTTGGACTCTGTGAGGCTTCAGTATCAGCGTCACTGGTAGATAAATTAGGTATTTTTCTGTCTGCAATACCTGAACACTCATTGCTTTGCCCACAGGTGGATTCATGGAAGCAGCAAGAGAAAACCTGAGCACCCACATATCCCCAGAATACCATAACTCTTCTTACAGAAATGGCCAGATACTCACACAGAGACATCTACCCTGATTCCAACACATAGTTCTGCTTTCACCCACCCACATGCGTGAATTTGGGGTCTTACCTTCTAATAATCTCCTCAATCAAGATGGGTTTGTAAAGCTGCAGTGGAGTAAAAGTGCTAGAGCCTCTTAATCACATATGCATAACACCAGTGGTCAGGCACCTCATGGAAAATCAGCCTCTCTCTGCCCCAGTCCCACCTGGACCATAGAGTGCCTGGCTGAAACAGTCCAGAAGAGGACCCCAACAACACTCTCCATGTCCAGCAGGAAAGTAATCTCATACCATCACTGCCTTCTGCTGGGTATCTGCACCTGCATTTTTTGTTGCAGAGACTCAGGTGCTCAGACCTAAAGCCAACACTGTACTTTATTGAACTTCACTACTTCTTCAGCCAAATGGAAATTGAAAACAAAGCAAGCCTTTGAGTACACTGAAGAAACCCAGGCTTATTTAATATTAGAATATTAAAAATCAGGCTTTTTACTCTCTCTGGCAAGAGACAATATTATTGCGGCTTAAAAAAGGCAGTCACACCATTTGTAAGAAGCTGTAGGTGTGAAAACCATGAGGGAGATCATCATCTCTGCAGTGAACTAATACACTCAAATAAATAGTTTGATTAGAAATGAGAATGTTGTATTCTTGACCTAGTTTTGCTTCCTTAGTGGCTATGGGTACCAAATTACACTGTGCAAATGGCACACAATTTATTCTCTTACATGTGACTGAAGCGATGTTTAGAAATTACTTTTTGTGGAAGATGTTTAACAGTTCTCATTTTTTGTACTTTTTATCAGTAGTTAAAAATGAATGAAGATTAGTTTAACTACATGATATTAGACAAAGAATAAATAAAACTGAGGACTGGTGAAAGATTATTTTGATAAATTTTAACCGTTTAAATAGCCTAGATATGCTGGTAATGTGCATTTTACAACAATTTTCTTAACTCCTTGGATAGGAATACATAAGTACAAAAATTCTCTTCAGGCATAAATGCACTTAAAGTGGTTATTACAGCTTTTAAAAAATTGCAGTTATTTTACATGCACTTAGCTGAAAATAGTATTCAAAACACTGTCAGACTCCTGTTGCTGTGGCAACACATTGTTCATGGTTTGCCTGTCTGAGGCAACAAGAAGTCTCAAATATTGAATTAAACATATTTCAGTCCAGCACTTAGATTTGGCCACCATGTCCCAGCTGAAAGCTAGTTTATTTAATTTCTGCTTAGAGGTGTCTTCTCACGGAGAGCCAAACTATTACTTAACATAGTGAGAGCAAAAGTCTTTCCAGATGTTAAGAAGGATTGTTTAACGCACTGTGGAGCAGCACTACAGACAATAACAAAGAGGATTTTGCTTTCACTTGGCACTGCTGGATGGGGTAGAAGTCAGCAAGAGGTATTGCTCCCTAGAGCTGAAGCAACTCTGCTTGTGGAAGATAGATCAGGAACTTCATTCCCATTTCAGCTGTACCAAATCATTCCACTGACCTCTGTTTACTTCTGAGCAAGTGATATTTGGATACTCGTTCTACTTTGCAGCAGAACATCCCACACCTCCATGCCAGATATGCTCCTCTAGGGGACACTTTCCTTACTCCCAGGGCAGAGCTTCTGGGCCATGGGGTGCAAAAGCAGCAACAGGTGTCTCCTTCAAAGCAGGGCAGCTTGATGTGCCTGGTACCCTCACTGCATAAACAATGCCAGAGATGGAGAGGAAGCAGAACACTGCTCAAAGCTCCATCATGTGTCATCTTAAAATCAATCCTAAAATACAACATTAAGCACAGAATGTACACAGCATTTCTGAGCAACAAAGGAATACGGCCTGACCATCACCACTGCCCTCACTTTCCTTAGTAAACGTTAGTATTTGGCTGTTTGTAACCCATCTGTCAACAATTTCACACAGGAAAAACACTAGGTAAATTTACAATTAATTAATTCACATATTTTCAGGAAATTGTCCACAGTCCTGGGGACCACGCACTTTCCATACCTACACTCCTCTGAATAATTCTCTTCTGTGTGTCTGGACAACAAAATTGTATGCAGCAAGTTACGTACATCTAGGAGACACAACAAAGCTGAGTTTTGTTTTGCTCTGACACTGTCCTTAAGGGAAGCTTGCTTATGACCTCTGATTATTGTGTTCTGTGCTCCAAGTGAGAATATTTAGTTTAATGTGCTTGCATTTTAATTTCAGCTATAACAATAAGCAACTGCCCTACTTTGGACCCAAACTTCCTAAAATACAAAAATCTAGACCTGCCAGCTGATCAGACATCATTTCCCCATGTCTAAACAGGAGGGAAATATTCCCTCTATGAATCACCTGTGGTGACTTTGATTTATCTTTCATTAGCTGCAAAATGACTACCTAATACCTAGCTACCAGCATAGATGGCAAATGAGGCTCCCAGGAAAGCATTTATTTAGTTCACACATGACTTCACAAGGCAGAAAGTTACTATGGTTGGAAGAATGTCAAAGAAACACATCATTAAAGCCAAATTTCCAATATAATTCATTCACCAGAGGGAAGTAAAAACACCTCTCTCAATTTCACATTCTCTTATTCCTTCAAAACCATCTGCATATACCAATAATAGGGAATAAAAGGAAAGTCCACTGAGAATAGGAAGGTGATGAACTTCCTGCAGGTCTTGTGGGGGCATTTAACAATTGCAACAAAACAAGTTCTGATGATCACAACCTGATCCCAAGCCGTGCTAACTGACCCACTGCATTCAGCTGGCCTGGCCCAAGATCCCATTAGCTGTCCCTGAAATGGGCTGCCAGTCCTTTCATGGTACATTGCTGCCTTTGCCTAATTAGGCAGTAGGATGCAGAGAAATCTCAGCATCAAAAAACCCCCAAAGAATGACCAACGTACCATGAAACCTTGCTCAAAGAAAACCTTCCTGAAACATGCAAACCACACTTTAAAGAAAGTGACAAGAATTCACGGGGGAAAAGTATGCATCCAAAATGTTTTCAGTGTAGGTGTGCTACCTAATTTCCTGTACCTTGCTGATAGTGGCAATGATTTCCTGTTACTGGTTAAAACTGAAGAACATGAAGCTTTTCTAGAGTGTGAGATTACTGCTAGATCTCTATTATAGAAAGCCCAAAACTATGAGAGGAAATGCTTTTATGATTTGGATGAAAATCTTCCAGAAAGTGATCCGTTTGGGTGGGCATGCCCATGTGATAAAGAAGAGCAGGAATAAATCCAAAGAAGCACAGAAAAACTCCAAATAAAACCAAGCAAACAAGAAAGCCTTGAGTAAATGCTCGAGTGAATTTTTTTTAGGTTGGCTATGTCTGTGGAAAAGAATAGAGAAGCCTTGGACATTTGACATACCCACAAGTTGTTTCTTTGTCCTGCTGTATGATTGTGCCTCTATTCAGGCATTCAGGCACAGGCTTTTCATTTTCTGGAGAGAAACAGGACTGAATCATGTCAGTAATGGCTCTCACCTTTAGTTCTTTTCCCTCCTTCCTGTAACAGCCTGCAAACTATTGAAATTTAGTCAAGAAAATAAGCATCTACAACTTCTGTAAAATTTACCTTAAACATGGAGAGCTCTAGCTGGGGGGTAGAGTTTTTTTATTGTTATATTTGTAAACAATAGATTAGAGCCAATTGGTTTGTGGAAGACCTGTTGTATCAGTCTCAATGAATCCCATGTCCATCCTTGAAATATTGGTCGTTTTCCGCAGGTTTAGAAACCTCTTTTTTATGCTGCCTTCCAGCTCTCTGCAAACATTACAGCATGGGCCTGTTCCTCCTGGACTTGAGCTGGCTCCTCTCCAGCTCATCAGCTCAACACAAGTTATATCTCCCGCACCCGTTTCTTCCCCCTCAAACAATTTTCTGGATATTTTTCAGTGTCGGAGGAAGGGCCCAGACACTGTCTCAGTTCACTTGGTGGATCAGAGGTTTGAACAACTGATTCCATGTATTGCATGGGCAGATGTACAAAGAAAGAAAGGTTCAAAGCACCAAACCCCTTGGGGAGGAAGGGGAAGGTACCTTGTGAAAGAGGAATCTCGAGGAACCCAACATCACATCTCGAGCCCATTTTACAAAGGGATTTTCAGGACAGTCTGGCTTCATGGATATTGGGGAATTTCAAAGGCAAAAAACCTCACTGCGCTGTTAGAGTGGTGGTACTTAGCATCAATGACAGCAGTAGCCCCACCCTGAGCTATGGGACAGGGATTTCTCTAACCGTGGGAACTGCAGCTATTTTTGCAGTTTGGAAACGTGCAAATAACATTTCAAACCACTCACCTCAAGGATTAAATTCTCTTGGGCAATAAATAGCAACCTCACTTCTTTTCCTCACTTTGCCTCATGGCAAGCCAATGCCATGTTACTCCTCTCAGGACAGTATCAGTGATGTTCTCCATTCAGCTGCGCTTCCCACTCTGCCTTCCTGCGCTGGAGAGCCAGCCTTGCCACTGCTGTGTTTGCTGGCATCCATTCACTCTCCTATTCTAACAGAACTTCCCCACTTCACTTCAGCTCTAGGAGAAATGCAAAAGAATTTTTTGTTCAAATGCTATCCAAATATTTATATTTTGCTTATATAGTTTAGTTAATGTGAAATCACTACCAGCTCTTCTTTTCTTTTCAAATAATGAAGTCATCCAGAATAGATTTTCTATAAAGCTTAGCTCTCATTTCCATGCCTCTGAAAAGCTGCCTTTTGAAAATGGTGTTGTTTACAGCAATCATTGGAAGTTGCACACTTTTCAGAATCCAATCTTCAGTTCCACTGAATGTTTCAATATTACTATAGCTCATGTGCCCGTGGAGTAATATCACTTTTCTCCAGTGAACATACTATCAGCTATTTAGCTCTAGCAGTATTATCTAGCAGTCCAACTTTTAAGAGCCTGAAAATATCAAAACAAGGATTCTGTATCACTCTTTCAGTATTGGAATAACATAATTAAGGCAACACATTAATAAAAATATAGTTTGGGGTTAGACTGAGAGGTTTTCTTCTTTTTCCATCCTTATTTATTATTTTATTATCTCCCTTCCTTGAGAAATTTATCAGGTATCACGTAGGAATATTACTGAAAACGCATAGCAAATTTCCATTTGTGCAGTGGGATTTAGATAAGGTCAAGTGATTTACTGATGTATACCCTCAAATTCCAGTTTTGACAGCCAGGTATCTGACAGCCCTGGGTTTAGTACCTACAAAGACTATTTCTAGAAGTCTGTATTTTTGTCATTCTTTCCAGAGATTAAAGACTCTTTTTTAAGTTGCCTTTCAAGACAGATTTAGACACGCTGGAGCATGTCCAGTAAAGGGCCAATGGAGATGACTGAAATATACTGAGAACATTTGGATTGCTTAGCATGGAGATGAGACAGTTTAGAGGAGATTTTATGTGTGTGTGTACCTGACTGAAGCAGTGGGGAGGATGGTAAAAAAGAGCCAAACTCTTCTCAGTGGAACTCAGTGACAGTACCAGATGCAATGGACACAAATGGAAATACAGGAAATCTCTTTTAAATATAAGAATATACTATTTTATTGTTAGGATGATAAAACAGTGGAACAGGCTGCCCAAAGAGGTTTTGGATTCTCCAGTCCAGGAGACTGCCAAAACCCAACTGGGCAAAGCTCAGATGTCCTTTCCAGTCTTATGTATTTTGCAGTTGTGACTCATGAGCAATCACAAACTACATGCTTCAATATTTTTTCATTATTTTTTGCCCGGGAAATAAATCAACAACAGGACACAAATAAATCCCTATTTATGAAATCAAAGACACTCCCACAGCAAGAGAAACAATATTTTATCCAAAGAAAGAAGTATCCAAAACTAATTTCTCACAGCCAAAACCTGAAATGTGTCTATTCTAAGAAAACAAAGAGGGAAAAGACAGACTATTTCATGAAAAGCTGCAAAAGAACAGAGAAAACAAAAAAGATTTTATACCATCCCTGGCAAAACCCCTGACTTTCCAGACTATTTGCATGTCTGCAGAGCTATAGCTATTTGCCATTCAATTCACTCTTACCCGCCATTTCCCCAACTTACCTTTTCTATTTTCTTCTCATTTGAAATACAACAATCCCTTCAGAAAATCGTCTTTACAGAAACCCATAGCACTCAGACCCAAGGGATCCTGTTGCCTATGGAATATTGAATGCCAGCAGGCTGTCAGACCTCACCCACAACTTTCTTGCTCTCCACAGTACCTTCAGAGCAGTTTGCTTTGCAGCGAGAGGTAAAGCAGCGTAAGCCTCAATAACAGCAGCTTTTCTCATTTCTGCCTATCTTGCTGCCGAGAGATTCGAAACATATATTTGAAAAAGCGATATGCCATGTTTGTGAAAAGTATGAGTTTATTTCAAGTAAATTAAAAAATACTTGAAACATCATACTTCTTGTTCCAAGCTTTGGAATAATAACCACAGAAAACAGAGATTTCAGACATATTGGTCACTCCCTGCTAATCTGCACCTCCCTTAACTCTCACCGTAATTTCAGTTCATTTTGAAGCTGCTCCGTGATTCTTGCTTTCTTAAAAATGATGTGATCTCCCACGAAGAACCAACTTTTCCCTAGCAATTTCTCTCATTCAGCATTTGCACTGGGTCAGTATTTTGACTGCCTTGCTCTTACTACATGCAATGCAAAATTACTGAGAAGTTAGATGGTCCTCCAGGTTCTATTATTTTCAGATCTCATCATTTTTACTTTATGTTTCTGGTATTTTTATATCCTTAGATGGTACTGAGACAGAAATAATATTTCTGTGAAAGTGAGGACCAGTTTCTTTGCTCTGCACTCACACCTAATATTTCTTTTGCTTCAGCATTTTTGACCCTTCCAGGATCAGATTCTTAAAACCAACTGTGTTAATTGCTTAATTCCTAGAAAACTGGAAATGTTCATAATGGCATCAACTCTTCTGTAAAGCTTATGACAATAATTACTGTGTTAATTGGTGGAAAACTAGTTGGTCTTTATGAAAGGACTTCCACTTATCTTTTGATTCACATTGGAATAAGGTGATAAAGGGTTCTATCTGCAATCTAAATCTTGTTCCCTCTTGCAAACACCAGACCACGCATCCTGTCAGTTCACACATTGACTAATATAATTCCACACTGGCAGGTCTCCCAGACAGCACTGTAAGAAAATGTCAGCAGGTCCACTGTAATTCTGCTGAGTTAATCATCAGTTCAAAATGCCACCATCCTATTTCCTTCCTCCCTGTCTTGATTTCCTTCTCATAAAGTTTCAAATGAACTTTAAAAACTATGAGGCTGACCCTCCATTGCACCAGAGTATAAGAAATAGTTTGGAAATGAGTAATCCAGAAGTGGAGTGAGGTGCACTGAAGTTTCATGCCAATATAAAGTAACCAGCAAAAGTCCCCAGTGCTGCTCAGGTTCTCATGCCACCCCCAATGCTTTCCTGTCTGAGCCCTGAGCCCTGAAAACAGGATACTCACACAGGCAAGGAACTCTGCACATGCCGAGGGAAGCAGGGTAGCACTTCACCTGGTGCATGGTTTCACTTGGGTCAGGCAATGCTACACACTTACAGGTGATATTTTATTTCCTTTTGTTTTCCCTTTACATAACTCCAACAGTTTGACATCAAATCTTCTGGATCGTTTCTAGAGTGAAAAATATTAAATAAAAGCATGCATATGCAAAAGATTTTAAAACAACCAACCCTCAGGAAAAAAAAAAGGCAGACTGCACCATCACACCAGGTTACTCGCTTCGGTGTGTAATTGTGTTCTTTTTCAAAAAAAGCCTATTTGCTTCTTTACAGATGCAGAGTGATACTTGCTAACACTTAAGCTTCCTTAAAAATACAGAGTGACAGGGGTGAAAAGTCTCTTTTTCAGGTAAGACAATATGTTGACAGGGTAGATTTCTGGTCAGAGCTCAAGTCCTTCCTGCTTTTCACACTCATTGGAATCATCAGCATACTGCTCATCTTTTAGTCCACCTGTAGCTGATCTTCACGAATGTTTGCACAAAAGTGCAAGGCACTTGTTTCAGCATGCTTACAAGCAAAAATGTCCACAGAGAATAGATTTGACAGCACTGGGGGCCTTCCCATGTTTTGGTAAGAGTGGCTGCACAAAATCAGGTGAAAAATCCACTCTCTCCCTAGAAGACACAGGTTTTTTCCTGAGTTTTACAGACAACCAAGTTGCTGAATTGCATCCCCATTCAGAGATGCTGCTACGTGTTTTCTTTTTATTATTATTATTTATTTTATAGTCCTTTGAGAGGCATCTCTTTCATTAAATTGCCCCTGGAAGTCATGTAAAGGTTTATTATCTACAAAAATGTGAAAAGCTGCTGCCCTGTTTTCAATCTGATACTTTCTAGCTTCAGTGGTTGCCTCCAAGCTGTACTTTCTCTTCCAACATGAAAATAAGCAGAGGATCCTTATTTACCATCTGTATCCCACTCAAGGTTTCACAGACCTCCTGTCACACCCTCCTCTTACTGCCTGCTGTCCTGGCTCAATATGCACCAACATGGAAGCCTGTCCATACTTTCCTTCTATATCCCTTTTGAGATGAGGGGTCCAGTCAGAATCTAGTGCACCATGCATTTTAACGGCACATGATAGATACAGAATCGTAGAATGGTTTGAGTTGGAAGGAGCCTCAAAGATCATTTAGTTCTAAACCTGGCCTTGAACTCTGACAGGGATGGGGCATCCACAACTAACCTTGGCAATCTCTTCCAGTCTCACCACCCTTACAGTATTTCTTCCTAATATTTAATCTAAACCTACCCTCATTCAGCCTAAAACCATTCCCACCTGTCCCATTACTATATGCCCTTGTGAAAAGTACCTCTCCAGCTTCCTTGTAGTCCTCCTTTAGGTACTGGATGGGACTCTAAGTTCTCCCAAGAGTCTCCTCTTTTACAGGCTGAAAAATTCCAACTCTTTCAGCCTGTCTGCAGAGGAAATGTGTTCCAGCTCCCTGTCTTTGTGACCCTCCTCTGGACCAGCTCCAATAGGTCCACTTTATTCCCCATTCTCTCATCTGATAATTAATTGCTAACAGCTGAGATCCTTTTTTGGTACTACTATAAATTGATATTGCAATCCCAAACATACTTCCTGTGGAGTAGCAGCCAGCCCAGAATCTATCATTATATATGTAAAGTTCAAGTTATTCCCCTCTCTCAACACCCAAATACCTATTTATCAACATTATGCTAGTAACATTTTGCAGTAATTCATAATAACAGAAAGCCTAACTTTGAACAGAGGTATTTTTAAAGTGCTTTAGTGGTTTTGGAAAGGAAAATTATGTCACTCTATTTTAAAGACTAATCCTGCTGCTAAAGGTGCAATCACTTTCACTACTCTAGTTCCTAAAGTGTTAGAATTACCTATATCCTCGAGATACATGTCCCTAGAGAAACAGTACTGATTCAATTTTTCCTCAATACATTTTTTACACACATTTTTTTGTTATCTACAGAAAACATGGTTGAAAAGTTTGGGTGGAGAGGACACGTGTGTGTAGGAAAGAAGTCTTGCCAAATTATTCTTTATGTTTGCAAACTGGAATTAAAAGACTAATTTAATTGCATTTTAGTAAAAAACCTACACTGAGGATTTTCTACGCCCTGTCCCATTTCCTGCCTTCCATGCCTTAATGCAATGACTTGGATGTAAAATGCATGAGCAGTGCAGGAGCTACACAGGTACAAAGCTCTCCCTCAACAGGAAGGCTGGCTGATGCATTCCAGGTGAGCTTGCAGCTCTGTGCTTGGGTTTGGCATCTGGCAGACACATGTTTGGAGCCCTCAGACTGAAAGGACAGTTTTCATAGCAGCAATGCTCCAGGGCTCACTGCATGAAACATTCTCTGGGCAACAGACACACGGCACTTAGGAAGCAATCCTGACACCTTTGGGGGGGTGAGGGGTGGGCAGGCGGGGGCAGAGCAAGGTGGAAGCAAAAAAATCAATATCCATTCTCAGTTAAACGGTTGTAATCCCAACTATTCCCCAGAGAAATCCCCATCTCAGTGCCAATCCAATAAGCCTTTGTGCCTTTCCAACCCCCCTCCCACCTCTAACTTACGCTGTACTCAGACATTCTATTGACCACAATGAGAAACTCCCAGAAGGGTGAACTGTCTAGGTAGCATTTATTTAACAGAGAGATGGGAAAGTCTGTAAGGGTGGGGTCTCACATTTTTGTTTCCAGCTCAGTGCTGGAGCTGAGGCAGAAGAGATCCCAAGATAGAGCTAGAGCTGCAGCCTGGTTCATGGCAGCCAGCCGAGAAGATCATATAGAACTACAGATTCTACCACCTGCTTCTAGATAATACCTGGAAAAATTCCAAGGTGTACAGCGTGATAGGGCCGCCCGCACCAGAACCCTTGGTGACATGCTTGGCCTGCTGCTAATCTATGTCTGCTTCCTTGGCCAGCCCAGCTGTGAGGATGGATCCGTTCAGCCACACTTTCCCAAAGGCTAACTAGCCCTGACCCGCAGCAGAACAAACCAGCACGTGTGCCAGGAGACATCCCACTTGCCTGCCACTGTGGCTTCAGAGTGTGGCCACACCCCAAAATGTGTGTGCTGTTTCATGTCAGCGAGTGCTGTACTGCCCTGCAACAGGAGAGGGGGTAGAACATGCCAACAGGCACAAAAAGGAAAGGAGTCTGAGCTGTTCAGGATAGAAAAAAAGCCAAAAGCTAACTCCAAAGAGTTGCAGAAAGATTTTATTATACTGAGTAAATGGCAGATAAAGTTAAGGTTGAAGAAATGTAAAGTGATGCACATAACAAAAAGCAGTCCTAACCTCATATTCACAACAATGGGGTCTGAACAAACTACTACCTCTCAGAAAAGTGAATTCAGAATTAAAAGAAAGAGCTCTATTTAAACACTCAATGAGCAGCAGTTAAAGTGTCAGACAAAACAGAGATAACTAAATAGAGAACAAAACAGAAAATATCTGTATAAATCCAAAGTGACCCTGACTTTTGAATACTGCTTGAAGGTTTGGCCTCTCCCCAAACCTCAAAAAATATGCTGTAGAACTAGAAAGGAAAAGGAAAGCCAGACGTATGATATACCTTCAAAACAAGGAACAACTGGATTGCCTACAGCTTTTCAGCCTAAAATAAAAGGGGGATGATATGATACAGGTTTAAAATGAAAAATGCTATTAAAAATGAATTTGAAATACATGTAGGCTTTTTTAAAGATAAAGCCTAGAAAGCATCAAGCCACATCAGCAGGTTGTAGGGTCAAGACAAAGAAAAAGCTACAATTTCCCATGCAATGCACAGCCAAAATGTAACGGTTATTACCACAGGATTATGTGAATATCAAAATTTTACTCAGGTTCAAAGAGTAGTTGAACATTTTTATAAGAAGACCAATGAATTAAAAGCCATCAGATGAGAATTTCACCTTGGCTCCAAACAGTCTCTTAGTTCCAGGCTGACAGAAACCACATCCCAGGGAAGCACCACCACTCACCCTCCACCTGCTGCTCCCCCAGGCACATGTTGCTGCCAGACCTGTTGTTTAATTTGGCTGGGTCATTTTTATGCTCTCAGGGAAACTGCATTACTCAATGAAGTCAGCAAAGTTCTGCAGCTTGCAGTAACAAAAAGCACAGAGTGAAGATGGACCTTACCCAAGGAAAGCCTCAGCTCTTTGTCCCACTGAAGCCAACAGAATTAAGAGGAGCTTGTTTTTCAGTTATTTCTGGATGGGCCACAAAGATGTTCTCAGCCACAAACTCATATTTCAGCTCCAGTTATAAATAACTTATATCAAGTAACAACTAGTTAATTGATAATCCATTCATATTCATCATTCAATAAACACTGCTTCTAGTTGAGTTGACAAGTTATTTCTCCTCACTTCTTTCAATACTTTGCCTTCTAGAGTTCCATAATTACAAACGACTTAGCCCTAATTATAACACCTATTATTTGTTATTAACTGGCAATCATTTTACAAATCAGGTATTAAAGCAGCCGTAAAATAACTTGTGCATATTTTATTATTCAATTTAAGATAATAACCTGTGACATTCTGTGCCTTTGCAAATGCCATCTGGAAGAGCAAGTAAATTCTCACTACATCTGACATCAAAAAATTTATAATTTTTCCAACACTTTACCTTCATTTTTAACTATCTGCAGCAAAGTGAAATATTTTATTATCTCACTACAGACTGCAATGTGGATAAGGGGTTTGAACTGAGATTTTGAAATGCTGCACATAAGGGTACGTAATGTCTATTACTGTAAGGTTGCCTGAAGCAAACTAAGTACGTCAAGCACTCACTTCTAGTGAGCTTTGTCTGATTTGACATGTCCACACTGTGCAATGGAAACAATTGCAGAGACCTCAGCTACTGTCTCATCCACTTCAGCTCACACCAGAGCCAGGTATTTGACTGCCACTGCCAATTCACCCCCTCTTTTCTTTCCTGTTGTCAAGAGGCTTGGACTACATGAGAATAGAAGGCAAGACCCATTTATTCCAGCTCTCTCCTGATCTGTCTTTCAGTGTTAAGAGAGAGTACAACAACAGCTCCACAATTTAACAGCAGGTAAGAGAGAGAAATATATGACACGCATCAGCTGGCTGTGCCTACATGCAGGGCACATGTGGCCCTTGGGCACCTTGTCTGCAGGGCACACCTTTATCAGTGTCCCATGTTCCTGAATGCCTGGGCTTCTTTTGGGAGGAAAATCCTCACAGGAGTTCTTTCATGCTTCATCTTTGTCTTCAGAACACTGGCTGAAATTTGTTTAAGCTTAGTCAAAGGATGCACTGGGGAAGAGAACAGTTATTGGACCTGCAGCCAGTGCCTTGTGAAAAAGCTGCCACACCCACAGTTTGGAGCCAGCTGGGCATAAGCAGCCCTGTCCTCTGGGAGCTCACTGCTAACAGGGATTTGCTGCTCATACATGCTCAAATGCCAAGTGTTATTTAGGCTTTGCACAGGAATGAAAAGAAAACAGAAAAAGGAACAGCAAAAAGTGGTTTCAGGCATGTCTCCCTCTTACCATCGGGGTTGCTGTTCCTCCGGGACAGAGCCAGGCTCCTTGCCTCTCTCAGCACACCCCTCCAATACAGCTGCCTGCCAGGGAGAAGGGACTTTGTCCCTGGTGCTTAGCTGCCAGCTCCCTCAGGTGCCTCCAGGCAGGATCCGTACAGGCTCTCCTCGCCCCCCTCAAAGCCTCTGTCACCTCCTGTAACTATGGCTACCTGCAGGGCAATGGCTCCACGCTCATGAGTCAGTGGAAAAGTCAAATATTCAACAACATGTACAAGGTATTAGTGTTAAGTCCAGCAGGACAGGAAAAATTGCAGAGAGAAATCTTCCAAGATCTGACTGAAGAAACATCTAGGCTAGGTTAATTTTGAGAAAAGTGGGGAAACCCAAAGGAGAACAAAGCAGCTACATTTCCAATTGCCCATATCTTTCTGAATAGTATTGTTATTTATAAGCACAAATCTCCTTGGCTTTCTCGTGGCATAAGCAATAATGAAGGAAAAAGGTGTGGGAATTGGAGGTCTTTCACTCTTTATCCTCAGAGATGTTATAATTCTATGCCGAAGTTATAAACTTAGGGGAAAAAAAAAAGTGGGGTTTGTGTTTTTTGCATTTTGGGTTTGTTTTTTTAAGAGCCTGATGGAAATGACCAAAGTTTACAGTGTGCAAATTGCCAAATCATCTTTCAGGGGAAAGGGTAAGAGACAGCAAGCCTTGCTAAGGGACCTGCATGGTTACATCTCATCTGAAAGCCCCAAAGGGTACAAACAAACCCTACAGTGCACAGTCCTGTATCAACTGCCAGCTAATGCAGAATTCCCATCAAGTCTGCAAATGCTTTGTCCCTCCAAAATTTCAGCAGTACTTAAAGCTTTAATTCCAGCATTCCTAGCTGCTAAATGCCTCTTGTTCTAAGCCATCCATTCTCCAGTTCTAATTCTCAAAGGCCATGACCCACAAAGCCTTCTCCAAGCCAGTCTAGGCTTATTACAAACCAAAGAGGCCAAAACCCTCTTTCAGAGAGCAGCAGATTGCTGTCATCCCAAAGGCTGCAGGAAATGGGTCTTTCTTCAAGGCAGTGAGAGAAAGAATCAAACCAGCAGGACAGCTCCCAGAAGTCCAATATACAAGACTGACCTGAGGAACACCTGCATGCCTGTGATGTCTGAGGCATCTGTATGGGTAGCTCCTTTTCCTCCAAATTACAATTCACTTATTCTAAATTAAAGGTTACACAGTACATCCTCGAGTTATAAAATTACAGATTTTTAATACTAATGTGCACCCTATTTCATTACCAAGCTTCATCTTAGACATTAAGAAGTCATTTTCAAGTCAAACCCACAAATTTTAAATAGATTTGGCTTTCACAGAAGAGAAAAAGAGGTGCATTCCCTTTTTTGTCAGGACTTCTGTTAAAATGCATTCACAAAGGCTCACTAAATGCACAGTAAATATTATAAGCATGTTGGTTGAGAAGTAGATATTATATACATATGAACATAAAGCATAAAGCATGATTTCAGGCAACGTATTTCAAGCTAGTTTATCTAAAATTGCATTAACCATTTAGTCACTCCTCATGAATTACATGTAAGAGAAACAAAGTATAAACTATTGCTGAATTGTGATCAAAATAGAAGTCTGATTTAACACTTAATTTATTTTCTGCAGCTTTGCTTTGCAGTAAACTCCCCTTGACATGCCAATAACCAGCACAGCTTTGTACTGGGAATACAAAGACCTCTTTCCGAGGTCTCTCACTGCCATCACTACTCCGAGATGAAAGCAGGTATTGTACCTGCAGGTCAGAGCTTGTCAGGTATCAGCAGGCACCTCCTCTGGGAGCTCATTGCCAGCAACAAGCCACCACCCACACAATCTCAAAAGCCAGGTATTACTTCAGCTTCAGCAACACCTTGAGCAGCAGGAGCAAGCACAGCTGACCAATGGATGCAGTGAATGGCCAGGGTACAGCTGCTGCTTTTGCCCAAGCCAGAGCAGAGTGACAAGACGCTGTGCTGGATGTTGCTGCTGCCCCCGGTAAGGGACTAATGTCACACTGTGTCAGCACAGCAGGAGCACAGAGTCTTCAGAGATGAAAGCCTGAAAAGATTTTTAGACTTTGTTCATTTTGAACAGTGGAAAAACTCAAAGACTGAATGGAAAATTGAAGCAAATGCGACTATAGCTCAGCTAGCTGGCCCACAGTTCTGGGTGCTGCATGGAAAGGCTGTGATGGTCAAAACTTCCATCAGCAAATAATGTGTTTTGATCACCTACAGCACCCACCTGAAGGTTGCTATAGCAATAATGCCTTATCCCTTATTCTCCTTCAAAGCTCCAGCAGCAGAGAACAAATAGTATGCTGCCTGAACCAGAGTCAGAGCTAATTCTGCAAAACTGTGCAGGAATCAAAAAGCCATTTGCCTGAGCTCTTCTTTTTTTTCTATCACTGTTGAAGTGCAAGTCAAACATTCACTAACTGTCCTTCCTTAGTCTCGGAAAACAAAAAAGCTATTGATTTTCAGCACTTTTTTTGTGTACTGAATTCTTGCTCCCATTAAAACTTCTCCAGAAAAGCAAAAGGTTTCCTACTGTGTTTGCATCCAATGTGAGCATGCATGGAAGCATTAACGAAGAGTAAGAAAAGACCAATAAATGTTGTGTGACAGGACTTGCGAAGTGTCAGCTCAAGTGATTTCTGTTTCTTCTGCCTTATCCCAGAAGATGGAGCCAAATGACAAAGTGTCTATGGCCCTGACAAGCTGCACACAGGCACTACTGAACAAAACCTTTTCCAGTGAAGGTAAGGTTAGTCTCACTCAAGGGCTCCCATTGCCAAGGTTGGCTGGGAAGGCAGTCAGGTTTCTTGCAGATTTTTTTGCATGTCACAGCTGTTTTATAGCTCTTTGAAAAGAAGGGAGGCCAACTAGATCAAGGTCAGAAACCTACATTTTCAGAAAGCTAAATGAAAGGCAAAAAAACCCTCACCAAACTTCTCCACAGACAAAAAGAAAGCTTTATTTTTGACTGTAAGCATGACAAACCTATTTGGTAGCCTCAAAAAATAGGTTTGAGGGTCTAACATATTACTCACTCTTGGCTTGTATGTTATAACAAAAAACTTATGAGAAAAACTGTAAGGAAGAGTTTTCTGTAAATATGTTGGAAATGAGAAGCATGTCCCATCCTCACATTTTGTTATTCCCTGCTGGGAGCAATTAAGAAAGCCATACTCCAAGAGCAGCCTGGCTGCAGTGGCATTTAGGGTTAATGTAAATCATTCAGAAGTCATTCAAAATGCATCTTTCACTTTGTACAAAATGAGGCAACCTTGTTTCGGAGGATAAGCAGAAAGGGATGAGCTGAGACTGGGCTGAGAAGCCGGGGGTTGGTGTTCCATCACAAAACACTTCCTGAATACCTCCCACAGATCACTGAAGATGAGAAGTGTCCTGCTTGTCTGAGAAGGCACATAAGGTTCAGCCTGAGGCCCAGCTTTCTCAGAGGGTGGCTTGCTATCAAATTCACTCATCCCAGCCTGGGCCCTTATGGGCAGTTCAACCCTGAATGGATTCTGGCTTTTATGGTATAATGTTGTTCTCATTTTAATGACCCTGGGCCAAGTTCTCTCTCATGTAGAAACAGCTCCTCTCACCTCCGATGATAAGACCACCAAGTTATTCAGGACAGTATAACAGGTGAGGACCTCCTGAGGAACCGAAGAGAAAGAACATCTAAGATGCGGTGACGGGGCAATGGCAGGCAAAATACAATTGTAGACTGCGAGTGACTCGTGGTGGGAAGAAAACAACCCTAATTTAACATCCAAACATTAATTTTCCAGCAGACTCCATCTTGCTGCAGTTGTACAGCATGAAAAAAAGGCTCCGGCTACATGGCAGAACAAGGCATAGTCAGGTAAATGATACCTAGAAATTTGATAGTTAACAAATATTGCAATTATCACATGTAGGTTTTGGATTTGTAAATCAGTTCTGATTCAAGCTGCATCCGTTCTGATTTCTCATTTGACTTGGATCCTACAACTGAACCTGAAGAACAGGATAATCTAAAGACATCATTTGTGTTGGTTAGACAAGGGAATGCCTCGATTCAACTGCATGTTTATGCTCTCATTTTGGGTTTATGCTACACAGGAAGTACAAAGCCTTTAAATAAAGAAAAACTCTGTTTATTTTAAAGGTGAGCAAAGCATCAGTTATAGTTGGGGAACAAATCCAAGTACCAAATGAACCAAGCCTTGCATAAGCGTATGGATATTGATAAACCCAGAACAAAGGCAGAGGAGACCCCTTTTAGTCCAATCAGTTATTAATATAAACCCCAAATGCATGGTGAGAGACACTTAGGACAAAGGAAACTGAACCAAGGCCAAGGATGCCTGTTAGCCCTTTTCATCTGCTGTACATTGGAAGAGAAGCAGAAGTAAAATACCCTGTAGGAAGCAATTGCAACTGAACATGTGGAGTACACAAAGAAACATTCCATTGCTAGGGAGTTTGTAGATGTGCTGTGTGACCATGTTTACCTTTCCCATTGCATTTTGCTTGGGCAGATGGGATTTTTAGACAGCCTAAATCTCAGGTATAATGCAAATAAAACTGTGGAAATTTCAGGCAGGACAAAACACTGGGGAGGAAATGACAGAGTTATTCAAACATAGGGTCTGGTTTGCTCTAGGCCCTTTACCATGCTGATGGATTGATTTGCTCTTCAGCTTCATGGCCTCAATACTTCAGATTCTCAAATCCCACATCTGGGACCAGGTTTTCAAAACTGCAGTCCTCCCCACTTTCAGAGGCTTAAAGATGGCCAATGCTTTTCAAACAGGATTACTATCTGTATAACATCTTCTTGCCAAAACAAGAGCTAAGCTCTTAAAACCTCTTGGCCCTTTCTATGAGGGAATACAGGCCAAGGACTTAAAATTATATTAGAAGAAGAGTGCATATTTTAAAGAAAACCCAAAACCCACAATTTAGATTGAAAATTAGAGATCACACATTTCAACTTTGCTACTCCAATAGTTAGTTAACTACAGGGTTAAACTCATGTCTCTGAGTTTCTAAATTTCACTCTCTACACTCTAAATTTCAATTTCCAACTACTGGATTTTGTTATTTCCTAGGGTCAAGCTCAAAGCTGTCAATTATCAATGTTTTTGTTCCCCTTAGAGGTAATTACAGCCTACGAGGAAGTTGCTCATTTATCTTTGCTTTGATGAGACAAATGAGAGAGAGCTCCTGGAGTCTCTCTGTATAATGCATATTTTTACAGCTCATTTAACCGTGTGTGTTTTCTTCAAACACCCTCCACCCTCACAACACTGCTAGAAGCATGAAGGCTAGAATGGGACTCTGTAGAGGTGCTCCAGATGGGCCCAAGTGTGGAACCAGTGGTGTCTCACATACATAGAGGTACTGTCACAAAGTCTAGGAGACTGTTCAGGAAAAAAATCAAATGTACTTTTACCCAGAAGAGCTCTTTATCTCCATTGGCAGAATATGGCACGAGTATCTGCAAGAGAACTGGGTGAACAGTATGATTTCATGTACAGCTACTTTAAAGCAAAATTGTCCTGTCAGGCAGGATTCCGGTTCAGCTCTTGCAAATTATCAGAGGGAGATTTTGAAGGAGAAATGCTTGACATTCAGGATAAAAAAAATCTAACAGCTTTGGATCAGTAGCAAGAGCAGAGTGCCCCTTCACAGCCTCTCCTGCACAGTTTTGGGTGCCATGCTCAAGAAAAGGAGAAGGTAATAAAAGCATATTAAACCTGCTCTTGGTAAATATCACCTCCTTTGAATGGAAGCGATGCCTTATGAATTTCTAAATGAAGGCTCACAAAGCACACGTTATCTGGCAACTGCAGTCTGCCCACAGCTGGTGCTGCTGATAACTGATGGTATATGGGGAAAGTGAGGCTTAAGAGAACTTTACAAAGAATACGTTCAGTATAAGAACCCTTTGAGCTGAGATCCACATCTGGAGCAGCCAGAGCATGCAGTCGTTGAAGGATCAGGAACTGCATTTGACACGTCCGACCACTC
This sequence comes from Oriolus oriolus, assembly GCA_013400235.1. NCBI lineage: Eukaryota > Metazoa > Chordata > Aves > Passeriformes > Corvidae > Oriolus > Oriolus oriolus. The sequence goes on along the minus strand of VXBT01012375.1, from coordinate 466,899 downwards.
CCTGCTTCAGTTTTGCAGGCCAGATTATCTGGATATAGACTAGGAAGGAATTTCAGCTTCAGCTCTTATCTAAAGCTTTCGATACACTTTTTAATGGCAAGATAAAAATGCCTAGCACACAAAGTGATTCTTTTCTGTCAGATCTGGGAATTAGTGATAAATTCTGATGCAACACCGTAAATAACTCTTTCCATTTAATGATGCTGAGCATGTTAGGCTATGTCAATCATCCTTTGGAAATGAAGAGGAGATGTGATTTGAAATGGCAAGCTGTGTGTGTCTAATCAATAATCTCATTATGTGTCAAGCAAACCAAATTTGATTATCACACAGCAGCTATAGTCCTCAGTGCAGCTGCAACTCAGTTGCCATTCAAACTCCCAGTCTCAAATGCAGCAAGTGAAACTGGTGGAAGTTTATTTATTTTCCAAAGGTGGAGAAATAAAGAAGGTCTGTGAGATAACAGTCCCATGACTACTGTAAACCACAGGAGATTCCAGCCTCTAGTGGGAAAAAAAAAAAGGGCAAAAATGTCTGTTTACTTCTCTTAAAAACCACCTAGCTTTCTACCATTCCTTGAGACATCAGTTCTCCAAGCCCCTCAGTGTCTCCTTGCACCTCCTTTCACCTTTCAAATACAAGTAAGTCCAGACCTTGGGTAGACTCTTCACTTGACCTGTAAAACCAGTAGGGTTGTTCAACCCTTCTAATTTTGTTCTCCTGAGCTCTATATAGCACAGTCGATCTCATGAATTATCCCTTTGCATTGACCTATCCGCAAAAGATCATATTCTGTCTCACTCTGACCTTGCATCATGACTAAGGGATCTGCACAGGAGTAAGCTCAAAGCATGTCATGAGATCCAACAGCATATTCCTGCTAAAGATCTGCAAGACATGATGACATCAGTCAGACCAGTCACCTGTTTCCTTGGTTTGCTCTCCCCGTTCACAAGAACATAAGTTCTGAGCTCTGTTCTGCTTCCCCAGTATCTCCCTGTATGATAATGGCACTGGAGGCCTTCGTTAGGTGTACATTTAGCAGTTGTGTGCACACTGTTGTGAACCATCCACACACAAGGAGAGCTCAGACTCATTATGATTCCATCTGTCAGTACAAAACCAGATTTTGCTGCAAGCTACCATTTCAATAAGTTATTTACCATAAGGGCGGCGAGTCACCCTGGAACAGGTTGCCCACAGAAGCTGTGGCTGCCCCATCTCTGGGTGCGTTCAAGGCCAGGTTGGATGGGGCTTTGATCAACCTGGTCTAGTGGAAGGTGTCCAGCCCATGGCCAGGGAGTTGGAACTAAATGGCCTCTGAGTCTCTTCCAGCCCAAACCAGTCTATCAGTTAATGATTTGTGCTGAATCAATATTAAAAATAATGCTACAAATTCCACAAAACAGCATGACCATACCTAGCTCCAGCCTGGTTTCAGTAAACACATGGTCTCTTTGGAAGCAATACTAGAATTCTTTATCTCCTCTTCTGTAGTGGCAACATGGTGAGAGATTTGTGAAAATCTAGGGATAAAATAAGCTCATTTACATTTCAGAGACTCCAGCTGGAAGTGTTTCCTGTCTGCTTAACAACAACACTGTTTATAACCCTGAGATTAAGTTTTCTTTTGCCCTATATAAAGCATTAAAAAAGCTCTGACCTTTATTTACCAAATTATACTTCTAATTAACACTGAATGCTTTTGCCCTAGATAAAGAATTGTTTATTGGATCAGAGCAAAGATTTTAAGATATGATGACTAACAGTACTTTGAGATATAATAAATCAGTGCCTTTTCAGTCATAGGTAGTGAAAAAAGTGCTCCATGCTGTAATTTTTTGAGCATCAGTTTACTGGCAATCCTGTAAAGCATCTGCCTTGGATCATCATACCATGGAGATGAGATCCAGATTTCACATGTTAACCACACACACAGAGGATAAGGTTTCTCCAGGAGCTGCAGTCCAAGTTAGGTACCTACAGACACGTTCCAAAGCACCCAACATCCAGCAGCCTCTGTCCCTTCCTTTTGCAAAACCCCTGCTGAATATGGCTGAAACAGGAGCCTTTGGCACATTGTTGGGCATGCAGCCAGCCAGAAACAAGGACATGGCAAGCTCCCCTTCTTCAGAGCCCTCACATGCAAGTCCTAGAGTGGCAGACCTGTTTGTGGCGGGTTGACAGGCACGATAACCCTTGATCCTTGTCTCCACTTGCTGAGCTATCTCATGGTCTCATCACCCCTCCCAGCATAGGCAGAAGGCAGGGACAATTTGTGGAAGCAACAGAGCAGTGGTAGGGCCATAGTTATAATTCTCCTGTGACTTACTGCACATTTAATTCCTGCTGCCTTGTAATTTTTAAAGACCTCCTATCCCCCAGGAAATATATGAGGAGGTTTTTTTCCTTCATCCAAATGGGCATTTTCTCTTATTACTTTCTGAAGTAAAGCTTGAGCTTATTTCAGCTCCAGAAGGGACCAGCTGCCCTCAGGAAAGCAGGCAGTTCACTCATTTTCTGGCTGTGGGAGGCGATGGCTGTTTTTGTAATGAGGGGTATACAGAAGGGGCAGGATCTGTTTGTTACTTCATTCCACAGCTTTTGCCATAATCCCCACTGAATTCTGAGCATGTCTCCTTTATCCCTTGTCTTCTTTCCTTTCCCTGACAACCGGCTTCTAACAATCATAAGTAAAACCCAGAAGACCTGAGCAGAATTACATTGCTGTGATTCCAGTTTGGTGACATTGCCCAGAACAACACACTCTGGTTTGAGATAGGTAAGAGCTTAGGAAGTTAAACCTGTGTTGTGCACAATTCAAAGATCATCAGCTCTTGCTATGCTTTTCACAATAAAACATAGGTACTGACTTTAAAAAGTCTTTGCACACTGCACTTCCCAAATAGCAGCTTTCAGGACATCACCCTCACTTCCTTTGCTAGGTATGGAAAAGAAGGCAAGACCAGACTGCTGTGAAGCAGACGAAAGTTTTCCTATTGACATCAGTAGGAATCCAGCCTTTAAGTATTTATTGTTACTCTGTTCTTTCTTGTTTAACAACTGCAAGCACCAATAGCATTTCAGTTTGGACTGGAATACTTAAAACTTTCTCTTTTCAAGGACTGCTAACATCAGCTACTTTCCCTGAGCAATGACCCCTACTGACAGGCATGTTTGGTAATTAAAATTTTTCCTAATGTGCCTGGAAATTTTGCCTGATTAAACCTTTTCTCAGAGTCAGACTGAGTTTTCTAAGGAATCAAAAGGAACAGAAGTTGCATTTTCCTCATGCTGAGTTCATTACAAAGGTCTTCATTTAGCAAAGTGCCTTCCAGCTTGAAGTGTATGAGCAAGCCCACTGAGACTAATAGGATTATTCTAAGCTGGTAAGGCACGTTCTTATGTATCTTGCTGAAACTTAAATGAGGCATGATGTGATAGAGAAGGATCCAGGGGAAGTCCAGTTTGATCAGGTGGAGTGGAAGGTGCAGCCAGACTCAAAACATGAAGTCCAGCCTTTATGGTACGATCACCTGAGGGAGGCATGCCACTCCGAGAGGAAGCCACTCTAGAAAGTACATGTATGCCAGTATGTAGGGTCACATGCCCTAGGAGGGCATGGCCCTTTTTTTGGACCAGTGTAAAGGGCCTTCCAGAGCAAAACTGGCTTGGGTGATTCTTCCATGCCATGTAATATAGAAAGCCTGGGAAAGCTTTTACACATCAGCTGACCCAACTCTTATGCAGTTCCCTTTGTTTTTTTTCATTGACAAGGTACCTTTCCAGTTAGACTGTCCAAAACCTCTGGAAAAGTCCTGGGAACAACTCAAACTGCTGTTCTGTAGCATGCTCACCTCAAACCAGAAAATTCAGAAAGACCTGCTATTATTTAAAAAAAAAAAAAAAAAAAAAAAAAAGGAAGCCTGGAGCAACATAAACACAAGCTCAGGCCCCGCAGCACTACTCCCCGACCTCTTCTGATCGTGTCAGCATTCTCCTGCTGTACTTCAGCAAAAGCAGATCAGGACATAGCTCTGGAGTCTGAGATGAATGCCCCGAGGCTAAAGAAGTTTTGCTAATGATTCATTAGCACATTTCTCTTAAGTGAAGTGAAGTTCATGAGAAGTGCTGTTCTTCAAGTTGGGCTTCTCTGCAGCCCCAGTGGTCAGCATAAGGTCTGAGATCACTTCCTGAACTGGAAGAAAGATTTGGATTCTAATTTTCCAGAAAAAAAAAATCCAACATAGAATGAGAAACTTTCCAATCTTTTGCATTTTTTTCTATGATGTTTTTCATATCCTGTGCTCAGCTCTATCAAAAGGGTGTTGGCAACCTAGATATCCAACAGGACACTTATCTAACCTTTAATACCCTTCTAAATTTAAGAATTCTATTCTCTTTAATGTCAATTCTAGTAGATTCAAGTGGGAACTAAAGCATGTTCTGAGACATTTTCATAAAGAGCATTGCAGGTAGAAGATTTATATATTGTATTGTATTCAGTATGCTTAGGAAACAGATAATCCTATTCATCTGGCTTTGCCTTATCAACTTAAATAGGTTCTCACGTACCAGACATCTTCAGTAATTGAATAGTGAAATTGCAAAGTGCATACATTATTAATGCTTCTAGGAATAGATCTAGCACGTCATAAAACAGAGGGAGTAAGATTTCAAGGTGGTGGCACAACTTGCTTTTAAGAGCAGTGAAAAAACATATCAAGGAATCCAAATGCTCCACTGAAAAAGAGAAGTAGCAAGCTAAGCTACTTAGAATATGGAAATATCCCAAAGAACAGTTCAATAAAGGAGCCAAATGTTTTGTAGAAAACACCAGCTAAACAAAATATACAATGCACCCAGAGGCATGAATGAAAAATCCTTACGAAGACATCCTACCTCCTCCCCAAGAAGTTCAGTTGGGTTACACCAGCTAAATCACACACCCACAAATCTTAACTTCTGTATAGAGCCATTTCTTCCCAGTGCAAGCCAAAATTTCTCAGAAATGGGCATCAGGCTTGTTGTTGTGCTGATGAAAAGAAGCTGGCGCATCTTGATAACACCTTACTAAATTCTTAAAGTAACTGGAATGATTGATTTCTCTTAGAGTCCAAGGAAAGTGGATCTTCTATATGAAGATCTTTCTAAAGACAAACAACCTAGTAACTCACCCTGTATTTTACGTCCACCTAACAATGTCACCAACTGTTGTTTTGCTCTTCCATTCAAGGTCCTGTAACTCACCTAAAAGTGCCACCTTCTACCTCCATATTAAATATTTTCAGTTTTATTCTAGGATATTCAATTATTTGGAAGTTTAAAAGGCTTTACCCCAGAGTTGGGTTTAGTGCATTCAGTACACACTACATTTTATCCCATAATACTAGTATCCACACTTGAACAGGTAAGATGGTTTAAAACCACAAACCAAGCCTCCTGTGGGTAGATCCCAATAATACCTTTCAGTGCTGTTAAACAGTGTTGTAATAATTTGGTGTTTGTTGAAGGTGCATGGAAAACAAAACACAACCCAAACAAGTTTTTCAGCGAGCAATGAAACCAGTGAATGTGGGTCTCCTGCACCTGTAAGAATGGTGTTCCAAGACATTAACTCCTGCACATCCCTATATCTCTTTTTCTGTTGGACAAACCAGTCTGGCAGAAGCTATTGTATGCTGTGGCTAATCTAGAGCAAAACTCATGCAGGTGACACTACCCAGTACAAGAAAGACAGCAACAGTTATTGTCTAACAAGATTTAAGGGCTACATTTGGCTAATTTAATGCCCTCAGCAAGGGCATTAATCTGCATAGCTCACCACTTCCATCCACCAGTTCTCAGGAATCCCATGAGAGCACAATGACCTTAAACATCCATTTTTCCAGGAGATTTTGAAAATATTGCAAGAATTGTCATAACATAATTGCCTGAGTGTCTCCCCTAGGAAACTGATTAAAAAAAAAAAATCAGGACTAAAGAACTAGATACCAGCTACTTGAGAGCTTGGCAAACATCTTCTACAAGTTAACTCATCCTCCCTTTTTCATCTATTAATAGACACATATATGCACATGCACATTTGCTTCTAGTGGAATTCTTGATTCCTTTTCATTACTGACATAATATGAAATCTTCAATTTGTTTTTGGCTTGGAAGTTGCTTCTAAAGTGAAAAACTACATGCTTTTCCAGACCAGCAAAATATGTTTGAGGTGAGGAACACGAAAATAATCTATGTGCTTAGAAATGGTAACTGTGTCAGTTTTCTCTTACAGAAGAGAAGAAAGTGTCTGAACAAAGTCAAGCAGTTAAACAAAAAGATTTATTGATTCCAGGATTACTTTTTTCATTTTTGTGATTGGATTTGGGGTTGGGGGAAAAATCCTGAGAGACTGGGGAGGGAGAAAAGCCAAGACATAAAAACAGAAACAGAAAAAAGAAAGGTAGGCGCATTACCAGAGCACGGAAGACATAGAATGATTAAGTGGGAGAAAAATTATAAGGGACAGCCAACCTCTATTAAGGGTCCAGACTTGGACAACAGCTCTGAAGCTGATTAGGAAAGCTGAAGGACACAAGAGGAGATGGTCCTCTGCTCCTGGTTTTCTGTAGGAACTGAAAAGTGATCGCCACTGCCTTCCACCTCCCCACAGGGTATAAAGAGCCTCCAAAAGGGCCTCTTCCATTAACAGGAAGGAATGGATGATCTGTATAGTAGGTTACCTTCACTTTCTCAAAGCAGAGTCTCACGTATTTTTAGAAAGAACGACCAATTCCTTTATTTGGCCCTTCACATTCCATGTCACATTCACTTTCCCAAAACTGAAATGTGTTGTTGAGCATTGCCACTTCTCAGGAAAGGGGATCGCTCTTTAAAGTTCTCAACAGTGCATAGGTCAAAGTCATGAAGAAGGAACCAGTATTTTGCTGCATGAGTGTCAATAAGACCCATACGGCACAATTTTCCAAAGCATCTACTTACTTAAGGACCTTCAGATCCATTCATGGAAATCACTGAGAAGTCTAAATTCTACTGAAGATTCCTATTTGACTTAAGAATGTCTTTAAAAATTGCTTTTTAATTTCATGTAGTGACTGAAACATGAGCCATGGGCTAGCATGGAAAGATGACTGAGAACATTACAGGATTTTCCAAAGCATCCTACCCACTTCCATGCTTTTATTTATCCCTTCAGCTATTTTCTGCACCCTTTATTTAAAAATCTTTTCTTCCAGATTCCTTACTGGCAGAGGTGGATCTTAAAATTATAACTCCTTACTCTTGGAGTTAAATAGAATTTATCTGTACTGCAAACTTTGGTTTGATTTGATTATGGGGGTTTTTTGTGCTGGTTGAAAGTAAAGGTTTAAGGAAGATGAATAGAGCATAGCCTGACATGCCAATATATGACAGCTGGCTCCTGGTAAAACATCATCATCAGGTTGCTTGTGCCCATTTGCAAAGAACGAAGAGACAGCAATGAGTTTCCAAAACACAGCATGTGGCTTTAAAGCCATGAAATCCAATCTACTGCTGCTTACTCAGAGATCTATGGGCATGCAGGTATGTCAATTATTTTCCCTGGCCAGCTTCTGAAACAAGCAGTAATCCCTGAGATACTCCAACACTGTACCTACATGGTTCCCGCTGCAGAGAAGACAGCCAGGAACATACTGTATATTACCTTCCTACAAAGCAGTTTATTTATAGCATAATTGGCAGACCACTGCTATTGCAAGAATACAAATGAAGCAGATGCAAACCACCTTCTCCCCCCAAACTCAAAGGCCTCTCTGCAGCCACAGAGGTGTGTACAATACAATAGAATCAGTCAGATGAGACGATCCACTTGAGTTCACAGGCAGCAGTTCCCATCAGGGCATTAAGATGATAACGTGGGAGATATTCTGAATGGCAGACAAGTTACACAAGAGCAGCAGCTACATCACTAAAATTATTTTTCAATAGACATAGGACTCGCCATCCATGGCCCTAGGACTCTCATGTAGTTTATAAGAAAGGTTTAGCTCATGTTTAAGCCTACATTCTTCAATTTTGTCCCAAAGGCAAAGGGGTTGGTCACAATCATGAGAGTTTAATTAACAGTGGAGATGTGATGCCAAGATTTTGTATAGTGTTCATAAAAGCACTCAGTTCTAGTGAATTTTCCTTCTCTTGCTAGAGCTGATAAACCCATAACAATGGACCACAAAAATGGGCGAGTCTCCTTCCCCAACTAGTCTGGCATTTACATACAGCTGCAAAGATAGATAGCGAGAAGGTTTAGACCCAGCTGGCAGAAATGTCAGGTCTTTCAACTCTGTATCTCTATTACATCAAATACAAACAGGATTAGCTCCTAGCTGTGCCAGTCCTTGGAAAAAATGCAAGTATTTGGGCGAAGAAAGATTGGATAAATCTAAGCCTGGACATGGCTGGAGAAATTACAAGGAAGCAGGAGAAAAGGAGGGGCCAGAAATAACTTTAAAAGCTTGCTTTCACCATGTATCACAAGCTATCAGGAGATAAATCTCATTTTACATGTGTCTGATCTCAAGAATGCTAGAAGCTGCTTTCTGAGCTCTTTATTGATGAGTCCTTCTCCTAACTATAGAGGACCAAGATAACACACCCACCCTCCAACAGAGATGGGCAAGAAAATCTCCCCACTTATTATCTAAGATTTGTTTGAAAACAAATACTACTGTGATGCTTCTTCCCTCACAGCTCCTGGAGCCAACACCTTCCAACAGTAAATGTCCCCGAAACGAGCTCAGTGTTAAACACTTCATAATAACCAAATAGTCATTTTTGCCTTTGCATTTGAAAACAGCATATGTAACTTTTAATAACCCATTTAGGCTCAAAATACCTTCAATATTTAGCAATACAGGCTGAATTTTAATTCTTTGGATTTGCTTGCAGTGACTTCTCAGTACAGAAACCAAGGGAAGGTACCATTCCCAGAGACAAGTCATCCAGGGACAGTTCTTCCTTTGGGGGAGCACTTTGCCCTGCATGATCAGAGCAGTCATGCTACCTAAAGAAGTTAACACTGATTCTTCATGCACCCACTGTTGTTAGGATAGCAACTTGCTGTAAACAAAGTTTTCTTGACAAGTTGTTAATACCTGTGAAACTACCTCCTGAAGCTGTCTAGAAAGTTCATGAGCTTCAATGCTGAAGAAAAATTAACAGTTCATTTTAGAGCACTCTTGAAAGTAAGAGCTAAAACCATAGGCTACCCCCAAATTCAAGACCTTAAAAGCTAGCTAAGAGAGAATAAAGCAGAGAAGAGTTTCACATAAAGATTCTGTTTGAAAGGTCACAGGGTGTGATGGTGTCCTGAGGACAGTACAGATAGATTGCATCCAGCTCCAAACTAGAATTACTTCATTTTCTGACACCCTGGATAGAGCTGTAAACAAAGCATAAATATGGGGTTTTTCTCTAGTTCCAAACTGACATCTGTGCAAAGAAAAGCCACAGTCCATTCAACTGCAAAAACGTATGGGCACACACTTTGCCAACTAGCACTGAACATGGGAAACCTGGAAATCCTGACTTCAGGGATGATTTTTAGCTCCTTTAGCACAAGCTGATCAATCTTACATCCTCACCACAGGACCACAGATTCCAGAAGTTTGAGTACTCAGCAGGCTACTGGGAGCCCTAGCAAACCTCCAGAGCCACTCCCAGGTTCTACCTGGCACAGGGAATTCAAATGCTCCAGAAGATCCTGTAACTGACTCCCACAGTTATGAAACTTGAGGCCGCAAGGTTTTGGATGGGGATTCTCCTCACCAGCTCTAGATCTCATCTCAAAGAGTGTGTTGCTGTGACAAAGCAGTTTACTTTCAGTTGTTTTCTAGGGCCTGTGAAGAGAGGCCTTCTCAGCACAAAGGGCCCGGGAAGACTCACATTTCTTGGACTCACTTCAAAGGCTACAAGAGTTCAGACTCAGCTTTCTCCTACATATGGTCTTTCCAGATTGTAGAAAGGCATGTTCCTCAAACAGTGGATGGAATGCTGCTGCTGAAGGTATTCTCTAAATCAATAGCTTCTTAGAGAAGCTGAGTACTAGAGCAGAGGGAAACTGTACTTGAAGAGCAACTGGGTGTTTGTCCAAATTCCTCTTCTTGAATGAGACCATTAACACTACATCATTGCCTCTCAATATTAAATTTTAAAAAAAAAGCCTAATCAATTGTTCTACATTCCTTCAGCTAAACTGAGAGTAGGAGACAGACAATAAAGCATACTTTGCCATACACTGCAAAACAAACAAATGAAAAAAATTACTCTTGGGAAAGCCATATTTATCTATAAAGTTACTTAAAGGGCTTCAAGGCATTTTTATCAAAACAACATTATCAGCAGAAGTTCTTTCTGACCCCAAGCTTTGTACACAGAATTCCAAGTGTCAGAGAAAAACATGTTTGCCAAAACCCCAGCAACAGATGTCATTCACACAATGCTCTGGGACTGATGTCTGCTTTCATTGCCTGCAAAGTAGGATGGCCACCTTTTCCTAGGGTAGGCATTTGACAACATAATTGTCACCAGCAATGTCCTCATCTACATTCTTCAATATGACCATCTGGTACCTCTCACACATTCCTGAAATAGAGCACGCAGGAAGAACTTTCCAGTGCGAAATCCCACTCGAGGTTAATTCAAACCGACTCTCAGTCTGAGAAGTTTTATGAATTTTCAGGCTTTCTGTAGGACACTCCACTGAGAATCCAGAACTGTTTCTCCTAGGTAAACAACCAGCTTTATTCAAACTGATGTTAGTCACTGGAGCCCTGTGCACAGAGGCTGACAGCTGTACTTTAAGTTTGGGAAGTTTCACTTAACATTAACCTTCTCTTCAGGAGGTCATTGCTAGCTCAGCATGACAGCCAAGATTAAAGAAACAACAAAACCCCCTCAGAGATGTCCAAAAGAAGTGTTTCTAGAGAAATGCAATGAAACAAGACCAAACCAGAAACCCTCAAAGGAAACCTCACTCTGTTTGCTAAAAGGACTAGCTCTTCTTTGTTTACTGAATAAATATGTTCCAATCTACTGATCCATAAATATACAGAAGCTTTTCTTAAAAAGAGGAAAAATAATCCTTTGTACTTACATGCCCCTAGTTGATCCCCGCTCCAGGGGATTAAACATATTTCTCTCAGTTACAGGTGCATGGTTTCACAATGAAAAGGAATTTAACAATAAATTCACAATTCAGTATTCCAGGCCAACATACAAGCAATCATGTAAGCAAGTGGTGTAAAACTGGAATTATACCCAGCAAGCCAGTTATTAATAGGAGACCAGCCAGTTACTTGAAAAGGTTATTCAAGAGGCCAACTATTCTTATCCCTCCTTGGTGCATTTTCAACTCAGCTGAAAAATGCAGTTTCTCCTTCACATCTATGCTTATAAATGCCTTTACTCATGTTATGTGGAAGTTAAAGGGCCTCATGTACTTAATATAATTCAAAACAAGGCCTTTTCACAATATATATGCATATATATGTAAATATTTTCCCACTTAAATAGCAACTTTTAAATTAGCAGCTTTCTCCTCCATCAGTGAGGTACCTGGTGACAGCAGTGACTGCAGTGGTGATTATGGTAAATTCTGGAGCAAAGCTCCCAAGGGAGCTGGAGAGAGGTTCCTGGACTCAGGGGAACTCAAGTGAGAGTGGAGAGACCTGGCAGGACCGAGCAGCTCTCACTCATCTCTGTCTCGTTAGGACACCAAGGCCTATCTTGGGAAGCAGTAGAAGAGCCTCTCTTAAGATTTTGAAATATCCCTATCGCAATTGGTTTTGAGGCTTCATTCAGTTACTTCAAAAGCCAAACTTAAAGCTCTGCTGTTTGTAGATATCAACATTTTATACCATTGACCTTTCATTCCCTCCTTTTCTTAGTGAGTATTAAATGCTTCTCAATCACATTTAAATTTACTTCCAACGTCATCTAGACTAACGAAATTAGCTATCACTGCCTTAACTTGATATTCAAGCACAAAGCTATTTTAATAAATGTCAATGAGCAAATTAAATATTTGAATTTTGATGTTGGTCTCCAGAAGCAGAAGAGATTTAATGCTCATCTAAGGAAAAACATGATTAACATTCAGGTCAGACCAAACCAACGAAACCTGTTGAGTGCTCAGCACTGACGCATTCCTAGTTACTTTTGGAAGCGCTAGTCATGAGATCTGTTTGCATATACACATATGTGGCAAAACTGACAAGCCAATCACATATAACTTTAGTATTTGCAGATTACTACAACATGGTTATCACTGAACTGGTGGCATGAATGCTGTTGCTCTGGGATGTGGCTGGACATTTATATAACACAGGAGGCATTTGCCCTACCAAGCAGGTCAAAGTGCGTGTGAGGTTGCTTTGTAGCAGTAGAGTTTAATATTTGATTTGGCTCTGGCAAAATTCTGTTCAGGACACCAAAAAAAACCCAAGGCTCGACCTTAGCCTGCCTTCCCTCCCCATACATGTTCTGCAATGATTTACAGTAGCTTGGCTACTTCTCCAATATATACCAGGTGCCAACATGTCCTATCCATCAGCTATCTTTGGCAGGTCTGCTCATGGCATTCCTGGCTTACCTGGACCCTTTGACATCTGTCATTACAGGTGCAGATTAGCACAGAACCAGTGGCTGTCCTGTGCTGTGGGGCAGCCCTCAGCCTGGTCAGAAGTGGAGCAGGTTGCTGACACAGACACCCAGGTCAGCTGCACTGGCTGGGTGCTCTTACTGCATACAGCAGTATGACATAGATTTGGCAGGAGGAACTAACATTGCAACACTTCGGCCAACACGGCAGGAAGAAGGGATTCAGCAGGACCTTGGAAGAGGCAAGTCTGCAGTCTTGACTTCCTCAGTCCTTCCCAGAGGGCCAACACTTCTCTGAACAGGGCTCTGAAAACAGGCACGAATGGATAAACAGGGGACAGCAGGAAATAGAAGCAAAGCACGTTTGGGGTGAAGTTTAACACATCATGTTGTATACAGAACTCACTAAATGCATATCCTTTCTACTGCATTCTATTATCTCTCCCACTTTAATCAGCAAGCACTTCAAAGTCAAGACAAAGAGATGTAGATTTGATCAGATCCTTGATTATCATTGATAGAAGAGGGCAAACAAACACATAGCACTGAGACAAGGTAGAACAAGGAGGTAATTGATATTGTAAACAAACAAATGGGAGATGTGGCACTGCAAATACCGAATTCCATTTCTGAGGAAGCTAACAAGCAAAAAGAAAGTGCTTTTACCTGGAAACCTGCATGACCAAGACACATAAAGTCAGCCATTTGCAGCTAATAAATTGCAGTCTGGACACAAAAACCTAATGAAAAAAGCTGAGCACGAGATGAGGTACTGCCATCATGAGTATCACTGTGCAAGTTCAAGGAGTCCACACAACACTACTCCTCACTTGGTGCATCCTGTGTTAATAACCTGGGGTCTTACTGTTAATTACTGCTGTTCCCAAGTAATCCCCGGGGTAACATTGTGGGAAGTGGCTGTGATGGTGAAAAGCCACGGGCCAGTGCTGCAGCCACAAAGAAGACCTTAGGAAGACTAATACTGAAAGAACAAACAACAAAATCACCCCAAACCCTGGACAACATCTCTACTTGAAAGAGAAAAGAAAAATCCTCCCAGCAAAAGTGCTGTTTTGAATTCAATTAGTGGTTATTAACGCAATCGCCCTGAATTTCTATCACTGTCATTCACCATTCAAACAGAGCAGACACGAATACAGAGGAGAATGGAATGCTATGGTACAGAAAATATTTGTTTTCCATCTTCAGATAATCCTAACAATGTGTCATTGTATTCAGTGCACCAGAAAATTCTAAATTTCCCATTAGAGCTAATTTTGTGGGCTCTGGGGTCAGCCTGAGCTTTCTGTTAAGAGACTGTAAATTCAACGACTTCAGTGAAGTCATCTCAGATTTATGAAGGTACATTTGGCCTTTTGACTCTCTGAACTTAATGCCAATTGAGATAACTCCGTGTGTTGAAAAAAAACAAAAAAAAAAAAAAGAGAAAAGCTATGTTATGATCATTTCAACAGCAATTTATTTGAAAAGAAACTCTGAAAAGAAATCTTTAGAGAAAACTATTATTAAGACAGTATTAAAGGAGCTAAGAAATGAAAAAGAAAGTAAAGAGCTAAAGGATGCTCAATTAAGAGACATTCCAACACAGGCTTTGTTATGAGCTGTCACTGACAGAAACTATGGTATCTAATTGGTAGGGAAGGTATCATGAAAAAATGGGGAATGGCAGAGCCAGGACACAGGCAAACAGCTTTACTGCTAACTTTAATTCACCATGCAGAGTTTTAATTGAGGTACAAAGCGTAAGTAATACTGCCTTACCTCCAACCCTCCAGAGTGAGAACTTTCCCAGAGCTTCACCCTCAGAAATAAGGGGAAACAAGCTGAGGTAAAAACAACAGAAAACAAGAAAACAGGCTGGAGAAAACATAGGCCATCTCTCATGTCATATGTCTGAACAGCCTCAAATCTATCCCATCTGATCAGTGCCGCCAAGAGACCAACACACTGCTTTTCCCACAGAAACAGAACACATGAAGGAAACACAGGTTGGTTTCAGTGCGATCTCCATGTCTGTTACCAACTCCTGATGCTACATCACATGAGTACCAGAGGTACCATAGTCACTCATTATATCCCATGTCAGAAATTTGGAGCTGCCAGGCTGAGATGCCAGGAACAAGGTGTTTAAGGGTCCAGAGCAGGGAACTTTTGAGTTCCCAGACTGCAAAAAGCCCCAGGATATTCTCAGTCTTGCAGCAGTTTTCAGCCTACCACTGTGGACCTTCTAGCCACAGCAACAACCAGGGTTCCTTTGGCAGGTTGGTTACCCCATCTGAGACTGGAAAAAAAAACCAATCCCCCCATATCACCTTGTATTTAATTGGCTGTGTTAGTTTAGGTCCTAGAACAAAGCTATAATAAGGGATTAGAAAGCCATGTGAAGAATGTGGTCATGGGGAATCTGAATTCAGCATCCTCTTGGACACTAATAAGTTAAAAGAACATGCAAAAGTTTTCTGACTTTGACTAACCAAAACCCACTGTAAAGCTCACACCCACGTGTTTAATTTATCGGGCATATTTGCATTTAAAACCCCTGGAAACTCATGTGTCTTTTCAAATTAACTCAGCTATACAATAATAGGTCAAACACGTCAGTTGCTGGGAAATCTCACAACGTCCTGTCTATTTTTACTTCTTTTAGTATCCTCACTAATTTAAAACACCATCCTTCATAACAGCATGTTATTCAAATTTTAGCAAGAACAACCCCCTCAGAGGCCAGTATTTGGTAAGATTCTGTCATACCAAATTCAGTTTAATTTAACTGCAATAATGATCCCTTCCAGGACCAATGATATGACATTTATGATTTGAAATGGAGCTCAGGGTCCTGACTATTTGTTATGAAACTGTGATCTACCTACAGTTGGTTTATTTTATGAAATCATTATAGTAGCTTTGCATCTGAATATTTTTTTTTTTGCCAGAGGAAAGCATCCCTGGGCAGCATGTTTAATACAATTGAGTTTGTTGATCTGTGATTTTTTTACTCCCTTTCTTTGTGTTCTAAGCTTCTCTGCCTACTGATGCATTACCTCCTTGTGGGCAATGCCCACTGAGTGCACAAAGCTGGGATTCAAGGTTACTTGATAAATGTTGGTTTGATCCCAGGATATTTGGTTGAAACACCTGCTGCATAAAAACAATTTGCAACTTTTCCTGATGCCAAAAAAAGATTTGTTACTGTGGGAGCTGAAATTTAGCCAGCTCCACCCACATACATACACCTCACTTTAAGAGCAGAATGACTGAGATTAAAATGATGTCAGTTTTGACTGAGAAGGACAAAAAACCTCTGGATCTACTTTTCCAGACTTGGATGACCCATACAGTCGGTTTGGCAAGGTACTCACACATGTCAAGACAAATTGCAGGATAGATATCAACCCCTTCTGACTTCATCCGCCTGTGAAATAATCCCAGGGAAGTGGTAGAAATTTACTACTTTGGGATATCAGAATGAGGAATGCTGTGGATGAGAGGCCAGATTGTAAACATATCTAAGGAGTCAGAGATATTAAAGATACCAAATATGAAAATCAAAGGCACTGATAAGCCTAATTCATATTGGTCCAGACCTTCTGACGGTACGAGTGGAAGAATCTCATCCCCAAAGACCTCCTAGTCTCAATAAGATTCAGAAGGAAAAGTTTGACCCCTTGTGTCAGTGCTGTGTCAGGAATGCAAACACAAAGATTTTAGGGTCAGATTTAGGCTACGCAAGCATTGAACTGCTAGTAATTTTGAACAAAAGGAATTTCCAAGTTCCCAAAGACATTATTTACCAGAGCCTTGAAATACCACATCTTCTGAAACCCAAACCAGTGCTTTCTCCAAGCTTCCAGACAAATCTTTGGAGCTTGAATCACAGCAATGTGTCTACACACAACCTGCACTATATATCCTCCATCGTGAAAGCAAAACAGCCAGGAGGTGGCTGGCATTTTCCCTGAGCACTATTTATATCACACACTATTCATTTGAAGAGCTCAGGAGGGTTTTTGTTGTCCCCTGTGAAATTAGCTGTGAATTTAATATAAAGATGAAAACATGGAAAACACTAATATTGTGCTGCGTATAATAGAATAGCCTTTGAGGGATAAAATGCAGCAGCTCAGCATTTATGTGCACTACTGGCTCAGGATTTTGCTTCATGCTGTCTACCTTCCATCCAGCTCCTTCATGAGGAAAATTCTTGGCATTTGTCACTTTGCCTAGGTCAACATTTACCAATTTGCTAAGACAAAGTCAATGGATTTGTTTTCTTCCATTTCTTCCACCTGAAATGCTGCTAAATGCTTATCACTTCAGTGACTAAAAAAAAAATATTCATATCCACAAAGAATTGCACTATCACTACAATAAATGAAGAACTAAGGAAATACTGGATCAGGGGAGGGATCCTGGATAATTTGTTGTTTTTTTTTTTTTTTTAATTTACTTACAATTTCTGGGATTAATTCAATTACAGTTTCTGGGATTAATTCACATGTGATGTACATGCATGAGTTTCCACACACAGCACTTTAGCTATAGATTCCTTCTCTCAGCAGATTTTGTGCTAAGACATTTGATTCTCAGACACTGACTCAGAGAGCTGGACAGGGTCTAGCACCCACAGTGGAACACTAGTACCTGACAAAATATTACCACTAAATGCTGTTATATTGTTGAGCCTTTTGGTTGAAGACCTTCAAATGCTAGGTCTTTAGCAAAGTATTGATAAGGAGAAGTCCCCCAAATACTTCTAATAAGGGCTATTTTTTCCCTTGGGGGCAGCAGAAATATTATGGCCTTGGACTGAATCTTTAATTCACAGGGCCTTTCGTACAGTGGTATCAGTGTGACTGTAAGGAAGCATTTGTGAACATTCTGCATAACACAACTTTATCCATTCTCTTGATATCTTAGTCACTGCCTAAAACCTTCTTTTCAAAGTTCTGAAGTCCCTCAAAATCTTGCAAGCAGTCCTTGAGGCAGAGGTTCCCGAAAGGTGGCTTGGGCATTTTACTTGATGGACAATTGCACCAGCCTGGGAGCTGCTACATAAATGTGTCCACCAGCCTCGCTAACAGAGAGTGTGCAGCCGCCTCAGAAGCAGCTGTCAGAAAGGCTACGTGCCAGGGTGGGACCCAGCTCTGCAAACTGCACGGGTCATCCAGAACAAAAGCACAGCATTTGTACTTCCCCGCTGACATCCCACCATAGTCTAGCAGACCATAACCACGAGCTGGGTCAGACACTGAGAATGGTAAACATTTATCGCCTGCCAGAAGGAGCTCCAGACAGAAAGATGGCTTAAAAGATGCCTCCTTCCACTGAATTTCTCAAGTATCATTGCTGATCTGCTAAGCCTTCTGCTGGGTGACGAAACTCACTTCAAAACATCAACACTCCTTAAAGCATTAGAAGATGACAAACACTCTCTATAGTAGGATAGCATAATAGACATAGGGGTGTTGTCAGTCCTGTCTGAATTTGTTCCCATGGAGAGGTGGGAATAGCAACCCAAGCAGTACAGAAAAGAAGAAAAAAATCTCCTCTGCTGGAAAATTTAAAGAAAACCAAAATACTTTAGTAAACAGTAAACCTTGGTTTAATGATTTCATTTAGACAAAGATATTTCTTCTTAACCAGCTATACTAATGTTCATGTCTCTGCTAAAGAAAAACAAGGGAGAACTACAGCATCCCTGGGGATTCTTTTTATGTCTTGGGGCCTTTGAATATTTACTGCCACTGAAATGCAAAATGCTAGTGGTGAAAAATGAGATGCTTTAAATTCAGTGCTTTAAACCAGTACGAAATATGTACTCTGAGGTTGTGCTGGTCAAGCTGCTTTCTACAAAGCTTTCCAAAAGCCACCGGTTGCCACTCCATGCACCTACTACGGATGGCAGCATCGTTTGATTTGTTCTCAGTTTGCACTGCCTTATGTTTTCTTACAGAAGCTGTAGCTGAACAAAAGGCAACTAGTTTTTTGCCTTGTTCTAGCTACTGTGGGACCCATCCAACAGGCTGGCATCACTTCTTTGACCAGGACCTGAGGCCCTGGCTTTAGAGCAGACTGAATTGTTAGGGGTCCTAGTGCCATCCCATGATGGGAATTCCCACATCTGACCCTATGTCCAGCCTGCTCAGTTTTCTAAACAACAAGACAAAATCCCCACAAAAGCAAATTAAAAAAAAAATAAAAAAATTTTAAAAATCCCCCGGTTTTCTGCTGACTCAGCAAGATGAACAGGCTGAGCACACTGGAGGTGCCAGGGAATAGCATCAGAAAGAACAGGATTGCTGTGATTATAGTGATATGTGTCACTGTGGATTTCCAGCCTTAACACACCCAGCTGGGTGAATCTGACCGGAAAAACAGGGATTGAGAGTGACCAGATGGAAAACTTGGAGTCTGTGAGAGAAACAGGACTGGGAAAAAAGGCTCAGTCAAAAAAAGGCTTGACCAAAGGTAAGGCAAGATTCTCAATAAATCCTATCCAGCATAGGATTTCTACTTAAAATACCCCAAAATCAGCCCCAAGGATGGGGCACTACATGTGTGTGAGGGGCTCCTGCAGAACATCCTGGTTATTGACTCCAGAGCATCATGTGTGCAACTTGACTGTAAGCCAACAAGCCTTCTCTGACAACATACACCTCCACATGATGTTGGTCAAGTTTCCTCTATTCCCACCAAATGCTTCAAATTCATATCCCAGGCTGACCGAGGCCAGGAATGGGACCCACATCTCCATGTCCCTATAAGTTCCCCAGGCCCTGAACAACTGACTGTTTGACATTAAAGTCCCCTCTTCTAGCCCTACCAGAAAATACTCTCCCATCCCCCCATTCCCTTCTCTCCAAACTGGGAAATATTTCCTGAAAGCCCTTCTGTCACAAAAATTACATGTCTATCAGAAAACTATTTTCTGCTTTTTGCTGAGCAGAAATATTCCAAGCAATATGCTCTAGCCTTTCCAACTAATAGATATACCTTATCCTGTCTTCTCATCGATTTCATACCACTGATTTCTGAAAGTTTCTCATTCCAGTATTCCCTTCTTCCAGATGGTCAGTAAATAGAACCCAAACAAAATAACCCTTGAATTTTCATATTTTCCTCTCCAGCAACTGTTTATCCTGTGCATCAAACACATCTTCGATTACATTCTTAGTGGGACAATAATATTATTGCCTCTTATTAAAATCTGAAGACATACACAGCGGAAAAAAAAAAAAAAAAAAAAGTGACAATTGCCCAGCGTATCTGTTAAAGAATTGTGATAAACTCATCTGTGATGACTTCCAAATAGAGAAAACAATTTCTAAAGGTGGAAAACGGCTCTGTCCACAGGTTGCTATTAAGAGTGCTGTGGCTTGTGTCAAGATACATTTTTAAAAGAAGTAGACTACTGCACTGAATTGATCTTAACCTATAGTTTTTTTTAAAAATTTTCCTCCATCTGGTGCAATAAATTTCTCTTTCCTCAAACATTAAACCTTCTTTAATCCTACAGACTAAACAAGAGGTGGTAGATTATTTTTCAGAATTAGCAGCCAACTGCTAGAGCAAGTCTCAGCCCAATTACTTTGGTTTGTGGCTTGAATTTCATGGTTTAGTGGCAGTGTATGTTTCTTACCAGCAGAAAGCAACTTCAGTGGACATGTGTCCCCATTTCCCCAGTCCCTCCAAAGTGAAGAGAACTCATAGCCCTCATGCTAAAGGGAAATAGACTTTTGGATATCAAAACCCAAAATGTAGTAGGATTTCCACTGCAAAATATAAAAAGAGCTTTTCAAAAGTATTCTGAATTTTCCTACTATTTTTCTCCCACTGGGCATCAAAAAAAAACCGAAAGAAATCATCACACTTTTACTAAAATGGAACGTATTTAGATGAGCACTCAATAGATAATGATAGGACAGTATCTTACCTGCCTAGGAGAAAATATAAAATACAAAAAAGATTCCCTATGTCACCTTGACATTAATACTAAAATTGCAAAACCACAAAACCACACTCCAAAACTAAATGCCCAGTGTCAGCTCAAGTCAATCATACTTGAATTTGTCGTAAATATGATCAGTAATCAAAACAAAAATCACCAAAGTTACACATGCTTTTTAAATTCATTTCAGGCTAGAAGACAAACTTTTCAGTCAGCACATGTTGGCCTGAAAACACCTTAAATCTGGCCTTTTTGGTTTCTACATTTTGCAGCTGACTTCCTGAAAACACGCCCAAACTTTGTGTTTCCACAAGCCAGCATTTTCTGATTAAAAACATTTGAGACAATCCTGACAAGATCTAAGGCTAAGCACTCCTGAAAAATTCCACTACTGAGCGATTTAAACCATTATCCCTCATTTGTATAGATGCACCCTTTTTGAAGCAGGTTTTCACGGGAATGGCCATTAGGAGCGCTGCCATGGGAACGGGCAAGCAGCAGGCTGTCATTAGGCACTCGGGAGTGCAGACAGCAGCGAAGCCACAGGTATCTCCCTGTCCTCCTGCTCTGTATCTCCTCATTAGGTGAACTCTTTAGGCAGTTATGATGCCTTTTCCTGGTCTTAAAATTAGGAGAGCTAAGGTTTTACCTTATTTATTTAAGGATCCTTAGGTGGGCTGAAATGCACATCGAAATGCACCCCGAATTCCCCATAGAAGAAATGGCCACCCCCGATGTAATGTGCATACAATTATAGGCCTTGCAAATCAGCATATCTATCAAAGGTTCCCCAATGAGAGACTCCAGAGAGACCCCTCATCGAGGAACCTTCCCCCTGGATGGGCCTGTCTTTGTTTACAGAATGTGCTCTGGAGAGGACCTTGGTGTCTGGGGCTTCCAGAATGTTTGGTCTCTTGGCTTAACGGAATATTGGGTCTAAGGGAAGTTATCAAACTTAAAGAATTATAACTATGTAGGCTAAAAGCACTAACAATACATAAAAGCTATATAAAAGAGCGTATAAAAAGGGCATAAAAGCAAAAGCAAAAAATCATCATGGCATCAGTTACTTGTTTGTCCCCAGTGACAGCAGGCACGCCCAGGCTCCGATTCATCTCACCTATCAAACACTGATCTCGTGATGGGGCTATTCAGCCTCCTCCACAACAATTCCAGAGGAAGGGCAGCTTCCTGGTTTGAACAAAATGCCAGAGAACTCCACAGCTCACAGCAGAGAATGCTGAAGAGAATGCTGATCCCTTGTGGACAGAATTATCTACAGAAGGCCAATACGCTCTCTTGCAGACTAGTTGCCCACATGGCTGATTAAGGGGCAAGTAATTGATTGAGAATGGCTCATTTGAGAGTAAAGTGAAAATAAATGGAAAAAACCAGGAAGAGCCAAGATTATTTAAGGCCCAAAATTTTCAAACTATGGTACATTTCCATGAGAGCCTCCCTTCAATTTCAGTTTAATCCATCACTACCCTACCACTGAAAATACAGAGAATCACCTGCCTTTTAAAGTTCACTGCCACACTTACAGATTTCTTTCAAGTATATTTAGGCACAAAAATAATTGAGGCATTACTATATGTTGGGTGTGTTAATTGAAAAATCAAGGACTATACACTTCACTTTAATTACCAACTGTTCAGTATTTACTTAGGAGCTTATCATGATAGAACTTGTTTATCTTGCTGCCAAAGATATTTTTGCCATGCATATTTTCCATGTTGGTTTGAAATAAGGGGAGGATGTGGCGCATTACACAAAGATATATACGTTAACACAGCATGCGTAATTTCTGATGTGATTCTAGAGAAGAGCAACAGTGGAGGAGCCACAAATATTTTTTGCTCTGCTCAAGCACACGATAAACTCCAAGCCTTATCACAGCTGTTTGCCAAACCCCTTAAGCCTCTCCTCCCTGTCCAGCCTAATGCTCTGAAGCGCCTGCAATAACAGGCCCTTCTCCAGATCTGGTTCCAGCTCAGAGCCACTCAACAACCTGCTGCTGCTGCTGTGCCCTCTTGGCTGGCAGTCCCCAGAGCACTCTTCTCTCTGTGCCCCTGCCATATGTACCCTGTTCCTGCTCTGTCACACAGGTTGCTCAGCTCCTTGTCACAAGCCCCTACCTGTCTGAGGGGCTTACTGAGCTTTTGGTCACCTGTATGCTATTTTTTCAGGTGTCTCTATGCTTTCCACCCTGTGTCCCTGTACACAGAGATCTATTTTATTCATGACAAAGGCCCTCCAGACACTGATCTAAAGTTTTGATTATATATGCAGCTCCAGAGATACCTGCTCTTTCCATTTCCTTCAATTTTCTCCTGCTACCTCAGATTTTTCAGTCTTTCCTCTCCTAGCATTTTGTGTCCCTGTTGCCCCTTGTCCATACCTATTGCTCAGGGCTAGAGTCATAAGGACCTTCAATGCTTTTAACAATTATTTTAGCAACTCAGCTCAATATTTATCAGAGTTCTGTTTGTTCCTGTGGCTATATAACGACCTTGCTTCTCCTCTTTTTTATTCCACAGACCTATCTTAAATGGTTTCAACCAGGATGCAGCTGATTAGACCTATTCCCTACAAATAAACTTTGAAGCAAACTTTGCAAGAAGGGAGACACAGTGATTTATTCCCCATATCTGTTCTCGTCAAGGCCTTGCCACTGAGACTATCAGTGAGCTGCCAATTATTGCATTATCAGAGCTCAATATCAGTAATGTCAACAATGAGACAGAGCCGTAAATCTCCAGTTTGATAGATCAGAAAAGGTGTGTAGGGTTGACCTTGGCTGAATGTCAGGTGCCCTCCAGAGCTGCTCTTATCACTCCCCTTCCTCAGCTAGACAGGGAAGAAAAAATTATTATGAAAGCTTCTGGGTCAAGATAAAGACAGAGAGAGATAATTCACCAATTAACAGCATGGGTAAAACAAACTCAGCTTGGGGAAAAAAAATTAAATTGATTACCAATTCAAATCAGAATAGGATCCTGAGAAATAAGAACAAATCTAAAAACAGCTTCCCTCTACGCCTCCCTTCTTCTGAGTCCCAACTTTACTCTAAATTTTCTCTACCTCACAGGAGCCACCCCTGTAGCCCACCCACTACCAAAACCTTGCCAGGCAAACCCAGTACAACAGGCCCTAGGAACGCCTACCCGGAAAGCCAGGAAGCAGCACAGGTCACACAGGTCTTAAGTCAAAGCTCCAGAGTTACTGCCTTTCCTTTCTGTAACCAATTCTCCTGTAGCATCTTCCCTTAGATACTCTGTGTGTATTATTTAAAAAAAAGTACTGCTAAAACCCACAAGTTTTTCAACACCCATTTCTTCAGAAGCCTGTGTTTTGTCTGTGATATTTCTAAACAATGCCAGCAAACTTTCAATTTTAATTTTAACCTTAGCAGCAGCAAAAGACTACAATGCACTAAAAATTGAATACAGAAACAAAAAGCCACAAGCACAATATTCAATTAAATTAAATGCCACTTCATTTGTTTTCTTTGAGTCTTGACAGCTCAATACTCAATTTGGGGGAACTGTTCTTTGGTAAACATTTTGAGGAGGTAAACAATCTACTGGCTTTTTCCTTTTTGAAACGTTGTTTTCTTATAGCCAGCATTTGCAAGAATGCAATTATCAATTTCTAAAATGTACCTCCCACAGCATACTGCCTTTTTTTTGGAGAAGGCACGATGGTGCTTGCTTAAAATGAAATCATCATAAGAGGAATTTTTATATCGCCATGGAATGCAAAGATGACAGAATCCGAGTGCAGAAGTCGAGTATGCAGCAGAAAAGGGCATGGAACATTCAGAACACAAAATATCATCAGAATGTTCTTTTCATCTCATAACTAGTGATAAAGAAACAGGACACTCCTGGACTACACATGGACAGCAAGCAGGCAATACAGCCCTGTCTGAAGGGAGAACAGGACTGTCAGGGGCACGAAAACCCACACAACACTCAAAATGAGCTACATTGGCCATGGTTTTTTAGCCAGCACAAGACACAACATCAAGCATCTGACAGATTTAGGCATATTCATTCCCAAAGGGCTACTGAAAATCTGCCATATAGCCCACATGTACATCCATGTCAAAATTTGAAGGTGAAATTCTAATAAGCTTATTTAGGGCCCAAATACCAGAAAGAGATTTGGATGCTTCCAATGCCCTCGCAGTAAATAGTCTATTGTGCTACAAACTGTTATTGCCATATGCACACCTTCAGGTGAGGGCTTGTATTGCCATTATGTATCTTTATTACCTGCTAGGAGAGAAGCTATTGGACTTATAATTATCCATTACTGGTACCTGGATACATTTCCTGAGGGAAGCTTTCCACTAATTCATACTCTTGTCATGCTTGCTGCATCGCATCTAATGTCGTTTTTCTAAATTAGATAAATAAAATATTTATATTTGGTGACCTTGAAAAGAAATGTGGACCACTAGCTCAGGGTGAATTTCCTGGAATTCAATAAATATTAATAGAATACAACAAGCACCAGAGCAGAAACAGAACGACTGATACACCCCTAATGAGTGTGGTGGCATTTATTATTTAAATGACCATTAGAAACACTCTTAGCCTTTTGAGGAATTCAAGCAGAAGTAGTAGACAGATGCTCCTGAACGCAGGAGATTAATCATTCTCTCTGTGCAATGCAGGACCAATTAATTTGTTTTTTGTGTTGTGCTTTTCCTTTTTTTCTCCTCACCAGTAAAGAGAAAACAAATCAAAATCTGGATCTTTCTATGTGTCTAACTTATGTAGTCGGAAGTATTTCTGTGGCTTCTGGATAGGAGAAAACACTTCCCACACAAACTCCCCTGGCCTGGCTACAACCTGATGGGTTAATCCTCACAAGCAAACTGTGTTTCAGAGCCAAGAAGATGGGCACGCTGTCATAGAACAAACAACATTTTGACATGCTTGTGCCAGAAACAGCACCTGCAGTCAGGAATGGAAACTGCTGGGTTTTAGGAGATCTCTACCTATGTCTGTTAAGCCATGTAACAGACAGAGAGGAAGGACTGGCCTTAAGACTGAAGTTTTATCGTGCTGGGATCTGGGCAACATAAGTTACCACCACCTGATTAAAATCAATGGATCTCGGTCATAGACACCAACCAAGACCATGGTAGACCATTGTAAAAGTCGAGATGAGAAAGAGTGGGGCTATATATTTACTTCCCTTTGAGTCCACAGTGACTGGTCCCAGCATATGTCAAAGAAACCTCACAACCCCAGGGTGGGCCAGTCCCATCCTCTGGTCAATTGTCTTTGCCCTACCATAGCCCTGCACCACCACCAAAGGTCAGACAAATTGCTCACAGGAGCTGTGCCTCGCCTTCAAGACTCAGATCTTGCAGAACATCATCTGCTCTGTAGCCACAGGCCAAAGGAAAAGGTGTCAAGTTCACTTTGGCATGAACAGACCCTGGAGTCAGACAAAGGCTTTAAGTTCCACATTGTGCATTTTGCATTTCATTGAACAAGCACAGGAGATTCGTCTCCACGAAGTTCTGATGCTGGTCACAATGCAGCACTGATTATTTCCACAAAGATGAAAGGAGGAAAAAAACCCAACACATCAAATATCAAGCTACATGGCTATATAGGGCAAATATGAGGGTGAAGAAGAATTCAAAATACTCCAGTGATATAATCAGTACTGCTTAGCATTTCAGAAAAAAACCCCAAACAAACTTCCAAAATAATAGACTGTTATTTAACATAGAGATTTTTCAAATCAGGATGAATGAAAATGGAAACAAAATTTAACATTTTGGTTATGTAAAGCAACAGCATTAAAGGCTTAGTACCACTTGTTCTGGTAAATCTTTGTGAAAGATAAAAGAAAGCTGAAGCTTTTAGGCATCCTCTTATTAAAGATAAATGCAGCAGAAGAGGCACATTTCTTATATCCCTTGCTACTGCATGTCCTTAGCTTCACACCTTTATTTGTTGGCTGTTTAACAAGAGGAGCTCTTGCTTTACAGCTGGCTTGTAAGGTTTTGAAAGGTTATAAAATTTTGAGTAGCCTGAAGCTGTTTTAGATAAACCTCAAAAAAAAAAAGCTACGATGTTTGATGGGATAGTTACTCCACCCTTCCCTTCCCCTGCAGAGCTTCTCTGATAAGTAGGTATCTCTCAAAATGCTGCAGACAGGATGCCTTTTACCTCCAAACCAAACCAGAGCCCATGAATTTACATTTTCAGATTTTGTCCTAGCTGGCAAGTGGCCTTCCTAACATGGGAGCTGGAACACAGAAATCCTAATGTCTTTTGGAGGGTATTTTTTGTGGTAAAGGTAGGTTGGTAAGATTTTTGTAACATGTTTCAGAGTTTAAAGCCAGAGCCTTATGTGGCTAAGCAAAGCAGTTCTGATTTCTGGCAAACTGTTTCAATGAAAATGAGACAAGTAAACAGCCACATGAAGGGTAGCCTTGCTGCAGAGGAATAGAAGCTGGAAAGAGGATGGCATCTGGCTTTTAAAGCTGCTTTTGTAAAGGTCAGGTCCACACTGATTAAGTATCAAGTCATTTCACAATTGTCTAGATCAAGTCAGATGTTTACTGCAAGCTAGATAATGATCATCTACTTGAATATGATGGAAAAACTTATTATGTGCTGATATACCCCTTTGAAAACAAGATTGGAGCCAAGATATTCCTTTCTTGTCCCTCTTCCTCTGCCTCCAACACTCTCCACAACAGTTTAAGTGAATTTCATGTTAAAGGTACAGACTTAAAATTCATGAGGCTGAGTTTTTAGTTCATTATCAGAGCACAGAGTATGGGTACGAGCTGGACAGATTGTTGAGCATGACTTAACATATTCCCTGATATTGCAGCACAGCCACATCTACTAACTACTAAAATATATGTTCCTCTTGATTTTTAAATTTGTTGCTGCTAAACAAAATACCAGACCCTGGCAGCTTTTATCACCATTCCCTCCTGTGCAACACTACATTTAAGCACCTGCTTACCATTAGACAGGTGTTGACAGTCAATTGATTTCAGCACTTCCTGCGTCCACATTGATTTCAGTCAAGAACATTTTAGGCTTTGGGGCACTTTGCCCAAGCAGGTGGATTGCGCACTGGACAATGGACAAATCCTCTACATCAAGGCAGCATTCCAAAGGTTTTGCTGTCAGTCCCTAAAGTCATTTAAGCATAGGCAGTCACAGGGCAGAGCAATTACAGTGCTGGCGTGGGTTTAAGTCCTGCTCCACCACTTGCCTCCTCTGTGATCTTGGACAAATGATTTAGGATAATGGTCGTCCTTTGCTTTCCAAAGATGGTGCAAGAGGCACAGATACAGTGGTGACTGAAGATCTTGCAGCCTCCTACAAAGAGGTGATAGGTCACCTCTGCACCTGCAATTAAGATCTGTCCTGGGGAATATGAGAATGTGAAAGCAAAGCATAGCTAACTGCTATTTTCCAAACCTAATCTTTTCATAGGATTGAATCACCTCAGTGTTTTCACACACCACAAAAAGAAGTCTTGAAGTCTTGCCAAATGCAGATGTCCATGCTCATATTAATAAGAGAAAAAATAATTATTTCTGCTTCAAACAGGAGGGTAGTTTGGAAATGTCTACATTAATTGAAGGAGGAAAATTAAGTTAAGCATTCACTTAACTATGAAGTTGTTTTGGCAACTTCTACATAACTATGAAGTATTTCCAGCCAATCATGTCTTTCAGGAATATAACTTGTCTATAATGCAAACTGATACTTGCATGCCGTACAACAAAACCAATGAAAATGCCCATATACCTTTGGAAGAGCAATGGACTTCTGTTCCTGTTGTCTTGAAGTGCAGCTAGGAAGGAACACGAATATCTCTGCATTTGATGGAGTTTACACTCCAGGTCTGTGGCAGGCTTTACTGCCAGGTTATTGTTTTAACTAGCTAAAAGGACATTCAAACCCCTTATGGCTCTTGCTCACAGTTCAGACACTGCTAGATGAATTAGAGGTGGAAGCACTTCCAAATGATGCACGATGTCCATTCAGCACTGGCAATCAATGTCCCTAAATTACTCTGTGATCAAGTCTGAACTCACTGTTACAGATTCAGGAACATATGATTCAGTCTCTGTATCAACAGGTTCAGTCAGGTGAACATGTACCTGCACCTTAGAATTTTCTCTCTAGCATCTGTTACAAATAAACACAGGTCAGGACCAGTTTCCAGTGAAGCTCTGAACAATCAGTTTTACTCAGAATGCATTGCTCTTGTTACTAAAAAGGGATTTTCACCATGACACTGGAACCCCAGAGTGGTAACTATGATGTCCACAGAATCTATGTAGTGTGAGTTATGTCACCTCTCACTGGACAGATGGAGAACATCACAGTTCCGTCCCTAAAGCAATCAGCTCAGATGTGCAAGAGAAAATCCCTCACAGTTCCACTTTCAAGTAATGGTTTGTGTGGTGCCCATGCACACCAGAGTGTCAGTCCTTAATAGAGAAAAACTTAAAAAAAACCCAAACAGCACATAACCAAAGTGTAATTTTCACATATCTGCCCTCCCACCCACATTGGTAGACCTCAGAAAAAATGTTTAGAACATGATTATAACAATTATAATACTTTAAACATTATTTCAAATCATTTTGGTATTCTGTAAATATCATGGAATTTTATATGGATTTTAAATCTTCTAATCGTTTCTATATTCCAGAAGAAACTAATCCCTGTGACATTCCATTGGATAAGGCACTAAATTACAAGCAAGCACGTGATACTGCAGAGCAAGCAATTTAAAGCCTTTCTTTAAAAAAAAAAAATCATCCTTGATTGAAACATCTGTGATTAGGTTTATGCAGGTGATATTAAAAACAGTTTCCTGATGAACATAGCTTCTGGCACAATTATTTATTTTGAAGAGGCTGTGCCTCTGAACAGGGTTTCAAAAGGGATTGGGCAAAACAATCATTCAAACTTTTGACTTATTCAATAAAAGATCATTGTTACCTACACTGAATTGAAATGCACTTGAAAAAGAAAAAGCAACATTTAAATTAGAAGTATGTTTCTTTCTTAAAGAGATCATATACACTGTGGAAAAAAAATCCCCTTTTTAAAATGGGAACAGAATACATACACCATGCCTCTTGTCTCTATAACTAATTAAGCATGTGTTTAAGTGCTTTGTTTAAAGACATGCCTGCTTAGTAAAGGCAGAAGTGTCTTATTGAATTCAAGAGTGTAATGCTAAGTATACACTTCAATGCTTTGAAGAACTGCTTTTGATTTGATGGAGAAGAGTTTCAGAGGGAAAAGAAAAAGAGGGTCTCCCTGAGTTCTTAAACTGAACTGGATATGTGATTTCTGATTTACTGGAGAAGACTTCATCGGCAGCACTTAATTTCTTTCAAAGGAGCTCTGTAATTACCTCTTGGATCTTGCCAGTGTAAACATGACGGAACCCAAGAAGCTGCTTTGCAAAGGAGGGTTAATGCAGCATGTGATACACCATACAGGACCGGACAGCATTAAACAAAGGTTAATCCTCAGCAGCAAGAGATACTAAGTGGATTGTCTTATTGAACACCCTAACAGCAAGGAGGGAGAGAAGGAAAAAAGCATTGCCTCTCAGATACTTAATTATCTGCAATGTATATGCAAATATCCAGAATTTGATGAGGTCTTTACTTTTCACCTTTAAGCACCACATTAGTAATTCATGAAGCCACTACTAACGTTGTTGAGTGCAAGCAGCAGTGAAAATTAAGCACTAATGACTTCAGAGGTAGGGTGCCCATAAAATGAGTAGGTACCTCTGAGGTCATCTATACTATCTGAACATAAGTGATGGAAAAATGTACATTAGCTCAGCGATTCATCAGCTGCAGGTTTCTGAAAACCATCACTAATGCCAAGGGTAGTTATACAGACAGCAGGGGAGTTGCTACAAACAAAAGTTCACACCACCATTACTAAAAAAGATCTCCACACATTTCCTGGCTTCAAATACCACCAGCTTATGAGACAGTACTTCAACAAGGCAGAAAAGCAAAATAACACACCAGCGAGTCCTTGAGCCAGGGAGGTGACCCAACAAGTTAAAAATCTGTGACCACTTTGTCTCCTTTCCTGAGGACATGAAGATTCAAGCAAGTTGCAGAATTATGTCTACATAAGTCACTGGGATTTCAGGGCCACTTGTAAAGTTCTAGTCACCCAAAGAGTTAATCTGTGACAAACCACACTGCAGCAAGTCTGTCAGCAATGACTTTGTTAAATTGCTGCAAGAAATCCACTAGACTTTCAAACTATCCAAGCGAGTATATATTGGATACAGCTATTATGGTAAGTTTAGTCCTGAGAACTAGCGATACAGCTTATGCAATATTAAATAGCAAGTATTGAATTTACTACATAAAATTACAAAGTTATTTTGACATGAATGATACATTAGCAGATTAAGATATCTGCTCTTGGCCTAACAGCAATCAGGCCTCCTATGAAGACGTTTTCATACAACTCATTTTCCATCTTACTGGGCTTTCAGTATCTCAACCCAAAAAGAACACTGAAAGAAAAAATTTTTAAAATAACTTCAAGAAAAAGAACAAATCAATGGACCCAGTGTTTCCATGATCTTGAATTATTTAAGTACTGATATGATTCCAATATTCATCCATGTCAGAAAATGTGCTGTTCTGGAAGACCACAGCCTCACAGAGCTGTAGTAATTTACACCTCTGGAGAATCTGCTCTAGACCATGAATAGAGAGGGGAAATAAGATTTTTAATGTGATACCTCCATGGAAACCCGGGTTTGTAAATTAGAGGTGTTTCTGTCTGCTTTGATTTTTGACAATAATCACAATGGCTAGTGAAATATATATATTTAGAATCAATAAACTTCAGTGTTAGCGTGGATGGGTGGTAAAGGCCTGCACACTGATGTGCATTAAAAATAGTGAAATCAGTTCCTTAAAAATAAAAAGGGACAGTAGGGGAAAAAATTACATTTTTCAGAGTTATAGTACATCTTTTTAAGTAGGTTCACAATATAAAAGAGATTAAATGGAAAGAAATCCAAATAGAGATGCTGCACAATCAGTCAAACAGCATATATTTTATTACAGGAAAAAGAAACAGGTAGTTGAACCCTTTGCAACACACTGAGATTAATCATTCATTATGGGTCTGTCAGAAAACGAGAAGGACAGGATAAAAGACTGCTGCCATCAGTGGCACTCCCTGAATTTAACAAGGTAAAACTCCTGTTCAGCTGGAACAATGAAATTATTGAAGTCTGAGAAGCACAGGACTGAGAAAGCATCAATGATTTATAACTGACTGAGGACTCCGCCTTGGCATGTCCATGAATTCCGCTATGGATTCACCCGCCTCAGACAGGAGAGGCAGCAGGAACATGTCTCTCTTGTCTCTCCACAGACCAGGCAGGACACCAAAGCTACATGTCAGTCTCAGGTAGGAACATGGAGCCCTTTTGTGAATGGTACCCTTTCAAACACGGTACCACGGCGAGTCCACTGGGCTTTTATGGAGCCATTCCCTGCTTTGCTGGGTGTACTTCAGACCTGCAAAGACTTGCCTGTTCTTTGCAAGACTTACTCCAGTGCTCTCCACTGCCGCAGTACCTGGATCTTGTCTATTTACTGCTGGGTCTGGGTTTCCATTCCTCCCAGAAATCACACAAAAGCTGAAGATGTGGCTTGGAAAAAGATGATGCTATCATCTATGCCATGGCCTTACTGGAGCCCCACAAGGCCCCTACAAGAACAGTTATGACTGGAGCCACTTGAATATGTTCAAGAAATGGTTTAACATAAGCATGGCCAAACCAGCACCTTAGGGCCAGGACTAGCTGGACTTGCAGACAAAGAGGGAAAGTTACGACAGTCAGTTCCTGTTTGAGTTGTAAACTCGTGTGCTGCAGGGCCAGCACTTACACCTGAACCTGTGGAACAACACTATCGCTGGTAAAACTGGAATCAAGACACAATCTGACATGTACAGTGATATACCTGAGATGGAAATGCTAAAAAACATTTTGATGAAAATTCTGGTGAGGCTGGAAATTCTCAGACTCTAATGTGTAAAACCCAGGCCTTAGTTATAGGGATTCAGGTAGATGGCATCATAATCACTAACCCCAGGATTTCATTTTCTGAGGCAGGTGGCTCTGCCTAGCTGTCAGCCTCATGTCTCTCCACTCCCATCCAGTCTCACTCAGCAAGCACAGGAAGGTGCCTGCTCAGTGGTCTAGCTGTGTGTGCAGTGCCCTGCTCCTGCCTTAGCAGGATTTGTGGGTCTGTGACTATTTAAAGTGGAAACACTGCTTTTCAGCATGAGAATGCCACTTACTGCTTGGAATCTTATGCAAAAGAAAAAGAATATATATTAACATATGTAAAACTGAAAGAAAAACACTCTGAGAAAAG
Source organism: Oriolus oriolus (assembly GCA_013400235.1). Classification (NCBI taxonomy): domain Eukaryota; kingdom Metazoa; phylum Chordata; class Aves; order Passeriformes; family Corvidae; genus Oriolus; species Oriolus oriolus. The sequence goes on along the minus strand of VXBT01012375.1, from coordinate 433,828 downwards.
CACGCAGGCTGCCGGGGGACAACTCCTGAGAAAATTGTTATATAGCAGTTAGTGAATTACTTTTTCCAGAGAGGTAGTAGCTGAATTATCAATATCAAGCAAATGACTGTCTCGATTACAGTAAATCCTAAAGGCAATACAGCCTCTTCAGTGGAAGAACCACTGCACTGCTATTTGCAGAATCAAATAACTTACTTCATGTCAAGCCTTTGATTTCTGCATGCTTGTTTTGGACTTTGAAGGTTGAATTATTCATTAAAACCTGAGCCCCACAAAGGTTCTTCTACCTTGGAAAGTGAAAAGAGTTTTAGCTGTGATGGTAAAGGGGAAATAATGTAAAAATTGGTATGGAAAATCCTGCCAGCTACAACTTGCAATTCTAGGCTGATCTTGGGAACCCAGCAAGGTTATGATTCAGCTTCAGTTTTACCCCAGAGGAATAAAGCAGTGTTAACTGGGAGAAATAAAAACAGCCAAAACCCCCACACCAAACCCAAGAAATGAAACACATCTTTAGTATGGCCTTACTTGTCTACAGAGCTTCATTTAATTTGTTTCAACCATCACAACTAATCTTAAAAAATTTATGGTGTTGTACTCTTTCAATCTACCTGTTGTGTCCTATTAAAACTAATTTTAAAACTGGAGGTCTCAAGGCTGTGCCTGACTCCTCATGCTCATTTTAAGGACACGATGTCAAGCTCAGCAATGTCAGCAGAAGTCTTCATAGGTCCCCTTTTATTTACAGTCTTGTTTTTTTTTTTTTTTTTGTTGCCCCTCCAATTTTCTATGATACTAGGTTGCCTAATAAACACCATCTCCAATCAGCAGTTCTTTTTCCTAGCTGGACACAGCCTATCTTTTGTGAGGTGAATCTGAGCGACTCACATTTAGATAGCATCATATTAACTCATACCTCAAAACAGGTGTGTAAAGGGAAACTAGGGACAAACTGGAGTTCAGAGACCTCAGGAGATAAAAAGGGCAAAGGGGTCTGACACTTCATGAAGAAGCACTAAATGAGATGCCACCTGTCAGAACAAAACCAAGGTTTTATTTCTTCATCAAACCTCCTCGTATAAAGAGGGGTTTATTGATATTCAAGGAATGCAGCACATTTTCCCCGAGGATTACCTTGTGCAGACACTTGCCATTATTTAATAATATGTGCTTTGCATTTCTCTATTCAACTATATGGACAGTCATTATTTTCTCGGGGTGAAACACAACCCAGAATTCACCAATATTCTCAGGTTTCCACCTGCAAAGTGGGCTTTGGCATTAGGAAGGGATAAGCGAGTGGACACATCACACTCCTATTTCTACTTTTGCTAGAATATTCTTTGAAATATTGTCATTTTTTAAGAATGGAAAACTGGGAAAAAAAAATCAAAAGCTTGTATCTCAATCTAGATATGCAGCTGATGATCATCTTAGCCAATGCTAAATGTCTAAAAGTCAGGCATCTAGGCTAAGCTGGTTATTTTAAAGAAATCAGGCCCCTCTCAGAGATAACCCACTCATATCAGAGGGAGCTTAAGCCATTACTTAGACACTTGTCCCACAGATGGGCATATTAATCCTTCCCCAGGATTCCTTTGCACAGCCTTGTCTTTGCTTTTCTGCCATGGTAGAAAATAAAAGCAGTAGAAACTGCTGTCTTCTATTTACAATCAGAGCATCACAGCTCCTAAACCAAAACCCGTGTGAGTTTCAAGAGAAGAAACTCCCCTCACTCTGCTCTACAGAATGAGATGCTGGTTGCTTTCGAGAGTAGAATTATGAAGAATTTTTAATGCTGATAGCATGACACAGTCACTTTGACTGTTTTGACAGACATACATATGAAGGCTGCACATGTCATAACTCCACCACTACTAATCAAAAGCATCCTAAAAAGAGCATTTCATAGTGTTTGTCACTGAAGTGAGACAGAACCATGTTAGTCTATTGAATCAGCATTCTACAGGTCTGAGCACAATAGCAAACCCCAGTTATAACGAGTGACCACAAGAAGCATCTTTGCTGCTGGTCTTTTGTGCCTAATCCTTTTCCATGGCAGCGTGAAAGCAGTTAAAAGTATACTCGGGGCTGGTAACAGAAGACTTATGAATGAGTCTGAATGAATGCCTCACAGACCTAAACCACAAAACTGATAGTAAAACCAAATTATTTTGTGCTTGGACCAACAATCTGACTCACACCCTGGGTTTCCTTGCTGTCCCAGCAATTAGGTTACATCCAGCGCTGCAGACTATTGGGAGCTAGATGTTCTTTTCCCTCCAAAAACCAAGTCACCCTTCAGCATGACTCCAGTAGATACAGCAACACATGGAGGCCTCCACAGTGGTCCAACTTTCCTGCACAAAAACAGTAAGACTTGTACTAATAGAAAATCAGCAACACAGAACTCCCTGTTAAAAGAGCTGGCAGATGGCAATTCAGAGGAGGAATTCTGGAGAAAGAGAAACAATGAGAAGTAAATCACAAAAATGTTGGCACAAAAGCTCAATTCATGACCTTTATAAAGCCCTCTGTACACACAAAGGCTAGCTATACTTTCTGGCTCAGGCTGAACAGGATTTTTGTACAGCTTTCAACACTGCAGGTGCAGATGAGTAAACAGCAAGCCAGGGGCAACAGCAGCACTGGTGGAATAACCAGAGACTGGTTAAGGCCTCTGGCTATTCCTTCAATTTAAACCTCATTTGATGTTTGTGCTCCTCATGGTGCCCTGACTGTGTGGGAACCCTGGTATATAGGGCTGGAATTTAAAAACCTGGGTGTTTCCCAAAGGTAGAAGACAGGCAGGCTGTGTGCTAGCCCAATTCCTCCCTGCTAGCTGCAGCAGCTGACAAGCTTGGAGTGCTGCCTGCCACCTTTGTGCCACAGAGCCAGGTGCTGGTGCCACCAGCCAGGAGATGCCTTCAAAGGCCAGCTCAGACATTGTCTCTGGACATATCTCCTTTCCCTTATAGTGCCCTTGGTCCTCATTCACTGCAGAAGCATTTTCTAAGGGACAGAGGAGTTCACCCTGGCTCCCTTATGCTCACCATCAAATGAGTGTGAGGGAAACATTTCTTCCCCCCATCCTTCAGACAGAAGATACATGGTCCGAACCACCTCTATTCCTGGTTTGCCTGCATTCATGGAAAATTTAGGCGCCACAACAAAGTTCAAGGCACATGGGAAGGATCTTATGACCCTTTGTCACTGCAGGCAACAGAAATGGCCCTTAAAACTCTGAATACCAAACCAGCTGGGAATTACATTCATTTGCCCTTGGAATGGCCATATAGTTCTCACTGTCTTTCCTTCCATCCAAACAGCACAGCTCCAATTAATCAAATACTTCACAGGAGATCCAAAATACCAATTAAATTTGGAAATGTTCCCCCTGGGTTTTAAAGGCTTGGGCACCCAAGGCCCAAGCACACAGACTTCAATGCCTCTTGGCTGCCTCTTCATGTTTTTCAGGCAGCAAGGCTGTGCTCTGGGACTACTGATCCCAAAGGCCAGCCAGCTGGCCTTGGTAACAAGCGGGTGCTCATGCAAGCAATGCCAGCACAACAGGAAGGAGATGCCAGACATCTGCTTTTGTAGTACAGCACAGGGAACATGGCTGTATCCTAAATCCATCTTTCCAATCTATCTAGCTAGATTCACCCAACTGGTACACATCAGCAAAGTATCTTTCTCCCTATAACATCTGCTCTTTGCTCTCAAAAACCTACCAAGCCTCACACAACAAGTGCTGTGACTAGAGGTCATTTGTGAACAGAAGAAGAACAGGACTCCCCATAGACATACTCAGCATGCAGAATAGCAGGCGAGCCAGAGTTGTTGGCTTTGAAAACACGCAACTAACCACACGACAGCCCACTCAGCCCCACAGCTCTCATTATGCCATTAACAAGGGACTATTCATCCATCTCCCCTTGCTTTAACCAGCAGGTCTGTTGTCAACATCACTGACAGCAGCATCACTTCTGGATTATAAGCATCCTGTCTTGCAGTCACCATGTGCTGCTTTCTTTGGGCAAGTTTACATTACAGCTTTTAGAAGGGTGTAGCATGACTACACTACATAGGACTAGAATTCTTTAAGGACAATAACACTTGTTATAATTATGGCTAGTTAGGATTATTTTATATATATAAGTATATATAATGTATAAACCCCCCAATTTTTTCACCAAAACAAGCCCTCTACAGATAGAGCTTGCATTAAAGAGAGCTTCACTTGGAGAAATTGTAGAGGTTCAGGAAAGATGTAAAGGGAAATTAGTATTTTGATTATGGGAAACAATTTGAGGGATTTTTGTCCCTGTTAGAGAGCTCCATGGAGCATGGTGTATCACACTAGACTTGGCCAATGGGCCCAGCACCAGATTCAGGCTCAGCTCAAGCTGGCATATGGGGAGAAGGTATTAGCAGCCTTCCACAGTGACTTTGGGGTGACCTGAGTGACACAGCCACTCAGCTGGTCTGCAGTCATTCTCCTGGCAAGCAGCAGCTGGACAGATGGCCTCAAACAATTAAAAAGAGCCAGGGCCAGGCACCAGCCACTGGCTGAATAGCCAGCAATGGCCAAATCAATAATTTAACCATGTACCCTGGGGCTTAATGGACTGTCAGTGAGCTGCCCAGTTTAGGTTCCTGCCCACTCCCCTAGAAGCTACTATATTTCCTTCCAGAATGTTTGTTGAACCTGACAACACTTACTGAAGGAGAAGAATGTGCATAATTAATTTGAAGTGACCTCATAAAGTGATTTTATTTTATATGTATAATTACAGAGTTAAATCCAGAAGGGAACATCCAGTAAGAGCATCCACAGTGGGACTGTCACCTCCAAGGAGATATTTGGGTGCTAAAGCAGTTTCAGTAGCTAATGGTATACACTATCAAAAATTGTGAGCATATTCTAATTCTGACAAAGCTTTAACTTTGTCTTCCACAAATGACATGCATCTAAACTCCATCCCTCAGGCCTGGTTATGGAGCATGAAAGACCAAAGGACGCTACAAATGACTTGTCTTATACAAGGTTTTTCTTAAGTATAGGCATACAGACTTATTTGAGCCATGCCATGAAACACAATTCCATGTTCACTGCCAATTTTCCTACACCTCTGACCATGCATACACATGCCAAGACAATCTTGGTAATTCACTCCAAAAGCAGAATTCAGGAGTGGCAGCAAACTGGTGTTGGCTTGATTAGTTTTTTTAATGATTGTTTTGGTTTGGTTGCTTTTTTGATTGTGTTTTTTTGGTTTTTGTTTGTGTTATTTTTAAATCTGGTTTCTCGGAGAACACTCTTGAAAGTACCTCATTCCAATTCAGTAAGGAAGGAGGCAACAGCAACCTAAAAGAAAAATGTGTTCCTCCATCCAGTTGAGAATTCAATGGTAATTAGACAATCTCTGAAAGACTGAAAGTCTAGGTCTGAAAGACTTATTCAGAAATATTCCAGCAAAACATCACAGGAACCATAGCCAGCCTAAAGGGCCTCTATGTGCCACCTAAACCCAGAGCATCCTGGCTGGACTACATCTCCCACAATCTCTGTGGAGGAAATTTCCTGTGGTGGAAAATAAGAATTTTTGGCTTGCCATCTGAATAAACTCTGCCCCCTAAAACACTGCAAACATCTTCCTAGTAGTAGAGCTGCATCAAGTCATCATCCGTGTTGTACTTTAAAGTCGGAGCCCTATTTTCATATCTTGAAAAAAACTAACAATGAAAGGAAGCTCTTGGGCAAAATATTTTAATCCAAAACAAAGTTCAGCCAGGTTTTTGTTTCTCCTCTACCTATTGCAGCAAATACCAGATGAGATATGATGTATCCTTTATAGGCAGCTTTGTGAAACCTTCAAGTGCTACGTACAGCAAAGTCTGCCGCTGAGATTGTGATCAAAAAACCTCACGCAGGACAAATGTCAGAGCGAGAAGAGAGCTAGGAAATGTTAATAGCGTGCCTTTAATCGCATGCCGGCTCTTCATCACAAGGCAAATGGTTTGCTGGAGCTTCAGTTGTACTGCAGTAACAGTTTGCTGAGATGAATGTAGCAGCATTGTTAACGCTGAGCTACTATTATGTTCTTAAGTGTGCATGACTTACTTTTAACAGAACAGTTCAGTTCACGTTTGTTACACAGACAATAGCAGCACTTTGGAAGAGGATATAAAACTTTCAAATCTCCAGAGACGTGTTGAATGTGACAGTAATTCACAGGCTGTTCAAAGCTCACTTTCAACAGAAAATAGTCTCTCCCACTAATGCAGCCACTGCACGCCCTACCCCACTTTCAGGTTTTTTTAGCAGTTGTTCCATTCATAAACTGGTAGGGGAAGTAACAGCAAAAAGTTTACAGCCACTCCTAAAAATATACAGAGAAAGTCTAAAACCTCCTCAAAGTTAATCCATTTAAACTGTAAACATACCTAGAGAGCAGGAATTTCGCTGGGCAGGGAACAAGAAAATGGCATCATCTGTTCAAGTGCAACAGCCCACGGTTCACTCGAGGCAGACAGAGGGAGCTGTTGCTATTCAAACGGGAGATGCTCCCAGGCAGACACACACGATTATATACAATCAAGCAGTTTGAAAGATGACTGACACTGAAGACCTCATTTACTAAGGGCAAAACGAAAATGCATCTGTAATTCTCCCCATTTCCTTCTATAGTTTTCATCTCCTCTCACAAAAAAAGCACTGCCAACAACGCAGAAGTGTTGTGTAACATAAAAATAAGTTTTTCAAGCCTGCTTTAATTACAGCCCATTACTGAAGCCAAGCAGATCTGAAGGAATTTCTCCCCCATGTGCCTTATCCCAGTGCAAGGGGAGCCCTTATCGTGGAGCAATACAGGGAGTGGCAGACTGAAAGGGCCAAGGGGCACTTCCCATGCTGCTTCAGGACACCATGGACCCAGGTTCAAACTGACTGCTGCAGGCTTGCAACGGGGCTCTAGCTCAGTCACAGCTCTGGTCACCTTCCCTGCAACAGCCTCTTGCCTCCCAGCACTGCTGGTAGCAGTTCTAGATGGGATCCAGCTCCAGTTCACCAGGCTTAGGCTGTTTTCTTATACCTGTCTAAAGGCTGGTACTTAAATTGCTGAGGAACAAGTTGTCCTCAAATTCTAGGAGCAGGAAGCTATGAGGATGTGTTCTGGATCAGACTGAAGTCCAGTTAGCTGCTGTCTTCGACCTAGCAATTCTTTAGAGCAAGGGTCATACAAATTTTTACCCTTCTACAACCTTTCACTCCTGTCATCACTGCTCTCCTCCTGGGGAAAGGGTTTACCACAGAATGGAGGAGAAAACCAGCACCTCAGAGGTGCAGCCAGCAGAATCTTATCGAAGTCCCTAAAGCCCACAATTGCTCAGTGTTCGGCCAGAAATAGGCTGGGTGGCACAACTCCATCTTCTTTGCACTTCTTGGCTTTTGCTTTCTAGCAGCTTCATTCAATGCATTAACAGATTTTCCCGAGAAGTGCAGCAATGTCCTTGGCCCCAAAAATTGTGACAAGACTAGCAACAATTAGTTTAAACTGGAAATCTGAAAACCTTTTATTAGCAGGCTCTGTAGCAAATGGTCTGCAATCTTCTTAAAGCAGAGAACTCAAGTCTGAACAGGAAATTTTAGAAACACAGAGAACATGCCAAAGTATTATCTGCTATATAGCTTTTGCTCATATTGGCAAGAGTGTTGTGCTGTACAAAGTGAGCTTTAGTTCAATATTTACTGCAAAGAAAAAAAAAAGCCTTGCAAAAATTAATGGGTGAAACACCCAATAAAACAAAAAAGCACAGGAAGCCAGCCTGACTTTCTGATCCCTTGCCAGCACCACAGCCTTACCAGGCTGCACTGTGCTAAAAACAGCAAAGCAACAGAGGACAATAAGAGGGCAGAGATGGTTTCCCATGTTTAGAAGACATCCTTTGGAAGATTACCAGAGAGATTATTTATTCCTTTTTGCAGTGTCTCAGCTTTAACAGATGGAATCCTAGTAATTAAACAGAGAATTCTACTGCCTGCTCCTATGGATTTTTGATGACTGGTATCTACTTGGTTCTTGCCCTGTACTTCTTGCTGAAGTCCTTCAGGTGGACTCCTCGGAGTAGTCAGCCTGCCTCGCCTTGTTACAGCCGGTAGCATAAGACCTCCTGACCTCTGCAAGAAAGGAGCGCAGCAAAATCCTTGCTGCTCCTTCTCCTGCCTTTGAATTTGTCTCCCTGCTGCCACAGACTGCCTAATTGATGTCAGCCAAATTTAAACCCCATCTCATGCAAGTACATGGAGGAGACCTATATAAATATTCTTCTGAGCAAAACCTGAAGGCATCCACTGCACAGAGGGGGTTCAATTTCAGAATATAGTCCAAAACTTTACTTTCTACCCTGTTTAATACTTTGATTTATATCCTCATTAGCCTAGGGAATAGCTCCTATTAAAACTATTAAAGATAATTTTTGCAATAATATCAAAGGATATGAGTAGGCGTAATGATGGTACTAATGATAAAAATTAATAACATTCATTATTTTTAATCATATGTACAGTTGAAATGAATGATCAGGAAAATAAACAAGACATTTTATGCAAACCTAAAACTAAGGGGACGTGAAAACACTATAAATTACACTCAGTTGTCCACTCTAAGTTTAATATTGCACTTTTGGAGACAGGAAAGTATTCTGCAGGCAGGCCAGACAGCCAGGAACCAGTGAGCAGCATAACATAAAGCAAATACCTGTTCACCTCTTCAAAACCTGCACCCTTGATGCCTCCCTCACTCCAGGATAATGTGGGCATTTGGCACCCTACTTCCAGGTATGTATGAGACATAACTGGATTGGGATGTTATTAATGCTAAAAAGGATCAGTAATAACATTTCCTCCTCTAGCCTCAACAGCTGTTCCTTTACCATCTCACTGTCCATGTCTGTTCAGAGCTTTAGCATGACACTGTTTGTCACTCACAGCAAGGACAGTGCAGCCAGTGTCTCTACAGATTTTGGCAACAGCACATCCTGGGATCAAGCTCAGCTCTCAGCACAAGCAACCCATGAGACTTCACACAACAGCTCTCAGCAATGCAGGTGGGAAACTGATCTGACTTAAAGCAAGAGCTCTCCTGCCAGATTGTCATATACAGCAGTTTATTCTTCCAACCATGGTCCCTTCCAGTTATGAAACAGCTTCAAAATCCCAACTTGTTTTGGATTTTAAGACTTCAAGACTAATGCTCAGCAAATAAGACAGTGTACTTCTCACCCTTGTTTCAAAACTCTGAAAACATAGCTCATGCTAAGCACTACCTTCATAAATACATAAATGCACCTTTTAGTCTCCAAGATCTCTTCTTGGAAGGAGGACTTCCATTCAGGTTTAAAGAACAAAGTGGCAGTTGGGAAGTCAAGCGAAAAATAGACCTCTTAACTGATTAAGTTATTTTCAGCAATAGAACTGCAATTTTGGTGTTCATTACAGGCCACCTTAAAGGTTTTACAAGAGCCTTTGCTTAATATTAAATCCTCCAGTGAAAGTTATGACAGCCATTTATAAAATGAAGGGATTTTCTCTTCAGAATCAAACTTAAGCTTTGCTGCTGTCAAAAGCTCCGTGTTTGTGTCATCTAAAACACACGTCCTGTTTTAACTGTGAAATACATAATACAGCTTTTGGTCTGCAGACAGGTTGCACCTTTCAAAGACTGGCCCAAAGCTCAAGTAGCTATGATATTCCACAACCTCGGTAAAGGGACAGGGAAATACAGGTCACACAGGATTTTCTTCTGAGACATGCACTTTTACCTTCTCCTCACATAAGGTTCTACAGGACAGAGACAAATCAGGCACAGGAGTGAGCACTGCATGCTCATAAAGAACTCTTTTCCCCAGCTGATGAATTGGAGTACCACACACTGAGATTCCAGTTGCTGGTTGTGCCATGTAAACCTTTCCAAACTTGGTCAAGGCTACCAAAAATCCCAGCTGCTCCCACAAGAAGACTTTCCATGCTAGAAATTGCAGAAATGCTCAAAAGGAGAATTTGCCTCCTGGGCCAAAGCTAATTTACATTGCCTTGTCAGTTTAACACACCTGAGATCAGAGGAACAGTTTCACTAAAGCAAATTGCCCACAAGTTGACAAGGCAAAGCCCTGGGACAAGAGTGGCCAGGCTATCCCACATCAGTAAAAGCTTTTCATCAGCAAGAAAGAAAAAAATCCAGAGTAAGAAAAAAAAAAGGGCCTCTTACCTCTTGCAGTATTTCACTTCTGCATTCCACCAGAAATGTGATCATCCTGTCCTCATACACCTGTTGGTCCAGCACACAATGTTATGCAGGACAGTGGTCATGAAGTCTGTGACCTGTTCTTGGTTGAAGGAAGTGTTCAGCATCTGGAGAGAAACCAGAGGAACAAGACGCAACGTAAGTACTTCTCCAGTTCATCAAACACACAACAGGACTGTTGGTTTGGCCACTTAAAGGATGACAGAAGACACATTCCCTTTACTGTGAGAACAGAGGCTTCATATCTCGTGCAGCTAAGAGATTTAGATGCCTTTCCCCTCATTTTTGCTTATTTGCAAAACTTGTGCTCTGACAACACTGAGTGAGCTCTTGAATATCAGTGCTGCCCTGAGAGTGCATGGAGATGATGGAGCACCCAATTTCAGAGCATTGTGTGGACTGCTATATGGGACATGCACAGACAAGATACACAGACAAGTATATGTTAACCCAAAAATACCTCAGGCTCACAAGTCCATACTGCACAGCTCGGCTCCTGAAACTGGCTGCTTAACTCAAGGGAGGAAAGAGCCTTTAAGGCCTGCTACAGACTAGGACTGAGTCTCTTACAGCTGAGACAGCCCACGCTGACTCCCACAGAGCCCAGGGCAGCTATCCATGCTCCCCAGGGCACAGCACACCCAAGCCCTTGTCTGGACCCCTGAGAATGCAAACATGGTTCTTTGTATACCCAAATGACTTTTTGAGCCAACCCCAAGAGCTAAGAAGCCATTGGCACTGAACACTTAACAGCTGTTAGGGAGGCAGAGACTTGACCAGCAATTATCTACAGCACCCCCATCTCCTTCAAGCCTCAATCCATCAGAAGTTTTAGAGTGCAGGAAGCATCACAGAACCTTGCACAGAACCTGACAACAGCCCCCTGCAGTACTTGCACCTGAACCTGAGCTACAGGCCAGCCCCAAACAATCTCATGACTGGAAACAAACCAAAAACAGGCCCCATACATACATCAGCCTCAAAGATGAAACCCAGCTCCCCCAGCAGCCAAGCAGGAGAAGCAAGAGCAGGTTGTGCTCCTCAGCTGGAGCTTAAATAGCAGTGGGTGGACCCAGCTCAGGACAATTAAGGTATCGAAAGAGGCCTGCAGGGCTGCTGCCCTTTGCTGCCTGAGAGCAGGTGGCCCCTCTGGGAGAAACAGTGAAATCAGAGCATGTTTAGACAAAAATCCCTGGCTTTTTTGGAGTATCTTCTCACATAGTCCTTCAATAGTTCTGGGAGAGACAGCCAGCTCCCAAGAAATCTTTGCTTCCCAAAACACAACAGTCAGTGAGGAGGTCTTCCAAAGTCAAGAGAATTAGTCACTGCCCCGAATCAGGGAGGAGGGATGAAAACGGAGCGTTTTGATCGTGACCGGAAGAGTTTTGTTTAAATCTATGTCCAGTCAGGCTACAAAGTAACAGCACTAGCACAGCAAGGTGGCAGATGTGACACTCTGTGGTATTGCAAAAGAGCTATCACTCTCCCTAAGAAATATGTGCAAGCAAGAAGGAGGCAGCAGCTGGGAGAAGAGACTGGTGGCTGCAGAAACCCTGCAGTCCCCCAGACAGCTCCAGGGAAAGGAAGGGCCTGTCCAGACTAAGTTTTATCAGCTGCAATGCCAGGCTGGATGATAGCGTGCCAGTTTGGAAGGGCTCTGGCCTTTGCTCACCTCTGGATTCCTCCTTTACCACTGGCTGGGGCTGGAGGCTTGGCTTCCATGCATGGGACTTCCCTTTCCTCCTGGCACTTCTTTCAGCTGAGCAGAGCAGGAGGCTTTGTGTCTGCCCTTCAGGCACACTGAAAGAAGCAGATAACAATGTGTGTGTCCTCCATACATCCACCCTCCGGTGCACAAACCTGACTGTAGCAAAACAGATGCTAACGTGATTTTAGGGAGCTTTCTCCTTGCTCTGTATTTTTCACTTGTGAGCACCCTATGCACCCAGCCCTGTGCTCTCCAGTGAAATTGCAGTTCCCAACATGTCTGTGTGCTCCCACAGCAGCTCTGACAATGCCTGATCCAGTGCTGCTGTCAGTATATTTGCCCCTGAGGGAACCTTCTGGTCTGCCCTAGATGTGGAAATGGATCATTATGGTTGGTTTTACTCAGGTTTTTTGCTCTCAGAAACATCAGTTGCCAGACACAAAGGCATTATGTGGCACCCACTGAGCTGAGCAGCCCTTGGGATGGGGGAGGCAACGACCTGGCTGGAACCAGACTACCTGGTCCAGCCCAGGGCACTGACACCTATTCTTAAATCCTGTTTTCCAAACATGGACTCAGAGGGGGCTGTTTTGGGCCTGCAAAATCCGAGCTCACCTGACCGAAGGAAATAAGGGCAAATCATGGGTTTTGGGCCTCAAAGGAAGACATGTGTCCTTGGGCCTCAAGACCAAAAGTCATCAGACCCAGAGACTTAGTCCTGTGTTTTTTGTGCTTGAAAATGGAGACTAAGTTTTGGGTTTTCCAGACTTGAAAACGGGCTGTTGAGGCTGTTTTGGAGACTCTAAAACAGAAGAAAAGGCTGGTGTGTTTGGGGCTGGGAAAAGGGTTCCTGGGGGCAGGCTGGGGTTTGGAGCAGAGACCAAATCCTGTTTGTTTGGGCTTGGAAACTGAGACTGACTCATCTGTTTCTGAGCAGGAGGGCAGGAGTGGGAGGGAAGGTGTTGGGTTCCAGGAGGGCAGGAGGTGGGCAGGCAACAGACACCCCTGCCTGAGGTGGGGGTTCAGTCATGTTGGTCCCCAAAGTCTGAGAGGCCAGCATGCATCGGGCTGAACTCAATGTCTGAAAGAGTCTCTGGGGGAAAAGACATTTTTCACACTGTTTTTATGTGTCCAACTCTTTATTCATTGTGTGTCCAACAGCTGGAATAGTCATTAAGTCATTAGTTCATATTTAGACTATGCACAGTTATGGCAGTTCATATTCCTAGGACAGTGACTGATTTGTGACTTTGTCAAAATCCACACTGCTATAATGAGCAGAAGCTTTAATTAGGTTAAGGACAGGCGGGGCTGTCCCCAGCTGGGAGCAGAGCAGGCAGCAGCATTGTCCTCTGCACAAGCAGCCTGGCTTCTTCCTCAGAGATTCAGGGAACCCTGGGCAAGTCTCTCCCCAACTCCTTTCAAGGGTAGAAATGATGTGTCCTAGCATATCCATGGTTCCTGCTTGGCAATTTGTGGGGGCAGTGTCACTGGCCCCATTATCCTCATTCACCACCGACGAACCCAAGTCTGAAACAGCTCCTCTACCCCTGGAAAATAAGGCACTTTTCCAGCAAGCAGCCAAATAGAATCCTCAAGTTGATATGTTACACTTACACAATATTTTCTGTGCTTATTAACTAATTATTAAGTGTTTAATAATCAGACAATATTTATAAACCAGTAATTCATTATTATTTATATACTTGTAAGTTGATTATTCAACATATACTCGATATTAAACTATGCTACTTATAATCAAGTGATGGCAGCAATTTATTCACAACAATGTCAAGAGGCCCTGTGGCACCAGAGCAAGCAGGAGCTGCATTCCCACCCCCATGAGGGTGGTAGGAGCCAGGCAGGGTCACACAGTGCACTGGCAGTTCCCCAGCACAGGCCTTTTGCCTCTGCATGAGGCATATATGCAAAACATGCAGAAATACGAGTGGTGTGTTCCATTTTTATAGGTACTGTTGCCCTTACCAGTACCATTAAAATTAATAAGATTAGCAAAGCAACAGGGAATAGCAGTAACTCTGTTACGTCTCAGCTTTTCAGTTTACAGTTTCGAATTCGAAGCAAACTTAAAAGTTGACTTGAACCAAGACTGTTGGGTAGTGTAAGATATTGGTGCACCCATCACAATGTAGAAACTTTAGGGAGATGTGACAAATGCCGTTCAAATAATTACTCAACTACAGAATGAACTGCTACAGCATTTTTACAGGTATAAGTAAGAGGGTGAAGCTGGATATGCAAGTAGAACACATGAGAGAGCCTCTTCAAATTCTAATTAGTAATGATGGCCTGCTGCAGAGGTCAATCACAGTACTGAGAAGCAGATAACAGCCCATGAAGCCCAGCTAAAAAGTAGAAAAAGACTGCAAGTTCAAAAAACTAATAGTATTTTTAATCGGAAAACCCCTCCAACAACACAAAACAGCTTCTTAAATCATGAAACAAATGAAGACACTGACAAAGTGTTCAAACTTCAGGAACAGATGTTCTTACAAAGTGATTCACTAAGTTTCCATCAACTGCTAGGAAAATGCTCTAAACCCAAGCACTTTCCATAACCTTGGTGGGGCTCTCTGGTTTGTTGCAGAGGATTACACTCTACAAGACAACATTTTAAAAGAAGCAGCTGAACCTAGTCCTTAAAACCTATTGAAGCTTATAAGGTACTATGAAGAAAATTAACTCTGTCCTGGCCAAAACCAATGAAATAGTAGAGGATAATCATACCTTGTCTATGACTGTGGCTTAACTGTTCCATCTGTTTCCTGAGGTTGACACTATGGCACAGGATTATACATCTCAGTTTAAAACCTTTCCTGTGAAGGAAAAAAAGATGGCAAAAATCTGAGCCTAAATGTAGTAACTACAACTTTAAAGTATAAACTTTATCTCTTTGTTGTTATAGACAGGAGATGAAACCACAAAATAACAATCTGGTGAACAGTTGTTTGAGAATAATATCTAATAAACTGAATAAAATAAATAACCCACTACTGACTATGCTGTTAACATCTGACTCATGTGGAGGAAAATGTTCTAGGCTGGCTAAGTAAGGTAGTCATTAACGCCAGTTTCATGTTATTTTTAAATGTCTTCCATAAACATCACAGGAGAGCAAGTAGTTAATCCCCCCACTAAAGTATTAGCAGGTGCTTGCTGCCTAACTTTAATTATTTCAATGACATATTTTTATGAGGAAGAAAAAGTGCAACGCTTAGTTCATGACCATGACTGAAGTTATAGGGAAGAAGAAAATAAGGTTTAAAATTCAAGGGTGTCTCAGAGTCCACCAAAGAGAAACTGTTTTCTGCCCACTGTTAAATATGATCCAAATGACCCGATCATAAGTATATTTATGTACAAATTGTAAAGAATGTATATAAGTTTCTCTAGATATAATTATATGTATTGGCAAATGATACTTGAGTTGGAAGAAACAAGTAATTCAATTAAGACCAAATGTTTCCCACATTCAATCTGGTAAAGTATAATTTGTTATCATTAAGCTACCTTTGCAACTTCAGAAGTGAGAACTATACTTTAATGGCTTTCAGAAAAGTATTACAGAAATTAATGGTCCTTAAATAGGTAACAGGAGTAGGTAAAAACAGATTAAAAGCAATATTTGGCAGACAGAAGAGATTCCTCAATTAGAGAAGTCAAAAAACCTAAATTTGTAGTATGTGGGCATGTAACTTTATGGGAAAGTGTTATGAAATGACTAACGAGGAGATTGTAAAAATATGAAATTATTCTATTCCTTTTCTGTGTGCTGGCTGTTATTTTCCCATCCTTTGAGCAAGACAGTGACTAAAATATGTAGTGTGTCATCTTTGCAGTAGGATCTGCTTGAAGTTGCCACCCACACCATACCTGTGTGGGTAGAGAAGATACTCCACCAGTGACTGAATCTGTGGGAATCTGTGAACAGAAGGGGAACGGCCAGCACTGCGCCCTCAGGGATAAAACAAGTTACTCTGGGTGATCCACTGTGCCAAAATGTTGGTCTGTGCAGTCTGTCAGCAACAAGGCATGGTAACCTCCCAACAGCATGACTTGTTCAGGCATCTCAGCTCCACAGCTGTTGCCTGCGGTCTTGTAGCCTGCTGTAAACTGTGAGTAACATCTGCCAGCTGTGAAGTGTGTGTCCATGGCTGTGTTTCTGCATCCTCGCTACTGTGTGAGCACAGTGTGAGCTTCCATCCCAGCACTGGGCAGGAACAGGTTAGTGGGTGGGCAGCAAGGCTGGGTGTTGTCAGAGCGTGCGTGTTAGGGACATTCCCACTGATAACTGTGCCGGGCTCTGACCTTTGCCTCTCCCCTTGGAGTCTCAACACCTTGCGCTGACAGGTACTGAAGGCTCCTCCTTCATGTAAGAACTGCCCTTTTTTCCACGTCTGGGCTGGCATTATGAGTTTAGATCCTTGTGCCAGGGAGTAAACAGAACTTAGATACACGAGTAGCTGATAGTCACTTAGGTAGCCAGTAAGAACTTCCCAGCAAGGCACCTGCACAAAGCTTAACAGCCAATTAGAGCTGCGACTTCTGTTCCGATAAAGCACACTCCCTCCAGTCTGCAAGATTAGCCTTGTGGGTGAGAGAAAATGATAGGGAGATTGAGCAGGGCCTGATGAAACTGGGATGCTTTTCACAAGCCTGAGTACTTGACTTTCAGCTTACAAAGATCTCTGTAACAGCATGCATTCAGGTGTGGTTTGTAAGCCTAAATCCAGAATGATATAGTTGGAGGAACATGGTTGGCACAGGTCACAGGTTAGTAAACACTAAATCAAAACCTTCCACTTAAAGAGTACTGGATACACTGAATCCCCAGCAGCCCAGAAACTCAAAAGGAAGGCCTGATGCTGACCAAAAATCCCACATAATTCAAGCTTTCTCATGCCAGGACCAAGACTACTTGGTAGTCCTGACAAACGTGAAATGAAGCAGGACTTCCTCCTGTCTGAGTCTCAATTAATTTGTTTTTGGAGCGCAGATGAACTGTAAGGAAACTGCAACAAAACCAGTGAAAACAAACCAAAAGGCCTTCACCTGCATAATGCCTATTTTGGATATAATCAAAGTACTAAAAATGAGGATTTCTATAGGCTCTTTTCACAGGAGCTCCCTTCAGCTTTCTGCATACAAAGGACAATCTTCAAACTCTCAGGGTCAGGAAAACCTCCTGAAGACTTTTGCATATAAAAATGTTTCTCAAGTTAATTTGAAAAGGAAATGTCAAGGATATTTCAAAGTAGACTGTTGTTTATTAGAGCAACTGTCAGCATTTTCGAATTCCATTTTGTGTGGCAGCCCCATGAGTGCTACTGATCCAGATTTCTTTCTTGGTAAAACAAAACCATTAACTGAAGCCCAAAAGTGAACATCAGCTTCCTAGGAAGGTTAAGCAGATGGAGTGGTGGACATAGACACTGCCTGTCAAACTGCAGATAAGTTTATGGTGACCTCTTCCCATATTTTGCTTTGAGGATCTCAAAAAACTAAGACTTGAGTTCAGGTTAAAATGTATGAGGTAGTAAGACTAACATCTTTTGGCTTAAATTCCCATTCATTACATGGACTTCTCAGTTCTCCTCTCACTTGGGCTGTAGTCAGTCAGATTCTGCCTACTTTCAAGCATATTTAGGATCAGTATTTCAACTTCAAGAAGTAGTTGAAATTCTATCTATTCACAAGTTGTTTTATATTCATTCTATGAAACACATCCATCACCCTGTCTTCATATCAGATCTTTTTTGGGCCAAACTACCAGCAAGATTTCTTTTCTTATTTTTACTACCTTAAAATAATACCCCCAAAGAATAACTCAAGAAGCTAGTCAGAACCTTATCTTTTAAATATTTACTGTTATTAGGCGTACCTATTTCTCCCGTCCCCCCAAAATCTCAGTAGATATCTTGTCATAACAAAGACGTCCAAAGTTACTGATGTCATTCTTCAAAACCTAAGAAACCTGGATTTTTTGGTGTCTCTTGCACTGCCAAGGAAGATAAAAGTCTGCAAAACTGTGCCCCACCAAAATGCTCTAGGAAGGAACAGTGAGGCAAGAGACTGGTGAAGAGTTGCCAAATACAGCCCCACAAGCAGCTGTTTTCACTGGGAGCACACCAAGTGGACTGGAAGGCTGCAGAATAAGGATTTTGGCAGTCAAGAGGGAAGCAGAGAGTACTTTGCCTGGATGCCACACCTGCTGAAAGCTGACTGGAGCTTCAAGGAAAATCCAGGAAAATCAAAACCCTCTCCTCTCGCTAAAAAGGTTCATGAGAAGAAGAAATGAGACCTCTGTCCGCTACAGCAGTGCTACTGGCAAAGACAGCAAAAATCTAACATCCACAAGTCTTTATCACAGCCTTTAGAATAAAGGACCTCTCCAAAACAAAGGAAGATGGGGCAGAAAGAAGTGAAGAGGTGACCCTAAGCCCCAAAATGGAGCATGCCACTGGGAAGCCTTCCCAGTTTAAAAGGCTGTTCTGCAGTGAATGCCACAATGAAATAACAATCACACCCAATCACCTGGTCAAACAAAGGAGTGAGTCATCCCACGCACAACAGAAGTGAGGACCTGGCTCACAGCACAGTTAGGATTGGTGCACACCTTGCATTACTTGCACTGTCTCTGAGGTAAATGGGGACCATGTAATTGCAGGTGCTGATAAACCCCATCACAGATTACAACTCCCTCATGAGGGGACGAGAAGGGGCAGGCACTGATCTCTTCTGTGTGGTGACCAGTGACAGGCCCTGGGGGAATGGCCTGAAATTGTATTGGGGGAGGTTTAGGTTGGATATTAGGAAAAGATTTTTCACCTGTAGGGTGTTTGGGCACTGGAACAGGATCCCCAGGGAAGTGGTCACAGCACCAAGCCTGACAGAGTTGAAGAAGCATTTGGCCAATGCTCTCAGGCACATGGTGTGACTCTTGGGGATGGTTCTGAGCAGGGCCAGGAGTTGGACTCGATGACCCTGATGGGTCCCTTCAACTCAGCATATTCCATGATTCTATGAACTAACCCTTTAGGCAGACTGCAGACCAAGGGTAGAAATGTTCCTGCCCAGACAGGCAGTGGGCTACCTCTCCAGAAAAACGTGGTTGCCTCCCACAGGTCATATTTCCCATCTGCCAGCCCTGTGACTGTAGGCATCCAGGCTTAGGCAAAATGAATGTCTAAACACTTTGTAGGTATTACCTAGTGCAGGGCATATGCAGAATCACAAGGTGACACGTTTGTAGTAGTCCAACTCTGTGGTCTCCCCTTCTCCTGCAAAAAAAAGCCCCAAACACACTCTCATGTTGAAGAATACAAGTTAGAATCTGTATTTAATTACTCTCCCACATGTACACATGAAGGCATTACCAATTTACTGTGTAATTAGGTAGGTCATCTAACTTGTCCACACCAATTATTTTTGCTTCTGTTTTTGCGCACCACTTTAAAACCCTTTGTTGATTTTGCTGTATGAGATATGACACAGAAGGAATTTGCCATGCTTTATGCTTTCTGGAGGGATGCCTGCATGTCTTCTGGTTTACAAAGGCAGCTGTTTTCCTGTGTGAGAGACCTGAACAAGGTGCTGAACTTTGATGACAGGTTGCTACAATAAGCATATGACTTGTAGGGTATCATGGCAGTTTAATTCTCAAAGTTGAGGGGATTTTCTTGTTAGCAAAAGCTGCTTTGTTGTCTGACATGTGGGTTCTATGGACTTGCTGCCAAAGACATTGAGTTGTACTCTCAGAAGGACATATGCATTACTGGAAGAATTTTTTTCTCCTAATGATTTAAGTGTCTACATTCTGTTTTTGAAGTGATTAAGGCCAGAGTCAGGGAAGTATTTCAGAATCCAAAGTTATAAAGTAGCTCAGTAGAGGGATTATCAAAACAGCTCCTAAATGCTTTCAAGTCTGCACCATAGGACCATATTGAAGAAATGGGCTTGCCAACACCCTTGAGTTCCCTATGATTTTCAAAAATTCAATAGTTCCTAAGTGAGGAAGGGGTTATTTGAATATAAATTTAATTTCAAAGCACTGAAACAAACACAAACTTCCTCTAGAAGCAGCAGAATATGGTTGTGATTTGAAAAGGGGAGGGAGAATCTCAGTTATTTTTTACACAAATATGAATACTTTAATGCAAAATATAAATGAATCTCTTTAAAACAGATAATCCAGCCTCTATTACTCACTTCTTTGAGTGGTAGAAGAGCCAGCAAAACCATGCCCATGTATTTTTAGTCCCCCTGGGATTAATTCCCAGGCAGGTCTTTGTTTACAGCACTGTATTTACATGGAACAGCCATATGGGATAGGGATATTCCTCCTGACAGCTGCTCTGCTTTCCTCAAAGCAATGGAGGGACAGACTGCTTCCAAATAACGCCTCTCGCATTTCTGTCTCCCTCCGAATTCCATCACAGGTGCAAAGGCAACACCTACACCAGTGCAGCCCCTCTGCAAAGGCAACACCTACCCCAGTGCAGCCCCTCTGCTTCTCACAGCTCACAGGGGCCAGCTGGGTGCACGTGTTGCTGTGTCTTGCCAGGAATGCCCCAGACACAGACCTCAGCTCCCACCCCTGGGGAGGCATGCTCTAGATCTTGGCCCATCACTCACCTCTCAGTACTAAGAAGTGTAAAGAATGCACACGTGCGTCCCTCCATTCATCTAAGGGAAGGCACAGGTTTCAAGGCGTGTTCATTGGCCTGCCCATCATTTAGAACACTGTCATTTCCTAGGGCAGAAGACAAAAATAAAATATCAGTGATAAACACGGTATCTTCTGAAACTGCTGATCTTCATTCTACATATCTGTATTTTTAAAAACAATTGCTATTTGCTCTTCCCCAAACTCCTGTTAAGCTCTGATCTCTGAGCCCCCTTTGATCTCATTTGCAGGCTTAGTGTACAGGAAGGGCTTCCTTCATTCTTTCCTGACTGCAAATACAAGGTCAGAGCCCCATCTCATTTCCAGAGAGGCAAAACTAGTCAGACCAGACTTTTGGAAGAGCCCTCATTAATATTTTAGTCCTATACTGAGGAGTCCAGCTCTTGAATTTAATGTCTGGCAACTTCAGATTCTCTTAAGGTGGTGGAGAAGAACCGACTATCACACCAGCAGTTTTTACGAGACCTTTGCTAAAATACTGTCATTCACAGCTGTGCAGTGACTGTCTCGGTGGCTCACCACAGATATCATAATTGCTGGGGAACATGAGCATTACACGGGCCCTGTGGATATTGCCTTTTACTGCTGCATTTTTCTAGGCAGGATTCAGGTGTTATTAATAAGCAAGGGTGAGGGCAGCTCAGTAGTTCTGGATTCTTTTCATTAAATAAAGCAAGATGAGAAGCAAAGCCTCCCTCTAAACTGTCCCTTTGTTGTGGCACCAGGAGGACAAGTGCACTGGACTGTCTTGTTCCTGCAGAGAAACCCATGGAACAGCACAGTGACAGAAGTGCATGCAATTGCCTGAAAGGATATAGGTAGTCCAGACTGGTGGCTGATTTTTTTCTGCTGTTGTCACCCTACTTTTACTTCATGCTGGGGGTACAGTGCAGAGACCTATCACCCACAATCACAGGACGTATTATACATTTTAGAAAAAGCTTCCCCTCACAGGAATTTTTTCCCCTACTTTGCCAAGATGAGCATTGCCAGCCAAATGTTCAATCTTGTTCTAAAAAACCTGACATCTGACCTTGTTGAAAATTTAACAGGTTGGGTTTTTTTCTAAGTTATGCTGAACCGCATAATAGAGGGGACACTGTCAAAAGTTGCCATAGAAATGGAGAAAGCAAGCAAAAAAATATAACGAAGAAAGGTAACAGATGCCACTGGGGCACGTGATGTTATAAAGCCCTGTGCCCTATCCTGGTGAGCAGGATGGAGTGACCTAAGCCCTTACAGGGCTCAGGCAACTTAAAGAAATACAGAACAAACATCTGAAAATCCCTGAAATGCAAGAAGTGTGTTTGACTCTTCAGAAAACAGATCAACACTGCAAACATTCCTAGATCCAGCTTCCTTCAGTAAGGCTTCCCAGTACAGAACTCCTCAAAGAACATTAACTGTGATTTACCTGCCTGAAATACAGATTTTTTCCCTTGGTATAAATGGGCTTCAAAGGTATTTTTCCCGTTCAGCTGAAAAGACAAAATTTTTCTGAGCTGGCTACATGCAGAGGTTGAAGAGACCCTTCTCTTGTCAGCCAGGCCTAAATTTATGTTGACCATAAAGTTTGTGAAGTGGTTCCTCCTCAAGCAATCGCTACAGGATAGATACTTAACATAAGACATGTTTTCTAAGATGTTCTGCAGGTGACTTTGCAGATGATTGAAGTGATTCCTGCATGGATTCACAAAACATCTTGGCACTGGGGACTTCATATTCGTTCAAGTCACCAAATCTGCAGGAGAAACCTCTTGTTTCCTTTTTGTGCTGTGCTGGGACCACTGCAGGCCACCAGCTTGTAGGCACTTTTCTTTAAGACTCTCAAGAAATGTCTTAGTCCTCTAGAGATATGAAGGGAAAGAAGGTGCATTCTGGCAGTAAATATGAACAGTTGGCAGGTCTTCAGCCTGTTGGATGATTTGGATTGTGGAAAAATGAGTGGGGAAATCTTAGTGCAAAAGGAGGAGCAGTCTATAGACACTCTGACATCCATCACTGCACTTCCTTAACTGCTGTGGAGGGTGCCAAGCACACCACTGGGATTTTGTAAGGGCATGTGTTCAGTGTCAGCGTCAAAAAAGGGGAGGCATTCTGTCAAACCAGTGGCAGCAGACACTAGAAATCAAGTTGGAAGAAGTGACCTGGTTTGGGCCTTTTGTGTGCAGAAATGTCTGGGTCTGCACTTCAGCCAGCATGGAGATGAGATGGAGGAGGACTAACCCACTGAACCCCAGTGGATGCTGTGAGTTCCTCTCACCTAAGACAAAATAAATAAAAATAAGAAATGAGCACCATTAGCACTTTCCACTTCCGCTGCTATTAAGCAGTGGAATATACTGGGTAAGATAAGCCATGGAAGGAGCAAGGGTTCAGAAGTCACCTGCATGTGCTTCTTGCCTCCAGTCTTAGCTTTTCTGCCATTCTCCAGTTATTAGATTCTCTGCCCTAACACATTTCAGATAAACTATTAAGCTATTCCAAATTTAACTTGAAAATTAAAACAAAGTAAAATGACTCTGAGAAATCCTAAGTACTTTTGCTCCCAAATGTATTTCCCACAAGCAGATTTTACTGACTAAAAATACTCTGTACATGAATTCTGGCTATGTGATTTAATAAATGCCCCCACAGAATGGTTTCAGTTTGTTTGTTTTTCTCATAAAGGACTGTGCTGCCACTGCCTTCAGCTGAAGAGGATTTCAGTTATTCCAGTGCAGAGCTAACTCGAAAGCTGTTTTTTGCTGATAGCAGAAGATCTGTAGTCCTCTGTGAGCTCACCTGCAATTCAGATGAACGTCACATGCTCCTAGATAAGCACAAAGTAAAGCATTTTTTTCTATCAAAGAATGCTTTGGGAGAAAAAAAAAATGGTCATCTGGTAATACTACAGTATGTTTTTTGGAAAAAGAACCTTTCAGTTTGTCTTTACTCCTTCTCATGTCAGTGAAGGTCCAGGGAAGGAACAAGATACAGGATGGTAACAATCTAGACATCTGGGGCTGGTATGTTGGGTTGGTTTTTTTGCTTGCTTTTGCTGGTTTTCTTTTTCAGTTTTTTGTTGTTGTTTTGTTCTGTTTTGTTTTCTTTAAACAAATACTTCTGTCATTCAATTCCAAATGACTGTTCCCTTGCAAATGTTCCTTTTCATCTTTAAAACATCTTAAAACCTCAAACACCAAAGAGATTAATAATAGTAATAATAATAATATTTTAATTGACTAAGACTTTATATTTTGTGTTTATTTTGTATCAACCTAAAACAGAATTTTTCTTTTTAATCCTGAGTAGCACAGTATGGGTCTCCACCCTTGTGGTGTGTGACTACCCTTTTCCAAGCAGAATTAGCTAAACAACCCACAGGATCAGAACTTAATTAACAGGCTCTGTCAAAGTACGAGGAAATCATAACATCACTAGCAATTAGTTGCACATTTTTCCGTCTCTCCTGTTTACTGTAAGAACAAGACAGGACCTGCTAACACATCTGTCTAAGCTGAACCCATCACAATAAATGTCCAGAGATACATGCAAAAGAAGACTTTGGAACAAAGCATCTTATTTTGAGTCACTGAGAGGTCCTAGTGACAGGCTGCTATCACGGCAGTTTCCTTAAGCTGAATCTGACATCTTTCTCTTGTCTAAACCACTGAGACTTTCAGGTACTAAAAATTGATGGACAATTAAAAATAAAAAACCAGAAACATAACATTCAGTAGTACTTTCATAATCATACAGCAAGACTGAGTTTTAAAAGGCCAAAATCTTATCTGCAGAGAACAACAAACAATGCTGTCTCAATTTTTAGAGAAGCCTAATGAAAGTGAGAAAGATCTTGCCCTCAGGAGAGGGAGCAAATGGGTGCTCAGCAAGAAGAGGATGAGGCAACCTCAGCAGAGCAGAAAACATTTTGCTGCTTGCATTTTGCACTGAAACTTTATTACATTTGACAGGTCGTTTTTACCATATTTCCTCAAATCAGTTTAATTTCTATTTTGTGAATACACAAGCACAAGTGCACATGACTGTTTCCATGTGTTGCATTCAAGATACACTTACCAAAGGTTTTTAAAAACATCTGTGGAAAACAGTGCTGAAAAGCAAAAATATCTGGTCTAGAAACAAAGTGCTGAGGAATTTCAATCTACAGTGGGGAAATCAGTATTAATCTGAGAGACAATAGATTTAATTTTGGAGGAGAAGGCAAAACAAAAGTAATACCACCATAATCTGTGCAAAGTTTCTGCTGTCCAAACCAGATGCACACCAAAGTCTTTCCTCCCAAAGTTAAACTCACAAAACTGCACATGCCTCCCCTTAAACCATAGCTCCAGACAAGGACTAAGAACCACCTAAATCCAGACAGCAGAAGTAACTTATGTGTGATTGATTCCCAGTCCTACATTTGCTTTAAGCACAGATCAGTATAATCCAGGTGAGAAGAAAGGAAACACAAGGTGGAGAATTCTCAACTTTTTGTTCAGAGAGATATTTTCTACCTGTCTTTGGGTAAGCAGCCCACAATCCTCTCCCTAAAGGGACTGAGGAGTGCAGTCCTGCTGCCTTGCAGGGAGCCTCGTGCTTTCAAATCTCTCAAGTGCTTTGGAAAAAATTACCTACAGAAACATTAAGCCTTTTGCTTTTGAAACATCCTCTTAAGAAATCTGAATGCTCACTTCTTATTCATTTTAGTTCCTTTCAAAGTCCCCGGAAAGCCAGA
Source organism: Oriolus oriolus (assembly GCA_013400235.1). Lineage (NCBI taxonomy): Eukaryota > Metazoa > Chordata > Aves > Passeriformes > Corvidae > Oriolus > Oriolus oriolus. Next base: position 408,383 of record VXBT01012375.1, on the reverse strand, counting down.
AACCTGGTTCCCAAGAGATCCTGAGTGGGGACAACTTTGCTCACACAGTCTCCTCTGAAAGCAATTTGTCAGCTGCCACAGACCCGCAGGATGTGCCCATGCTGCCATGACCTGCTTGGCTTTTCAGAGGCCTCTGATACTGTAAGAACAACAGAAATTACCAAACTTTGAATATTTTAGAATATCTCAGCAGTTAAGTAATGACTAATGGGAGATAAGCATTTTGGGCTTTTCCCTCCAGCTCTGGGTACTGAACTCCTGGGAAAGTGATGCTGGAACACCTTAGAAATTGTTCTCCCCAACATGATGTTGCAGCATCCCCTCAGATGTACAGCCACCCCTACCTTCACACTGATGGAACAGCTGTGCCCTGCAGTGTCCCCTTTCACAGCAGAGTGTAGTGCAGCCCTTTAGACACTGATTGAAGCCCTGGGAGTGGCACAGCTTCCCTGTCATGGATCCACAGCCCCCAGTGTGGGAGCTCTGAGCCCTAAAGCCTTGCTGCAAAGCCATGCTAACATGCAACCCTGGGCCCACATCCATTTGGGAGGCAGGGGTTATTAAGGGAGACTGCAGTCATGCTCTACTGAGAGGAAAAGGCCCATTCCACTTAGACAAAAAAAAAAGAGTGAAGCAAATGAAAAACATCTACAATACCTCGATAACATACCCAACACCATTTCCAGGATTAGGCAGAACCTCTATCCATGGTGCTGAGTTACGTGGCGAGAGCAGCATGCTGCAGGGAGACTTACAGTAAACATTATAGAAAACACAGAACCTAATGAAAACAAGGTCAAAAATTTTGGTGTCTGATAGTCCCGTTGCAGTCAAATCGACAAAAATAATTAAGGATGCTTTACATGAATGAAGACTGTAGACAAATATTCAGTAAATGTAGTAGCCAAGAGGCAAGGCTCAACCATCTAAACAACTGCTAAACTGTGAAATAAGTTACCCTTTAACCTTTGTCTCTATTTTATATGCTTTATAGCTATAATTTGCAGCAGAGATACAGCAGATGAATCTGTCCTAGTTGTTTCTTGAAATGTAGCATTATCACTAGAGAAAATACATTTGAAAGCAGTCAATTAAGATTTTTAGAAACTGTGCCCCAAAATTAAAACTAGCTAAACATCTTCTGTTACAGACCCCTCCAATTTGAGGAATTTTGTTGCCCAGGCGACTGGCTCACACTGTATCTGTTCAGACCATGCTGGCTGTTTTAAATAGAAATACCACCCATTTAATGCACAGCTGATTTTTAGCAAAAGGTATACATGTGTAATGCACACCACCAGACCATGTATTTGTTTTGCATTAAGAAGCTGATATGCTCATGTGGCACTTGCAGAGGGAAATATGAAACGTAAATCTAAGGACGAGTGAATAAAAATGTGATGGCGCTGGAATAGCAGTAAAGCCTCATTAGCTGGGTGGGACTGTCAGCTGCACGGAGAGCCTGGTGTGTACGAAATTGTCCTGCTGATCTCATCACAGAGATGTAAGGAATAATTGAGCGGTGCTGGAGGGAGTGTGTACAGCGATTTCGCATTGCTCCATTATATCCAATTAGAAACTGGTCAAGCAAGTGAATCAAATGACTTTACATTGCCACTTGAAGAGCTACTGGCTAAAGACAGTACCATGCAGGTACATAAAAAGATTTCCCCATAAAAAACGCTCCTCTGATTCCAGACCTAATGTTTTCTTTGGGAGTCGCAAGTGCTAGCAAATGGTGTGATGTTACACACTGTTGGATACCTGGGCAAAGGCATTGCTGGAAAACATCCTGGCAGCGGCCGAGCACAGAAAAAGTAGGAGGTGTTCAGAGTAAGGCTCAGCACTTTCTGTATAGCTGGGTATGGCAAGGGAAGATATAAAAATTTCCTGGGCAAGTCTGCCCAAAAGAGGTAAAGTGTTGCATTACCAGGCAAAACAAAACAAATAAAAAACTCCCAAACAAAACAAACAAACAATCCCCCTGTCCCCCCCCCAAAACATGCTCACTGCTTGATTGCAGTCTTGACATTTTTAAGTATCAGCAAGCTCGTCTCCTGAAGAAGCTGGAACAGAGGGACTACAAGACCTGGAGAAGAGGTTGGGCTGTAAGTAATCACAATGGCTTGTGGGACTTGTACTAATGGGCACTGCAACAGTCATGTGATAAGGGAGAATCAGCTTCTGTGTGAGTTTCTACTTATCAAAGTAGACCCGTGATCTTTGCAAACGTATCACTTAGCGAAGCGATTGCCGAGCTATTTGCTTCTTGGAAGGCATTTTTCTCTTTAGCCGTTTGAGTCACTACCAAAGCCCATGTGCTGCTTTTGCAAGGAGAGACTTTCCACATGAAGATAGAAAGAAATGGTTGGCACTGAGGGAGGAGAAAATCCTTAACCTAATTCTGCCTGGTATGGTTTTTAAATGGCAAAGTCTGCTTTCATATAGCCGAAGTTAGCTGTGGGAAGCCTCGTGCATCTTAGGAGATGTCAAGAAACTCAAGGGTTTTCTAGACACAGTTAGGGACAAACTTCAGAGATGGCATCCCTGTGTGAGCACCAGTTAAATACTGTGTAATACCTCACAAAAGTGATGACATTCCAGAATATTTACATTGTTTTCCAGTTACTTGTATGTACTGTTATATATTTGATGCCTGGGACTTGGATAATGCACAGCAGTTGCACAAGTGTAAGTGGGCAGGCTTAGCTGCAAGCATCATTCCAGCAATTAAGTCATTTCCCTAAATCTATAAATTCTACTTCAGAGCTGTTTGGGTGACAGTGCTCCATTGATTCTACCTCTACAGAGAGCTTGCAAAGCAAATCAATAGGACTGTACATCTGGAGGCACCAAAAACAAGAAAAAAGAAAAAACAAAAAAGAAAAAAAGAAAACAGAAAAAAAGAAAAAAGAAAAAAGAAGAAAAAAAAAGAAAATTAAAAAAAAAAAAGAAAAAAGATAAAAGAAAAAAAGAAAAAAAATCACCTGCCATAAATACAACTGTGCTAAAATAAAAGTTTGTTTGGGAACAAGATTATGCTAAGACACTGAGTTAATTGAACTGATTTGTTGCCAATTGAAAAAGGTTGTAAATGATGTTGACCTCAGATTTTTTGTCTCCAAACACCATTATCTAGCCATCTTTGTTTTCCTCTTTGTAATTTTTTATTTGTTTATAAGCCTTATTTGCTAATAAACCCCATACACTTATAATAATTCTCCCATCCTGCACTGAAGGTAAGGAGAACAGACACAACGAATATGGAGAAGTTTAGCAGAGGTAAGTGACTAATTAGGTTATGACAAACACATTGGTTAGGTAAGTTATGATCCTCAGAGTGCAGATACGCAAGGGCTCATTTGAAATAAAGATTTAAATTTCATTCCTTCTTTGATCTGAACTGAATTCTTCCACAGATTATTTATCAGTTGATTGAATCTTGTAGGGAGATGGAGGTTCTGACCTCTGTTTATTTATTCTATTTTGCTATTTAACTTCAGTTCGCTAGAAAAAACAAGGACAAGGCTGTGACAGTTCACAGAGATGCAATTTGTCTATTGAACTTGGCTTGGCATCTGTTAGACACACAAAGAAACAAAAGAAACCGCATAAATATTCATCAGCAAAGAAGTCAACCACAATGCAGGATTTGAAGCATTATATGTTATTTTTATAATGATAATAGTGATTCATCAGCTCTAATGATACCTCAGTACATTGCCTGACTGATCTTTTACTCGTGTGCATATAATTTATTTTTCCATTTCATGTCCTGCCTATCACTTGTTCCCAAAATATGGAAGTACATTTACATAATAGAATTCTGCTCGGTAGTACTGGACAGGTTGGAGGTTTTTCTTTCAGGTATTTTATTTGAATAAAGTCTATAATGTGACAAGTGGAAGATGGCACTGCCTTACAAACAGCTAATTGGGGGAGGAATTTTGGTGTAGGCATTAGGTAGCACGGACTGAGCTTTGAAATCTATCATCACTTCTCAAGAAAAAAAGTACTTTTTCAGCCTAGTTTCAAAAAACAGCTTTATTTGTCAATTCTGTTTATCCTTACAAATGAATCTTTTAATGACTTGTTTTTCTGGATTGCATATCTGCCAGAAGACAGAGAAAAACTATCCTGTTTTACAAAAAGGCAGAGTTCAACTTAACGCCATATCACCACAGCTGTCGCAGCTGGGATTTTTAACACATTGAACAAAGTCATATTTTTAAAAGTGCAATAGGTCCTCTCTCTGAATGACTTTCAGTAGGTACCTAAATCATTCAGGGTCTTTTTCATGTATGCCTGAAAGCCCCTGAAAGCTGATGGGGAAAGATAGCTCATTCTTTTAGACACGAGGAAAATTCTGACCTGAGCTCATAAATGTACAAATATTCTACAATGCATAACAAAATACCTACAAATCATCTGGGTTCCATTTAAAATGTGAAATGAAGGCTTGCTTGATTTGTTGGAAGAAGGCAAAGGGAAAAACACAGAAATGCATTGTTGTAGTCAAAGGATTGCAAAAAGACTGGGACAGATTTTATTCTAAAGAAATGTGCCCTTCCTTTTCCTTAAAAAGAGAAAAAAAAAGTGGAGCTATTACTTGAAACCACCAAATATGCAAGAAAGGTCTCTTCAAGGCAAGCTGCAAGGGGTGGGTGAAGATGACAACTGGAGCACCAAAAGGTCTGCAAAGAGGTGAGATACAGCTACAGTCTGTAGCCAGGCTTGGTTAATCTCTGGTAACCCCAGTCCCGAAAGCAGATAGTGGGTGGAATTTTGCTTGCTGGGAGGACAGGCAAGCACAGGAATCTCAGACCTCAGGGGCTTTCAAGTCTCAAGTGGACAAAGCCCTGAGAAAATATGCCTGGATGCGGTGCTGGCCTAGCCCTGAGTGGGAGCTTGACCTCTCCCCCCAGACCTACACTTCCTAAAGGAAACCCAGCACGTTTCTGCCATTGTGATTCAAATCCCTGGTATTTACAATAGGTGTTAGTTATTTTGGTATCACTGCAAAATACCACTTTTTCTTGCTGAAAATAAATGAGACTTTGATGAGTGCTGTTGGCAAGGTCTGCTCATTTCAGGTCTCTTGGGAGAGGTTCTCCCTTACAGTCTTGTCCTGCCCAAACTCACTCCCTCGAAATCAATTCTTTAGAGTCTCATGGTTTTCCTCAAAGTACATTCAGTATCACCAGGGGTCACAGGTCCCTCCAAGCACCATCCTTGTGCCAGTGGCTCCCTGCACCTGTTCTTTGCTGAACTCTGGAATGGACTACATAGTTTTGAACTCAACAGAGTATCTTGCATAATTAATGCACATCCCTTTCCCCCTGCTCATTTCAGAGAACACTTTTGCTTATTGCTTGCTTGGTTAGGAACCATGAAACCAAACAAAGTAGGTCTGGGACGGACCTCATGGGATCTTCTCATCCATTACCCCTTCCCTAAGGCCTACAGAGTTAATAACGGAACAACAAGCTTGCAAACTCCAGCTGCCAGGCTTTGAAAGTTTGGCTTCTCCTAGAGAAGTGCACTGCTCTTGTCAACATGGGAGAATCTGCATGTGCTTGCTGATCTATGCAGAGATTAATTTTAAAGCGCACATTGTGCTCAGACGGCCCAATGCTACCATTATATGCATCAGTAAGTTTAATATTATGCAACTACTAGCACTTATGTTCAAAGAAAGCACTTTTTTTGCTCATGACAAAAGGTAGTTGCTGTGGTCTCATTATAAAACTAAAGCTATGAAAGATAGGTCTTTGTGAAGCATCATCTTCCGCCTGTTAAAAACCATTTTCTGTTAAAAAGCATTTATTATATTGAGGAATGCATTGGTAATTTTCTGCACCTCCCTTTCATGTAGCACAGCTGATTTCTAAGGCATATCTTCACTGGATTTGACTGCTCACTGAGTGTTAGCCATTATCAAATACTCCTTTCACTGCACAGTTCCTCTGTAGGTCATTCCTTAGAAGACATATCCATACATGAAAAACACTTGTCTTTTCTCTCTTCCTTGTTTCATTTAGCACTAATTCATGGTCATTCCTGCCTCTGTAAAGCTGAATTTAGAGGCGTTGCCTAACAAGGAGCCCAGATACATGAGCATGATTTTTCCCTCCCAAGAAGGTTAATGTGTATAAAATCTCATTGCAGGAGGGTCAGAGCAGTCACAAAACTGTTCTAAACCAGAGTGTGAACATCAAAATCCTGCAGTTTATCACCAACTAAAGCAGCCTGACAGGCAACCTGCAATACCTGCAACACAAGGAGCCTGAGGCAGCTAATTCAGGGGCCTCTATGCAGGGCCATGCATCAGAGGTGAGACAGATTAGCAGTGTAGCCTCAGGCTTTCAGCCAGGACAGCCTGCAAGGGGACTGGAGTAGATGTGAGCTGTGTGGGTCTAAAGGAATGGTCACCTGTCCCTTGTAGGCTGCTGTGTCCCAAAACTTTGTAGAAGGAGCATTTGACACTGAGGTAGGCAAAGGCACAGCCATCATTTCAGTGACTGAGGAGGGACTGGGCACGACAGCTTCTCTACCCACAGTCCAGCTGCAGTGTGCCTAAAGTGCAAGCAAGCCTAAGATCTAAATTTAGTTAAAGAGCTGTATTGTACCATGATATGATCAGGATCAGCAAATGTTCTCTACAAAAACTTTCCTCAAACAAGAAATTGTGATTTCCAGCCAGTAAAATCTTTCACACAAGTGCAACTTGAAAAGCGTATATAGAAGTGACACAAAAGATCCACAGAAACAGCCCAAATAGCAAAATCCTTATAATTTCCATGGACTTAGTTGCAATTTATCAGAAAAGTCCTGCATTTTACTGAAACCTGTCTGCTGATTTGTGTGAGCTGATAAGTATGATTTTAGCAGGTTAGTCATTCTACATGGCAAGGGTAGTTGAGAGCACTTCATTGCCAGAGCTGTTTACTCCTGCATCAACATTGTATTTTGAGCCACATGACTTCTTTCACAGATGTGCATTTTATGACTTCAAATGATATTTTGTTTTAAAACCCCTCCAAAAGAAGTTAAAATTTTAAATGATAAACAAAGAAGCTACAGAGGCCACTGTTATATTTGCAGTAAATTGCTTTCATGAATGCTTAAGGTTAACTTTAAAGTCTATAAGCTAGGCTTAGACTCTGGGTCCAAGCACGTCATGGAGAAGGATTAAGGAAAAATAACTTTTAGCAGTCCTCACTGTGAGCACACTACCAGCCTTGAAAGCAATAAAGAAGCAATGGAAAGCCTCACAGGCTACAAAGCAAAGATCAACACTTTGATGAAAAAGTTAATACACATTCCTTCCACAAATTCTGTATATAAGATGTAAATTGGGAGCTACTCCATGAACTTGCAAAGAAAACTTATACTGCTTTATCTGGAAGCCAAGATTTATTTTTATGCCAATACTGGAAGTTTTTGTAATAGCTTCTAGCTGACTGCAGTGTAAGAAAACAGCATTTTCTTTGGTCTTTGCTACAGCTGAACTAACCACATGTTGTGTACACAGATCATTTTTCTGAGATGAACAGGGTGTGTGCAGCATTGTCTCCCTCCCTTTCTTACCCTGCTCCCCGCATTACAAGGTGATGTAAATTCAGTCACACCCTTGATTACTATGGATGGAATAGTATAGACAAGGATGTGTGAGACAACAAAAAATGAAGCTGTGAGTGATACAGTAATAAATGAAAGGTAGAGCATTGCAGAGGCACAATTTCTGAGAGACTAAAAGAGAAACAGAAGCCGCCTGCCATTGCAATCTGCCATGGCAAGAATACTTAAATAGTTGTTTGTGAACCATGCTGTGGTTTGGAAGTGCAAGACCTAATGGAAAAGAAGACTGAGCACAAGCAATGTGGGTAGTGAAGAAGTATTGAGCAAGCTACCCGAGTTCCTCTTGTCACCTGACTGGTCAGTGAATTTGTGAACAAGAGCCTGCTCAGCCCTACTTTGCAGTATATTATTTTGTTACACTATATTATTTTAACCTAGGGAAACTTGATGCTGTGTTAGCAGTGTGCCTTTCAGGACCACAATAGCATTGATCCAGTTAGATCATAAAGGTATATTTTTTCAGAAGTAGCAAAATCTAATTGGCCACAAAATTCAATAGGAATGTGAATCCAGTTCCCGTAAAACACCTTGAGAAATTTTCCTTAGTAAAACTGCGATACAGGCTAATCCTTCACACCCACAAGTCCCATGGTCTGCAAGGTTTTTGATTTCTGGAGTTTCTATGGGCCAGAGCTAAAGGATTGACAACAAGAATCTTTCCACTGATTTGACTGATATCTTTCTCCATCCCTGGGATCATCTCCCAGAGGACCATCTGGAATAAACACAGCATTTGGAGACTTTATCAAATACAGAAACCTCCAGTTTGATGAGAATTTCCGTCAGGATCTCATGGTGACTTCTGAGACTCATGTACAGTGCTCAGCACTTAAAAGACTTATAAAAAAATCTAGCTAGAACAAATAAGGGTTTAGAAGCTTTGATGAGAAAAAGGAGTAGAGAATTATCTATGTATTAGCTGGAATATGTAGAAACATTTGCAATGTACATTATGCCAGAATAATCTACAGGGATGAGCTCCTGCAAAATAGTTAAACAGTTGTGTCTAAATCACTTAGGTAGCTCTGAAAAAAGTGCCACCTATCATGCATAAATAACAATTGGAAGCCCCATAGAGCAAAGAGATACCCAGAGTGTGTTCTGGGATTAAACATAATGTGTTGATTCAAGGCACTCATTGCACAGCAATTAACCCAGAAGGTTATCAGCAGTGATTTGCTCTGATAGCCTATCATGCAGAATTGCATGCTGCTCCACAGAACAGTACCAAAGCATCCCTTACACTCAGTCAAATAAGCTTAGCACCAGCCAAAAAAGTCCCAAGGTTATTTTCCACAGCAGGGAAGAAACTGATCCCATCATTTTATATTCTTGAGAAATTAGGTTTAAAAGAATATTATCAGCACTGGACAAGAAAATGAACTATCAGGCAGAAAGGCAGTTGTAACTGGACTGAATAAGAAATTATTACATGGACTGGAAGACAGAATGGGACTCTCCAACCAGAAACAAAGGGAAGAAAGAACTGTACTTGGATAAATAACTCAACCTTGCTGTTCACTCTTCAATAGTAATTCTGCATGACCATCTGGAAATTCCTCTGTGGTAATTCCTTTTTAACAGTTCTATAATCACATCGTAATTTGTCATTTCTTAGAAGGATTAAAAGGAATGTTTTGCCTCTGCCAGCCCCATCTGTGCCTGTGCACATGCGGACCACATACAGGCAAGGCACGTGCAAAGCCCGGGGACAGCCACACCAGCCTGCCAAAGCCACCACTGTCCAAAGGAAACTCTCTTTGAGAGTCTGCTTGCTGCACCTACAATCTCTTACCAGACTCTTTCCATATAAGTAGTGTTTTATCTTTAAGAAAACAGCCCTCAGCATCAGAGAATCCCAAGCCTCGGAGAGACTTCAGAGATTGTCCAGCCCTCAGGCAGAACAAGTCCTTTTTGTTATCCTGAGGGTGCTTTACCTCAAAACCAGGTTTGAGATAGTTTGGTGGGGATTTCCAGCCAGGCAGAATTCTCCAAGAGCTATAGCCCTAGCAGTAATGCTAGGCTTCTTAATGCTTAGCTTGATGTTTTGAGGTTTCTTCTCTGCTATTAGAGTCCCATTATTTCTTCTTGTATCCAGCCTGGACATGGAGAGGGGATTTATTGCCTTCTTTACTGCAGCAGCCCTTTTTCTAATTGGAAAGATGTCCTCCATCATGTTCTCTCCTTTAGACTAAACAATCCAGTCTTTTCTCTCCTCCACACTAAATGAATGCTTTTCTGCCAGAAAAAAACCCACCAAAATGCAAGGTGTTTGGCTTTGAAGTGTCTCAATTGAATACAAAAAAATATTGATGCAAGGAGCAATTTTTAACTGGAAGTTCAGATGCTTCAGCTAATAAAATTTTCAAGTTCAGTACTTCGGACAAAATTTCAGGTATTTTTACTACACCAAAAGAACTAAAAGGATATGCCCACAAAGCATTCTGGTATCAACAGATCTGTAGCATTTTTCACAAAGATACTTGCTATGAATGCTGCTCTCAGCTCTGTCTCTTATCACTTTGACCCAAACTGAGCAAAGTCTCTTAAGAACATGCATAACCTCAAAAGTATGAACAGCCTCACCACAAACAAAATCTCACGTAGCAATAAAGTGTTTTCTTAAAATTCTTTCTCTAGGAAGGCAATGACTGCAGTTATAAATGGTCCCTACTGTAGAATCCCCACATCTTAGAATCGTGCCCATCATTTGAGAGATGATCTCCTTAAAAATATGCACTTAAGCATTTTTAAGATGTATGGTCCAGCACAGCTGCCAGAGGGAATGGAAGAGGAGTGGCTTATTTTGAACTGATTTCTTTCTGTTACTGGGAGGAAGAGAAGTGTATGTGCAAAGTGCAATGACTTGCACACAGGAGGATTATATCGTACTGCATTATACCAAACCTGTACATTAGCCATTGACTTCAGGGGGTAATCAGCAAGAGAACACCAGTATTTTCAAGCAGGGTGGCGTGGGTGTTATACCACACTCCCCTCCAATTACTTATGGAGACTGCAGTTACAGTGTGTGAAATGGATGGATTATAATAGACTTTCCTTCCACTGCTGCAAGGCCCTGATGCACGCACTCCTCCCCTTCATAACAAGCAGCACTGGCAATTACCTACGTCAGATTTCTGTTAAAAATGTCACAAATATATCTCCTGTCCCAATATTTCCCTAATTTATCTGATACTAACTTTGCCACTTTCATAGTTCATTCTTAACCACTCTAATTAAACTTATTGATTGCTTCAGAGGAAGGATGTGTAGGGAATGGGAATGCTTTTTACCTTACTTCTACCTCCCAACTCTGTGAACAGCTGCTCCTCGGAAATAAACTTACCCTTTTAATTAGTTGCATAAAATTTAGGTCGGGTATGGCCTATAGATATTAGTTAACAGTGGAACGGCGGATGCTTTGGGAGCCTGTATTCCTGGGATCCCACAGTCAAGGGGGACATGCTGGCAGCCTGTACGGAAGGAACTAGCTGGAAGCTCAGCAGAGAGATCTGGGCTGCTATAGACTTGTCAGAAGTTACAAAACCCATCCAGGGATTTGGAACTTCTCTGAGGATCAGCTCAGACCAAGCCATAATTTGTCACAGGCAAACAGGAGGATCAAATATATATACAAAGTATATTTTCCGTTTTCTTCTACCTTTCCTTCTACCTTCTCAGGAAGCTCTGATGAATGTTTCACATCCATCAGCATAAGCACTCTCTCTTTGCATGCTCCCCTCAGTCAAACTCTCATCTCAGCTGGGGATACTTCCAGACCCTCTCTGTCAGCTGCATCGTGGCTGCACCTTAGCTTTGCTCCCCGCCCCAGCTGCCAGAACCCTCTCAAAGAGTGAGTCAGAACGGCTGGGATGTCCTGGAATTGCAGAGCTGGGCCACTGAGTTGGACACAATGCAGGGGGTCAGCACAGCCCCCAGTTTCTAATTAGTCATTACTAAAATACATGATAACAAGACATATTAGTACTTTGATAGATAAACTCTTATGAGTGGGGAAAAAAGATGGGAAGTAGGGAGAAGAAAAACCTTTCACTTGGAAATGTAAAGTCCAAAGCAGAAATAATGTATTTCAATGACCATATATCCCAGTTTAAAGCTAATGTATCCTCCTTAAAAGACTTGCAGTTTAACACTGAGCTATATTCTTTCATATTCTTTGACATAATAAAATACATATATTTATCTATGGCTGTAAAACTGTATTATTTTTAAAAGTTATTTCATTGAAGTGGTTGACCTTTTTATGTTTCATGGATACATTTCTTTTATAGTAATAGAAAACTGGCTGTAAACCACTTTATGTTAAAGTATATGCTCATTTAAATATTATAACATAGATGACTAGAGACCACTATGTGATATTTGAGGTTTTAGAGATAAAGAAGTGGTCCATAAAAATAAAAAATCAATAATATGGACCTTCTAGTTAGAATTTCCCTGTTATTTGTTTGGACTTATATTTGATTTTATTGTTTTTAATTTTATACTCCTGGGTTTTAAAACATTCAGCAATTATCTGATTTGTAGCTACAGTTGTAGTATGTTTACTTGTAAAATGTCTTTCAAATTAAGATCATTATTCGTACTTTTAGATTTTCCCTTAACTTTGCAACTGAACATTTGCAGCTCAACAAGAAGAAGCAGTATTTTTTTCATTCCAAATGGTTCTAATGCCAAAGCATTTTGCTGATTTAATGGCTGGTTTTGCAGGATAGAAAAAATACTAATAATTCTCAGCAAGCAGAAAATCAACAGCTATCATTTTTCAAATGGGATTTCTGTAGCTCTGTCAAGTGTCCCATATTGTAAAAGGGAAAGGCAATTCAATGCTGTATTTGATTTTGCCTCCAGAGGCAAGACCTTGATGCACCTTTCTCTGGAACCCAAAAGACCAAATAATGTGGGACACTAAGGTGGTGGAGAGCCTCAAACACCAGACTTGAGTGTCAGGAGCACCTGTATCACTTGGGCCCCCAAATATTCAGTAACTCATTCAATATTTAAGAGCTACTGCCACCTTTAGATGCCCTCTATAAATGTCCAGGGATGGGGCACTCACAGCTTCTCTGAGACACCAGTTCCGGTACCTTAGCACTCCCACAGTAACAAATTTCTTCCTAATATCCAATCCAAACCTACTCTCTGTCAGGTTACAGCCATTTTTCCTTTTCCTATCACTACATACCATTGCAGAACATCCCTCTCTAGCTTTCTTGCAGGCCCCTTCTAGGTACTGAGAGGACACAATCTAGGCTATTTCGAAGTTTTATCTTACCTTGCCCACGAGCAAAGAAAAAGCACACTTATGCCTAAAATTTCAGGACAGCCAGGACAGAGGAAAATCTCTGGGAAGGTCGATGGGTACATTTTCCTGGCTTGGTTAGCTGGGTGGGTTTTCACTGCACAAAAGTGTGAGCTCTTGAGCTGAGTTAGATGTGTGTGAGCATGCACATCTGCATGCACAGAGGACATTTTGCAATCCACGGTAAAAGACAACAGTTAGGTGAAATAATTTAAGCACCAGCATCCTAATTTCTCATTGAAGCTTACTTCTGGGTGCTCGGAGTGTGACTGACATTCGTTGCACACAGCAGCTGCCATGGCTACTCTGAAAGCAGTGCTGAGTAAGGAATATGGCTGTGTGCATTACCAGAGTTTCAGTGTGGTTGGAGCCCTCACGCCAGAGCCAGCAGGGATCACACAGGCATTTTGCTATACCTGAGTAACCGTTGTGGTGTGCCACAGTTCCTGGACAAAAAAGTCCAGTGGTTTTGTCCATGGCTGGACAAAAAGTCCAGTGGTTTGATACCTCAAAGGTCCAGGAGCCCTAAAATGGCTGCCCGCCCCAACATGGCTGCCCTGAGGCAGCTTGGCGGGAAAAGTCGTTGGCTGTGGCGGGAAAGACGTGACACCCTGCATGTAGGCAATGGCCGCCGCACTCCCCTCCTCCCAGTTACCTAATCCCTTCAGATTGGCCCACAGTCGCCCTCCTCGCCTACCCCTTCTCCTATTCAGTGTTGTGCCATGTTCCCCGCCTTTGTACCTCCCCTCATCTGTATTTTTATTGGCTGTTCAAAGTCTGCTCCACCCTCGATCCTGGATTATAAAACCTCTTGCCCGAAGCTGTTCGGGGCTCTTCTCTGCCCTCCTCCCTTCGTTCAATAAACCTGTTCCTGCTCCCCTGAGACGAGTTCCTCGCTCTCTCCTTTCTCCTCGGTGCCCTATCCAACAGTGGACGAGCTGAGCCCTGTCCGGAACCTCGCCCGTCCTCCTGCAGAGAGATCCGCCTCTGTCTTCCCCCACAGCGGTGAGGCAAATTCCTCGGTGCCCAGTCCACCTGAGCTAGCCTTTCGGACAGCACCGCAGCAAGTAACTGCTCACTGAACACCTCCTGTGATTGTTTTTAATTCCCAGGGGAAGCTGCAAAGTTACAGTGAACTCACTGCTGCAACAGTTTTGGTTTAGAGAAAGATAATTGGGAAACCTCTCTGCCTGAAGCAAAACTGATTTGGAAAGGGGATTGCTACTGAAGAAGTGTGGAAACTCTTGGCCAAATCTCAGGCTGCAGCTGCATCCCCCGGTGATCTGCCCTGCTCCAGTGTCAGCTCAGACCTGCAGGCTCAGCTTACCTGACCAGCTAAAGTGAGGGATGGACTGCTCGACATCATGGCTGTGTCACAGCTGCCTTGGCAATCTGGAAAGCAGTCAAGACTGATGAACATGACCCACATTCCTTTCTCATTTCCCTTGGGTGGCTACGGGGCTGGTTTTTTTTAATTTTCCCGACTGCTGTATCAGGTATTGGTCAGCCCTGGTGTTTTTTTTTCTAAACAAACATCTGTGGTTCTTGGAAGTTTTTAAAAGGTCAAAGACAAGGCAGTGAATTCCTTGGAGACTGACAGCAGGGTCCTCACACAACATTTAACTGCAATGACTCTTCAGAGGAAAAAACAGTGATGGCCTGAAGAAAACATGGGAGGACAACACAAGCTCTCTGTGCTTCACAGGACAGCTGGAGAGGCCAGGAAAACTCCAATACACCAAATAAAAGTGTGTTGGAGAGGAATGAGGGGCAGGAAAGGACAAGACAGTACCAAGCGCTGCAATTGAAGGCAAGAAACCTAGGTTTTGGAAGAACTCCTTTGGTTTAGCACCTTGGGAAATACAGGCTGGTGTCAGGCAAAAGGAAGAAGAAAGTTTGTTAAGGGAAGATGCTGTGCATTTGTTTACATCCACAGAGAATTTATGAGCAGACTTCACACTACCTTGCCCAGAAGGCCTCCTCTAACCATGGACACCCCATTAGCCAGGTGTCTTCAGACTGGCTCCCACACATTTGCCTATTCCTGTATCTTGCCTATTCTAGAAAAGCAGTGAAATGCTCAGCACAATCAGACATACACCAAAACAACAAAAAAAAAAGGCCCCAAAACCTTTGCTTTTAAATAGTTTTTGTAGCGTAGATTGATGAAATGATCTGTACTCCCCCCACATACCACCTTCTGACATGCATCCATTGGCTTGACAAAGCAGATAGTCACACACACTCCACATGAATGCACCCGTGGCCAGGTTGCCTTGGAAACCTTCACTGCTACCTAATATTGTTATAATTGGCAAGAAAATATAGGTTTTCTCCGATGATTCGCAGCATGTTTCCATTTTACATAAATGCAAGCTTTTCATCCGCAGTTTTCTGAAAGTTTATTTTGCTTTTTCCCCAGATATTTTAGAGATATTTTCTCCCCAGAAAAATTAAACTGTTGCTTAAATGTTAGAAACGATGTTGTAATAGTACAGGGGGCCATACAGCAATTCCTACTTCCCCATATCTGATGAGAAGGACTTCTATCATTCAGGAAAAGGAGCCCTGCAGTTCTCCCTGCTGCATTTAATTCCATGCACAGCTCTGAAGTTAGAACAGGTCAGTCCAAGTGCCCCCACACAACTCTGCTTGGGCTGCTCACTCTCCACACACCACCATCTACCAAGTCCTGCACAACTAGTAGAAACCCTGAGTAGATTTTACCATATGAACATCTCCAGCACAGACCAGGGCTGTTATCATATCATATCATATCATATCATATCATATCATATCATATCATATCATATCATAGGCTCAGGGGAGCATTTGAAGAAGAACTTCAGATGCTTACCTAAAGGAGGGCTACATAAAAGCTAAACGTGTGTCCACATTGCGTGTACTTACCAAAAAGAGATAAATACTCTTGGCACTGTGACACAGTTAGACCCCAAATCGTGTGCTTGTTAGGAGATTAGCAGCCTGCAGCTACTCCTACAGCCCAAGGCCCAGCTTGGGGCAGATGGAAACTGCAAGTTCTGGTTGTCTGATGAGCAGTTCTGCCTAGGAAAGAGGCAGGAAAAAATCAGACATGCTGGAGGTACTGCATGCCAGTGGGTTCAAAAAGAAATGTCTGGAGGTGGCACACAAAAAGGGCAAAACCTAAAGTAGCAACCCCCAAATAAACAGCCTGAAACCCTTGGTGGACATTGAACTGAATGATTTATGTCAGGTTGAAGAGACATTTTCCTTAGAAAAGGAAAAAAGTGAGCTTTTTTCCAGTTAGCCCAGACCAAATGCTGTGCTTCTCCACAGTAACTGCAGTACCTGATTTCACCATGATGTAATCCTTTGAGTCTGAAGTCACACAGCTCCTTAAAAATCTCCTCCAAAAGCAGGGTGGTGACCCACAGGCAATCCCTGGGCTTGGTGTGGGCTCTTTCTTCAGCTGCAGGAGCTACTCTGAGCACCCTTTCTGAGCACGATGGCTGCTTCCATCGGGGTGTCCAGTCCAAGCAGTGGCTGCCATGGCAGAATCAAGGGGATTCTAATCCTGTCATTTTGCTCTGGAAAAAATAGTGAACCCAACTTTAGCTGATACATAAGAGAAAGAGTTTTGGTAAAGCTAAAGCAGTGTAAGTAAGTCTCTGACATATGACTTTAGATTGCCAAGTTGAAACTGTAGTAAATCAACTGTAGCAAGATCAAAAACTATGGGTTTTCCATCTATTTTGGGGGGAAAGACAAGAGTTTCTTTCCTGTGCCTGTGTGGTGCAGCTGTTCTTTAGCTTTGGTTACAGTCTCAAACAAATCTCTTGAAACAGAAATGACGTTTTTTAAATGTAAAAGCGTTGACTTGTACTTCAGCAAAAATAAAAAGCTCTAGCCAATTCATTTCAACATTTTAAAAATTACATCTGCACGGTTTTTGGAGTATGTGCTTCAAGCAAATGCGTGCTTTAGTCAAACGCGGTTAAGTGTTGATGCAAGGCATTGATGGCTTTTTTTTCTATCTGTCTGCAACATATCAGTAGAGTTCAGGGGATGGAGTACTTACCTTAACTGTTCAAAAGAGCTGCAGAGTTGTTTCCAAAAAGAACCCAAAGGCTAATTTTTAAATTCTCAACATACACATTTAGAATTGTATTCTTCAAAGGATCTCAGGGAGAGGTGGCAATATGACTGCTAGGTTTTGAAAAGGACTCAAAACTCTCAGTGAGATGCTCAGTTTCCAGCATTTTCACCCTTCAAAACACCTGGGTATTTGACTTCCAGATCAGCATTGGCAAACTTGGCAAGTCTGACTTGAAAACTTTGGTTTTGGTCCATCAGAGATGCTTCAGAACAAAATCAGCTGAACTACTGAATATGCATTTGAGATCACAAGAAGCTTAGCAAGAAAGACAGATGGCAAAATGAACCAAATAAAAGTTAATAACTCACTAGGTGTCACTCGGCATCCATCCTCTCTAAATATCGCAGTATTTATTAGGGTGTCTGCCTAACACTTCAAACCCAACATCACATATCATTGTATGAGCTACTCTTGCAAGTGCTCTGGAGTATAATGAGACCATTCAGGTTGAAAGAAAAGCAGTCTAAAAGTAACATCGTGTAAAACTTGCACTATTTCTGGCAAAACAGCTCTTTTACCCATCCTACTTTTAATTTTGATGTGTCTCCAAGATTCCCAGCTTTGCAAGCAGAAATAAACCCCAAAAGGTAAAATGCCAGAGGTGAGAGTTCTCAGAAGAACCCAGGCTTATGAGACTGGAAATTAAACTCTACTGTGGAGAAACAGGGCACTGCCCCAAAAAAGTCTGGGTTTTTTTAGACAGAAGGGCTTCTAAATCAAACACAGACCAGCAGAAGTTGAACTAAAACCTAATTTCCCAGCCTTAACAGGCTTTTTTGACAGCATCTGATCCAATGTCACATAACATTTCAAAACATTTTGTACTATCTTATATTTTCAGTTTTTAAGACTAGAACAACACGATTCTGTTCACATGGAAGACTTCTAGATTTATGGATTTTACAAAATTTGTTGGAAATTCCTTGCACTGTGGAAATTAGATGGTTTTACTGTAATGTCAGACATTAGTCTTAACATTCTTCTTGATTTGAAGTACTGATGCTGTGGCCTTGTAAAACCTGAAAGAAAATGATTACATTTGGGATGTATTTTCTCCTTCTGAAAGTGTCAGTGCTTAACTTATTAGTGAATTTCTCTTATAGTTCTATGACTTTGCTTGGAGCTGCTGCATTGTTGTTTAGAGGCATGGAATGTTTCTTCCTTCAACCTCCTCTGTTCTCATACTCTTTACCTTTCTGATCAGAGCAAAACGCTGGGCAGATGATACACAGCAGAAGGAAAACATTCTCATGGACCAGCTGTTTCCTTAAACAATATTGTTTTAGGAAACATGCCAGTTTAGATAGAGAAGAAACCATCTGACATGGAATAAAATACCGAGCTTTTTACTGCTGCCTTTTTTTGGGTCTCAATTTCCTATTTCATTCCCACTTTTATGACAGCCCGTCATTTTGAGTCCTGCATCTCATAATATACACAACATCTTTTTTTTTATTGTTCTCCTTCAACCCAGTAATCATCTCAATGACTCTGGTGTGGCTGTTTCGCTAACCTGCACCTGAAGTTGTACTCAGCAAACAAAAAGGGTCATTTCAGCGAGATGGCATATGGGAAGCAGGACACTTGCTCTGACCTGTTATAAATAGCTAGAGAAGTGTCCTATTACACTTACAAATACCACAGCAGAGATTATAACTGCGAAAATACAAAGATGTAGTGCACCCTCCTCCCCCGCTTCCCCTTTTTTGCAGCAAAAGCTATCGAACTGCTAACCTGGGCTGGCTGTGTGCCGCAGTGATTCCAGCAGGAAAGCAGCACCTGGCTGCAGCAGGTTCTGCGTGATGGGAAGCAGAGGAAGGTTTGATACTCAGCAGATGGCACAGATGGGCATGGTGCCAGCCCAGGGGCACTACCTGGTGCGCCTATGGGATCGCCTGCTGCATTTGTTAATGAGCTGGGGGCGAGAGACGGCTTTGTTTTACTCTCCTTTCTCTTCCTCTTTTATGTGATTTTGCTTTTAGCCACCAGACAACAGCAGTGCTCTTCTCCAGAGTGTGAAAGATTCAGCAATAAAAGGAGCCTGGGAAAAAAAATAAAAGAAGAAAAAGAGAAGAAATCTGTTGTTTTTCTGTAGCAACTGGTCAGCTCGAACCTCCAACCCCTCAGCCTCCCATGGCTGCTAATAACTCTGTTTACTCAGAGCCAGACCACAGTGGGGCTTTTGAACCACAAACCTTGCTGGGCACCATGTGAGTGTGTAAAGAAGCAGCATTTATCATTGTCATGATTTTGTTGTTTTCCCTCACGCTTGTAAGAGTTGATAACAAGGAACTCAGAGGCAGCACAGCTGGCTTGAGAGATGTCTCCGCGTGAGCAAAGGAATGGCTCTGTTCCAAGAGCAGGCACAACTTATTTCTCCCAGTCTATGGATAAGTGCCATGGTAATGGACAAACAGCATTTACCCTTGCATCTTCTCCTTTTGTTTTGTCTCAGGACTTCGCCTTGCCATATCTTCCATGGTGCAGACCTGGAGGACATTCTGAGGACAGTATGGTCTGAATGGCAGAGGAGGAGGCGGGTTGTTTTTGTGGGGTTTTTTCCATCTATAAATTTATATTTAGGCTTTCCCAAGCTAGGACTGAATGTAGGCCTGGGCATTATTCTACCAAAGTGTCAGCCAAAATGCAGGGTTCTAGTATCTGCAGTCAAGTAGTTGTGGAAAAATCTCATGTGTGTGTTTTGAAAATGAGGAATTCTTGGAAAACCATCAATAAAAAATATCCTTATATATTTCTTGGGTAAGTCCGATGTGAATTTTAGAGATGACAGCTGACATCCATCACCCCAAGACGAACATGTGGAGAGAAAGTGAGTAAATCTTTTCTCCTCCCCACTGATGTGGTTCAATGTAGCATTTTTCTCTACCCTTTTTGTCAGCCATAATGTAGGACACCAACAAAACTACCTTCTACTCCAATACGGCTCAGCAAGAGTAAATCTTTTCTCTTGGGAAGGTTTTCAGCAAAGCAATAGAGAATTTCAGGGCAAGTCTAAGCTAAATTGACTCAAGCTGCCTCAGAGACATTTACCTAAATCACCCTTCTTGTAGTGCAGGCACAACTATCCTTCATTTTCACAAGCACTAAAAAGAAAACAGAACCTTTGAATTCACTTCTTCAGAAATAAAGAGATGTTGGAAAGCAAACTTAAGTTAACCACTTGAAAAATACTTTGTTAGTGCTATAATTCAAAGCAACAGTCAAAGAAAGGAAGAGGAAAGAAAAAGGAAAAGAAGGGTTTTATATTAAATTGCATTAACCAATAATCTAATAATCAGCCAATTGAATTTCTTTGTGAATAAACTCTGCAGTATAGTGGCACCCAACATGCAGTAGCTTGATACTTTGTAGTAACTGGGTCTTTGCCCTCTCATTATAAAATAAAACGTATGGTATTTTACTGCAAAGGATAATGTCAGGTTTGATAACATGAGGTAATTAGTAGCTATGTTTTAATACCGTGAGAGCATCACTCAGGTTTCCTCTCTTGATGAAAAGTAAATTCTTTTTGTCACACAAGGAAATCCTCATTGTTTCAAGACTCTTGTGACAAAAATGACACAGACATTAAGTCAGAGGCATGAAAGATTATTCGTGTTCAACTTTAAAATCAGGCACATCCAAAATATTATCTTTCAATTTGCATTTCTTTTGATCCACTAGGCTTGAGCAGAGACAAGAGAGGAAATTAAGTCATAGACAATTTCCTTGCAATTAAACTCTTGTAGAGACAGAAGGATTAACCCTCTCCCCTGTTCTATCCAGGGTGCAGCTCCTGAGGGAAGCACTGAGAGGTGGCAAATCGCACACACAGGCTTGTGGGGAGGGGGTTTCTCCAATGACTGTGGCTCCAATCATGCCTGCTGGATGCAGGTCACCAGCGATTAACTCCTCTGGAGCAGCATGGGATACTCCTTGCCCTGGCATACAACCCATTTGTGCTCAAAATGCCCCTCACATACAGCGTGGGACATGGGAAGGTATTCCAGACCTCACATACTGTGGGCTTTGCCCTGAGCTTTTCTGAAGGGGGAATCCAGGAAGGGGAAAGGAGCCTCTTAAACTGCATCCCTTTGGGTGGGAGCTTTTGGTGCATCTGCCAGTGCTAGCAGGCTCTGAGGTAAGGGACTCTGAGCCTTCCCTTCATCCCCCCTCCAGTACCCAGCCTTGCTGCACCATTTATTACCTGATTTAATTTTGAGACTTGAAGATGGGGGCAGTTTGTTGACAGAGACATCTGTGCAGTGTGTGACATGGTCATCTCTTGCAAAAATAGTACATGGTCTTCTGCCAGAACAAGAAGGGGTTAAGCTGTCTATGCAGCTGATGCATGGTAGGATTTAAAACTGTCAGCAGTAAAACTCACATCATTCATATCTTTATGTGCATTAGGATTTAAATATGGATGCCAAAAATGAAAATGCAGCTTACTGAAGAAAGGAAGAACTCATTTCCTAATATAGATAAATTTTCCCATTTCTGGAAGAAATTGAGAGAATTAGCAGCACCTGCAAAGGCAGAAAACAAGAAAAGTAAAAGAATTATGGATAATTAATACTCAGAAGGCAAAGACATCTTTCATAGAAAAACATAATGGGCCAGAAATTCAGCTGCTGTACATTTGCCGATTTACATCAGCCGAGGAATGTGTTCCAGCAGGATTTAACATTCTTCTTGTGTTACCTGGGAGATAAATGATTCAAAATATAGACAGAACTTAACATGCATTATCTGTCATCTTTTGTTATTAATAATTTCAGATGTTGCTACTATTATTTAATATAGACCATCATTACAGACTAAATTAAAATACAACAAAACATTAAATGTGGCGAAGCATTACTTAAGCATAATAGCTTAAAACCCAAGTAAATGAAGCAAATAAATTTTAAAGGTCATTTAGGGGAGCTGAATTGTAAGAATGAAATCACCAAATTATCTACTTCTAGGATAGCTACTGGACGGGGCGGAGATAGAGACAGAGTTTGCAATTTTGCTCTCACACATCACCCTGAAACACTCTGCTGGGGTGAGAACATCCTATTATGTTCTTACCCTTTAGGTGGAACAGCATGTTTCTGGCCCTGGTTTTCTAAGTGTGTGTGTTTGCATGGTTGCACTGTGCCTCTCTGAAAGGTTCCTCTTAACAGCATTTGAGTTGCTCGCCTGGTTTCCACTGAGTTGGAAAGGAGTGTAGAAATCTCTCAGATGAATTGGAGCAAACTGTGAATATTGGGGCTGAGTAGAAGAGTTCAGCAATTCTCCGTGCCCTGTGCCCTGCCAAGCAACTGGGCAGCCACTGGGCAGCTTAGCATAAGCCTCAAAATGTGCCATCTCCTTCCTGGGAAACCACTTGCAGAGAGACGGAATTAGGGACAGGAAGCTGAGGACAGGCAAAAAAGGAGTTAGGCAGATGAGGAACAAGTGGAGCAAGTGGCAGGAGGAGAGTGAGAAGTGATGGGGAGGATCCCCTTCAGCCTGGCAAATAAAGAAACTGATGGATGAGGTTTTGGGGAAAACACATGGAAACATTCTTCTCTATGCCATTTTCCTTAGCAGGACAGTCATCTGTGAAATACACAGCCACAGGATGGCGAATTTTGCTTGGGTTATCCAACCTTTAGTGCCATGATAACTGCTGGAAGAGTAGCATCCAGCCTTGCATCGCTTCCACATTGTTGAAACAGCCACACCCCACACACCACAGAAGACCTCAACAACAAAGGAAAATGCTTAACATTAAGAAATGTAAAGTTCTGGACCAATCTTACAACAGATTGCAGTGCATGGTGCATACACCAACAGGTGTAAACACAATGTACTAAAATCAGCGTAACCAAACAATCGCATTTTCCTGTTTTCTGAGCTGAACTATGAAGATGCATTTGAATCCAAGAAATATGGAGTTCTGGCCATAGGAAGAAGAAGAAATGGACTTCTACTTACCCCAAAGTGTGATGCTGAAGTTTTTGGGGAAGACTAAGCAGTTGTCAGCCTTTCTCCTTCCCCATCAAGTGTGCTAGACACAAACAAATACCATTGCAGGTATTCAGAGCAGTTTACAGCAGATTTTAAAAACTCAGAAGGTACCTGGGATCTAATTCCTGCACAAAAAGCAATGCCTGCCTCAGCCAGCAGGAAAAGCTAAATGTAAAAATAATTAGGGATAACAGAAAATAGCTTCTACCTGTGAACAGCAGGAAAATATGTACTGCGAGTAGAGCTGCACGACTAATTGATTTTAGGGGTCTGTTGGCAGTCTGAAAACCAAACACTCCCAACAGGTAGGTTTTTGAGTTCAACAGAGCTAATGTATCCTATGACCTGAGAAGCTCCACTGTGGGGCTTCCCCAAAGCCTAACACAGCATGAATTTGGAAGGCCTTCCCTCAGCAGCACAGTTGTTTCCCATCTGGACACCTATTTTCATAAAATTCACAGGAGCACACGTGAGACTTTTGGGTTGCATCCAGGCACTGGGTTTAATTGTAATTAAGTGGGGACAGACACAAGCACACATGCACACAGATGTGTGACAAGAGGGGGCAACAAATGCCGCTCTGTCTCTCTGGATCCAGACTGTATTTTTTACAGCAGGAGACAAAAGCAGACCGTGATTTTGTCAGCCAGTCACACATATTAAGCTTGTGCACCCCACACTGCTGAGCAGTATTTGGACAAGAAATCTCTTCCCCATTCACCCATGTGAAAATATATCTCTTGCAATAGGGGGGAATTACTTTAAGAAAATAACTATCCAAACTCTACCCCATTATATCTGCTTTGTATCTCCCAAACAGGATTGCTTTCTCCTCAGAAGAAAAAATGAAGGAGTTAGGTAAAGGGAGAATCAGGAATCCTTGCCTCTAAGCGTTCAACAAACCATCAATGAATAATAAGCAGGTCCCTTTCCCTTCTCAGCACAGCAGCTGTGGACACTGAAAGACAACAAGCTGACTGTGTCAACATATTCTGGGAAAATTTCCCAAATACTGGGCTGCTCTGGTGGTCTAGCAGTCAGAAAAAATAAAAACCAAAAAGCCCAACAAAACAACAAACCAAGAAGAAATAAAGATAACTCTTTTCAAAAACAGAGACAATGAGGGAAACAGGACTTTTCTTCTCCCCAAAAAGCACTATGAAATAGTCCTTCTGTTCATTTATCCTAGTACAAGCAGATCTGTTTCCTAAAACATTTCATCTCCAGTTAGTACAGCATTTGTTGTAACAGCAAATTTCCAGAACAAGACAATGTTACAAGAGCTGTTGAGACAGAGACACATATAAACACAAAAATACAAAACACTCTGACTTGCTCTTTACAGGAGGAAGCTGCAGCACAGGCAGTTGTCAGACAGTGACCAGTTCAGCTGCTCTTGTCCAAATTGCAAACTTGCATGACAAAGCACTCAAGAACCCTCTTTTGGGACAATTCCTGCTCGGAGCTGATGAAATGTCACTAATCCTGCAGCTACCCAGGGATTTTTCCAGAGAAGATGCAGACTTATATAAGTTTTAAGGCGGCAATTCATTTTTGTCTTGCTATCGGAATTTCCAATATCTAATGTAAGCACAGTCTAATGTAAGAATGAATTACTTTCTCCCTTGGAACAAACAAAAGGGCTTGGTTCACAAATCAATAGCCTGGATTGCTCTCTACACCTCTGCTTTTAAGAGCAGTGTCAGTTCCATTTCAGTAAGTATGCAAGATACATGCAAATATCTTCTGCTTTGTTCCCTTAAACATGATGATCTTTGCAGAGACAGAAGGGTGCATGCTTCACTTCCTAGGGACACAAGACCTACCCACTGTTTATTTCCAGGGCTGAGAAAGAATCTGAGCAGCTGATTCACAGAACGGAGCCATTACAGCTCTGACACTTCCATCCAAGACATGGAAGAGCATAACCTCTGACCATGCCTGAGGGCACAGCACAAAGGTGCATGTAAGAGGTGGGGTTTTTAACAAGAGTAGCCTAAAATTAACAGTTAGCTATTAGCCTTTATGTGTGCAGAATGTTTATTTCCCAAGCAGGTTCAAACTTATGAAAAAAGAAAGACGTCTCTGTTCTCAGGAGGGTGGAAAAGAAAGGCTGAACAGTAGAGGAAAAAAGGCTGGTGGCAAGGGATCTTGAGATGCTGCACAGCTGCTGCAACTTTCTTCTTTTCCAGTGTGAAATGTCATGACACACGTGGGAGCCACACTCAGCCATCAATATTTATAAATCCCAGAAACTACCAACTTGCTTCTGAGAGCAGATTTTTATGTACAGTATGACTGCAGCAGACTGTAAGACAAGCTCAATACCAAACTAATGAGAAATGAGATGAAGTTAATACACTGTAAGCCTTCACTAAATCTGTTTGTCCTATTTATTCATTGCCTTGTTGATCTGGAACCTCTAAATAAGAAATCTGGCCGGTTCACCATTATTGCTTATTTAATCCTCTGAAGTCTATGAATAATGAGACAAAAATATCTGTGCCCATTGTAGAAAGAAGAAATATAAATAGAGATGAAATAGTCTGTCTAGAGCAGGCACTTGTAGAACAAATATCCCCACTTCTCCTCCATTATCAAATGTAAAAAAAATTATCTTAAAAATTGAAAGGACTGCAAATATAACTGTCAGCCAGCACCAAACTGATCATCATCTAACTTGAGACAAAAAAATATCAATTATTTAAGAATACTTTGGCTGATGGGAGCTACTTGGTAACTCCTATAGCCAGGCCACAGCTTGGACAGTGAAATACGGATCTGGGATAGCATTTCCTTATTCAATATCTGCCATCGCCACGTGTACAGCTGAATTTATCCTTGTTAAAAATCTGCCTAGCAAGCCAACCCTTTAATGCATGTTTCAAAAAGGGGAAATATAAATGAAGAGTGATGAAGTGTCTTGCTGGTATTGCAGGAAAAACAACTCCACACAGGAAAGATGTTGAGGAAATTGCTCTTATTTCACTAGCTTACTAGGGGGAAAAATGAGATACATATATATTAACTCAGTAGCTCTTTAGGTGAAATTAGGTGAAAATTTTCCAGGAAAGCACCTGGGCAGTAATGAAAATAGCAAAAATCTGGGCTTGAATGAATAATCCTTACAACTATAACACACTGTAAATGAAAGTCTAGCTAATGCTATGTCCTGTCTACTCCTGGCTCCATATGCTTTTATATGGTGTGAAGTTTGGTCTGGAAAACTCTCATTTACAGACATACTAATGCCTGAAAGGGAGCCTGAAGAACTGACAATATTTCGGCTGGCAAAGACTATAAGCCTGGTTGTTAGAGATTCCTGAAGTAAAGCAGCCTCAGGTCGACAAAAAAGCTTTTTTCTGCTTGAAAGGAAAGTCAAATCTAGTGGTCATCAGAACACTTTTTTTCTTTGCTTGCAAAAATGTATTGTGTCCCTCCAGCGAAGATCCAACACTCCTCAGTGATGATTAAAGTTGCAAAGAAAAGTTATTTTCTTGCTCTGGACTAAGAATAAGCTGCAGGAGAAACAGGCAACACCCCTGTGAGAAAGAGAGAAGAGAGCTGCTGTAAGCTTCTAAGGAACCTGGTGATGTATTTGTCCAGAATATCTCCATCTATGCTCTACTTCAGCTTGTCCCACCTCATACATGGCTCAGCAATCTTCAGAAGGCTGGCATGAAGTAAAATGGAGAAGTCTTTTGTGAGAAAAGGATTTGGGTTGGGGCAGGGGGATTGGAGGAGAAGGGAAGACCTCCAGGGAAAAAGAAAGAGGACAAATGACCAAATGATTCTGAAGATGCAGAAGATGCACCTTTATCTCACTGAAAGGCAACACACAGTGGACACTGCCCAGCTTCCTGGGGCCCAAGCTTAGGTTCTTTCCAGCCCTACATTTTTCTAGCAAAGGGAGGAGTCCAGCAGATATTGCTGTATCTGACACTGAATAAAACTGCTCTGCTGGATGTGCCAGTGGAACAGCTCCCACGTGGATCAATTAATACATACAGCTACCTCACTTCAGGCACTGTCCCTCTGTAGAAATTGAACCCCAACCATAAGCTTGCCGTGGGTGCTCAGGAGGGCCAGACAGATGCTAGACAACTCTGCAATATACTAACACATTGCTTAATTCTTTCCTCTAGCACCAGCTGGGAACCCTCCTGAATGCAGGTGCTCTCTATAGCTCCTCTATGTTTTTGTTGCGGGCATTCTCCTGTTTCTTGGGCTGAAGTATCTCAATGTGCCATCAGAGATAGGGGCTGCCCTGCAGTTCTCTCCAGCCTAATCAAACAAGCGAAAATGTCAAAGTAGGAGAACATTTTGTGTGCTGAGATACTCAATCGAGACAGTGGTCTGAAGACAGAGCTACTTACCAAATATGCCTTCCTGTGATGGGTCATCTTGCACTGAGGAACAAAGTCTGAAGCTTCACTTTTTTTTTTTCCTAGTGCATCAGGACATTTCCCTTTTTAAGTAGTCTCTGCTCTTTCTTTCCTTGGACACACACATGTGTTTCTCACCTCTCTGAAAGGAAGGGCTGCAACAGAAGAAAGGCTGCAATCATTAAAATCCCGTCTGCAAAGAGTGCAACACCCAGTACCATCCTGTGCAAGTCCAGCAGGTAGAAATGAGACTGTCTGTCATGAAGCCACTGAGTGAGCCCTATGCCATTCAGAAAGCTGATAAAAGCAAATCCAGGTGGGATCAGGCTGTCAAAGAAAAAGGCCAGTCTTTTAACTTGGATATTTAAACCAGATTTAAAATAAACATACAGCCTGGCTCAATTCTTTCAGAAGACAGATGAGGGTAGGACAATGAATAACGGACTTGTTCTCTCTTTACCTGGCATTAAACTACATGACACAGGGAACAGTCAGAGGACTAAGCAGATTTGCAACCTGGAACAGATTGGATTCAGAAGCACCAGAATTCTTTGGGACTGAATACCCTTTATAAGTCCAGTCTCCTTAGTCAGAGAGAAAAGGAAGGGGGCACTCTATGTCCTCCAGTCAAGTTCAAGTGGTTTTTCTGTGCTTCAGACTGCAGCCAGAGATCAAGGAGTTGGATGGATCTCCTAAGGAGCTGCATGTTAAGGATCATGTGCCAGAGGCTCTGAGAACCTCCACACTGAGACTGTCTGCTTCTCTGCAGCTGGAAGTGCTGAACCTCGTGTGACAAAAGGCTAAGCAATACTGAAGCAATTAAACAAGCTGCCCAAGGGAGAAGCCTTTCAAAGAGGCATCCTCTCAGTCACCCCAGGACTTCCCTCACCTCTTGCCACCCCACAGAATTGTCTTTGTGCTCCACCCCAGACTTTTCTCTTGCAGCCAAAACCTGTTGCACAGGCAGGTGGCAAACAAAAGTATCCATCCCACTGGTATACAGGCAGATCAGGGGGGTCCTCTCCTATAAAAATATAACAACCTCAAAAGCAAACGAGGTGTTTCTTACTACCTGCCTTAAACACCACTGGAGTGTGGAATGAAACCAGCTTTTTTGCTAGACAGCTTCAAGTCCAGAGCTGACACTTTTGAGTGCTAACCAAACAACCAGCAGCACTCAGACTAGTCAATAAAAAGCATTACTAAGAGTCTCTTTTCTCCTCTAAGCCAAGTGGAAAAAGCTGTGCCACAGAGTTGCTGATGATATATTTAGCAGTGAGTATCATCATAATAAACACAATCCTTTCCCAATTAAGAAACACAGTCCCCAGCGAGGCTCAGCACAGATCTTGTGGAGCCACATTGTGCATTGGTATGAGCCAAGTGCTGGTCAGGTGTCATATCAAGCCAACTGCTACACCCAGCAGTGTCTCAGTGCCCCCTAACCAAAATTCCTGCATTAAACTAATTAGCAGTATGTTCCTGCTTTTATACATCCCCTGCAACCAGCAGGATAAAAGATAAATAAGTTGTTAGCCTCTCCTAAAGGCTTCCAGACTATTTATTTATAGACTCATTTATAGGTGCCCTTCACAGAAGCATCTGACCTTTTCATAATGATTACTGAACCTCTCCCATAAAGTCTGTGCATAATGAGACAGCATTATAGTGCCCATTTTAAAGAGATGAGAACATGGACTGAAAGCAAGTAAATGAAATGATTTGGTTGTGGATGCAAGCTGTTCCACAGACACATGCCAAACAAAGACACTATTGCTCTACCACATCTCCTTTAAAAGCCACTCAGACTGGTCTGGCACTGCTGGAAGAATTTTGTAAGGCTGTAACAGCTACAGAGCAGCATTGGACCCAACAAAGGCAGTAAGATGCTCACAAACAATCCATCCCCTCAAACACCAGCAGCACCTGATTACTGTTCCTCTTTGTGGAATGGACCTAGGAGTGACAAAACCATACTTTTGAGGCTTGCTTTCCTTGCAGTCTCCCAAATTGCTCTTGGTGCACCTCTCAGGGTGGGCCAAGGCTTCTCCCACCTGGAAATTAAGGCACGTTCAGAGCAGAGCACGTTCAGAGCAGAGCAGAGCTTCATTTCAGCCCTTCAAACAAACCCATCACTCACAATATTTACCTTTCATTTGCCATCAGTGAAACAGAGGTTGCTGTGCTGACATTTGTCCATGAGTAATAACTGCAAGTTTGATTCCTTTCTGCACTGCCATTCTGGAAAATTTTAATTTTTTTTTTCCACAGGTGAAGATGCCATGTCACCAAAAAAATGCAAAGAAGCTACTGCTAGAGCTGCATCTGGGTGACAAATTGAACCTCTCTATTTCTAGAGGATTAGAGAGGTTGGAAGCCTTCATCCCGGAGCACTGAGAATCACCTAATGAAACCAAAGATGTGGGAAAACTCACTGACTTTCACTATCAGAAATGAAGGAGACACTTAAGATCAGCTGCAAATTAAGCACTGTCATGTCCTAACTTTGTGCTTTTTGCCACAGAATCAGGTGGCATCTCTGCTAAAAATTGTGCAGGAAATAGAAGAATCATGAGGAACCACCCTAAAAATTCCTTCCAGCTTGTTTATGCCAGAGTACTTTCTGTCCAAATTCAGATTTAATAAAACAAAACCCAAACAAGCCTTAAAATTTCTCTGCTGATGAGAAACAGAAGCATAGGCATAACATGTCTCTCCTCTGAAGGTGATTTGTTAACAAGTCCATGGAAATGTCCTCAGTCCTACTCTTGTCCAGTGTTGAAGGGATGCACTCCTGAGGAACGTATTTTTCTCTTGAGCTGTGCTGTCAACAACCTCTTTTCCTATACACAGGATCATAAAATAGTGGAAATAGGTAAACCCAGCCCATTTCTTTTCACACCAAAACAGCTTCCAGAAGAACATGAAATATCCCCTCACCTCTCACATCCCAGAGTGCCACGTTTGAGGCATCCAGGGATTCAGCAGCAATGATGTTACAGACAGTAAAGAATAATTCCAGCAAAACACATCAGACAGCTTGAGGGCAAACACTTTATGAAACATTTCAAGACCTCATGGGAAGCTATTGCTCTGTCCCCATATAGGGTGTACATGTTATTAATGGATATTTATCTTCCAAAAGAGAGAACAAGAAGAATAAGTGTACAGTTAAAGAAACTGAGAAGATAATTACTTTAAAAGTATAACCAGGTGATCACAAGCCTTTTTGAAAGAATGCCTTCTGTAACATGCCGCAATTTTCCTAAAAATTCCAGGCTCTCTCAGGTATCCTATACAGTCAACTTGGCAAATTCATGACGATACTGACTGAAACTAGAGGCATGGGTAAGAAGATAGGAGTGAGTACTGCAGGTGCCCATTTCTTTAAGGCATATTTGAAGAGTCACGAGGTTGTTTTCTACCCAATGCTTCTTATCTCTGCAAATAGAACTTCAATTTCAAGACAAATGATACGTTTAAAACAAAAAAATTCAGTTATTTGGGTCAAATAAAATTCCTTCAACACCGTGGGGTTGTCTTTTCTTTCAATAAGAACAACTGGAGGTTTTAATTACCTTGTTTCCCATTTTTGTCCTGTAAGCCAAAAGGAAAAAACAAACCAACCAAACCATGTTATTCATACGGTTTTGTTCTACATTAAGGTTTTGTACTAATGACTCTTAAGAGCTGGGATTTCCATCCCAAATGGTTAATGACCTGATTTTATACTGTAGTATTCTATATGAAACAACTCCCAAGGGCATTACCATACAAGTAACTACAGACATCTGTACCACATTAACTAAACCAAATTTTCAAGTAGCAGCTCAAAAGCTACACACAGGACCCAGCCCTCACCTTACATTGCAGCCTGGTGTCAGTGAGAGAAACAGCACCTCGATGTTCTGTTACATTATACGGTCTATAAAGTATTTGGTTTTATTGCTTTCCTCCTTTTTTTGGATACTCTGAAGAAAGATAAGGGTAAGAGAGGGACACATATAAAGCAATTTTATTGTCTGTGCCCTCGCTGGGTTACACAAAATTCACTGCTTGCTTTCAGCTTTATTATTATTATTATTATTTTAAATAAGAAAAACCTTGCTGGAGCCATGGAAACTGTCAGGATTATTTGTTCAATTGACATGATGCCTCTTAGGCTAGTTTCTGGTTTTAAGCTATCATTTTGGCAAATAAAGATTAGATTATTTCCAGACAACAGTGGATGTGCTAAGCTACCTTGTAGTGCCTGCAGAAATGGAGGAACTGATGAAGGAAGAAAATATCTTTGCCATCTAGACCTGGTCACAAGTGCACCCTTTGCAAGAATACTTAGTGAATATTTTGCTGCTTTGTGCTTTTTGCAGATTCTGGAAAGACTCTACAAGCACAAGAAATTGTGCTGTAACAAGCAATATTATAACTAAAAGGCAGAGAGTCCCTGCAGGGAGTGTTTAGGAGGGGTCTGGACCTGGCACTGAGTGATGTGGCTTAGTGGTTTAAGGGCTGCAGTGGCTGTGCTGGGGGGACGGTTGGACTTGACGATCTTAAAGGTCTCGTCCAACCTTGATATGTCCTGGAGGG
This sequence comes from Oriolus oriolus, assembly GCA_013400235.1. Lineage (NCBI taxonomy): Eukaryota > Metazoa > Chordata > Aves > Passeriformes > Corvidae > Oriolus > Oriolus oriolus. The sequence continues at coordinate 376,306 of VXBT01012375.1, read as the reverse complement.
CATCAGGCACAGCATCGCCAGCCAGGCAAGGGAGGGGATTGTCCTGCTCTGCTCTGCACTGGGGCGGCCTCACCTCAAGTGCTGGGGGCAGCTCTGGGTGCCACAATGTAAGAAAGGTATTAAACTACCAGAGTATCCAAAGGACGGCAGTGAAGATGGTGAAGGGCCTGGAGGGGAAACCATACAAGGACTGGCTGAGGTCATTGGTTTGCTCATCCTGGAGAAGAGGAGACTGAGGGGAGACCTCACTGCAGTTTCAACTTCCTCCTGAGGGGAAGAGGAGGGGCAGACACCAATCTTGTCTCTGTAATCATCAGTGACAGGACCCAAGGGAATGGCCTGAGGCTGTATCAGGGAAGGTTTAGGTTGGATATTAGGAAAAGGTTCTTCACCCAGAGGGTGGTTGGGCACTGGAACAGGCTCCCCAGGGTCACAGCACCAAGCCTGACAGAGCTTAGAAAGCATTTGGACAATGTCCTCAGGTACACGGTGTGATTCCTGGGTTGTCCTGTGCAGGGCTAGGAGTTAGAGTTTGATTATCCTAGTGGGTCCCTTTCAACTCAAATATTCTATGATTTTGTGATTAAAATCTCAGAAATACTTTTGGTGGGTCTTAAAGGGTACTTATTCCGCAAAGAAAGACTTTTGGTACTTCTAAACTTTGCTTTTTTTCATTTACCTTGAAGAGCCAGTGTTTTGCTCCAAATGATGTGAGAGCCTGCCTGTGGAAAATGGTGAGGAAAAAGGATGAAGCAAAGCAAACCCAGCCTTTTTCTACTTCCTGGATTTCCAGTAAAAGCCATTAAGCAGCAATAGCTGGTATCCTGAGTCAAGTAAGTCCAGGCTAAATCTTTACTGAGAAGGGCTGACCTGCGCTGCTGTCACACAGCAGCAGTGCAAACAACACATCTTGGGGGTGGACACGTTTATGACCTGAATTCGCGACATATTGCTAAACTCTACAACCATGCCCTTACCTTCATTTCAGCCAGCAACACAAGGAGGTGCCAAGTCAACTTTGCCTTTCCTTTGAGAGATGTCCTCCTGCTCTTTTTCTCTGAGATCCTAGCTGTAAGAGCTGGGGACACCTGGGCTCTCCATGGGAAATACAGACCTGTGCTGAACAAAAAAATAATAGGCTGAAGACTAGTGATGGAGCAATGTAAGACACACACCTCTTGTGTTCAATGCACAGCACTTAAAGGGGGTGAGGAAAGCTTCAGCTGGGGTCCCACAGCTCAGCATCACCCCTCCAACCCAGGCTTGACAAACTGCAGTACTAATTACCCTTCTTAAAAGGTTGGGTGAAGAGTTCCAGCTTCCTCTGAAGTGCTGCTAAGTTTATTCTTAAGTTTTAAGCAGCACTTAAGTGGTCAAAAATGTTTGTTCTAGACCTGATATTTCACCTGCGCCAGAGCAGTACAGTATTTCTTGCTTATATGAGCATTTCAATGTGATTGACTTTGGGTAGCAGGGAGCTGAAGTCATGCCAGACCTGTTTCATTCTGACATTTATTTGTGCAATGAAATCCAAGGATCTTTTCTTTTTCTCTTTTTTTCCCCTATGTGCTTCACTCAGTACTCTCTCTGTGACACTGAAATCCATCATGCTGCTGGCCCTGGTGTACCCATTAGATTGTACGTGCCAGCAATGCTAGAGCTCTGTGATGGAGGAAAGACAGCAGTGAGAAAAAAAATATATGTGGCCTGAGGAAGTAAATTTTAATTTCTTCCCAATCTTTCTCTGATTTAGGGTAAGATTCTCTTGCCCTTAATCATGCTGTGATACACTAACCTCCCTCTCAAGGAGGAGGCAATGAATAAATGCCATGCAGCCAGAGGCACTTTTCCTCCCATTCATTCAAGCACTGCACAAGATGCCCAAAGCAGCCCTTCAAAGCATTAACCTGCCCAGTGGAGAGAAATGTCCACAAAAAGAGCCATTTCCTCAATTAAAGAAAATTAGAGGGACAATTAGAGAGAAGAGTCTTTTTCCCACTCCTGATTACTGACAGACACACAAAGCCACACAGCTCCAGGGTCTGGAATGGAAGCCAAGTAGTCCTCTAACATTTCCCATGCAAGCTCCTGCATCTCTTTTTGCTGTGCCCCGCCAAGCTCCCCCTCCAGAACTGGGTTGAAATGGAGTCCTTATGGCTGATGCCTGTAATTTCAGAGCCCTCCAGCAACTGCTGATGAGTAACCAGCACAATGAGCCTTCCTTGGGTGTGAAGCAAAAGGTCACATGGAGGACGATGCAGAAGGGACTCCCCATCGCTACCTGCGCGCTGCTGGAGACAGAACAAACATCAGTCCCCACTGTCACAAGTCCTATTAATTTTCGGCAGTTGCTCTGCCTGCTTACCAAATGCCACAGAGGAAGGCAATCCATACAGGCAGCGTTGGAGTGTAGGGTGGCAATCCAGCCTCGCCAAGGCTGCGTGCTCTCAAATGTGCAGCAACATGGAGGCAGGAGGAGCAGCGCTGGCATTTAGGAGCAGATATGCAATGATGGCTCACTTGAGCTGTGTGAGGCTAGAGGCTCTGCTGCTAATTTATCTGAGGCCTTTCACAGGCAGCTCTAGGTGATTTGTGTTCAATTTGGCTTGAACTTCTTTCATAGTCAATGGTCCAAAATAATAGCAAGCTGAAATAGCTGAGAGCAAGTGCTCATTTCCACTGCCTCTGGTGGATGGGAGCACCATTAGCATTCCTGGGTTCAGCCTACTGCAAACACACATGGCTTGTGTCAAATGACACTGGGTAGCTACAGCGCTGCTCCAACAGAGTTCAGCTCTGCTGTTTCCAGTTCGAGACAACTAATCCTAATGACACCCAATTCTCCACCCCACTCAGGGCTGCAGAAAAGTCAGGCTGTGACGGGGAAAGATGCAACACTGTTTTAACCAGAATACAGATATTCAAGCTTGTCTTTAGTCGCCATCAAATGAAGGGTCTCTTCAGTGCCCAGGGACATCTGCTGTCCACCTGAGTCATGGTGTTTGAAATCTGGCAGAATCAGCAGAGACAAAGATGACAAAATACAGAGCAGGGTGGGGGAAAAAAAGGAACACTCTCAGGCAAGAGTTAAATGGAGCGAGAAGGCTGAAAACAGATAAATGAGATTTATCTGGAATAATAAAGTAATGGGGAGGAAGAGAGGGGAGAAAAAACACAAAGTGAGCAGCAACGGAGTTCACAGAAAAACAAATACAAGGTGGTTGGGAGGCACTGAAAAAGCTGAGACATATGCAGAAAGAAACAAAGGAAGAGGAGATTTAGAAAAATTGCATAATAAACCATACCTTTGCCTACTGCCTTCTCCCTTCCTGAAAGCTGTCTGGGATTTTGCACGCAGCTCTGTAACCCTGGCCTTGCATTTAGGCCGTTACTTGAAATTAAACACAAAAAGTCACAGAAATGACAGGGCACATTCAAAATACTCTGTATGAAAATCTCTCATTCCAGGCAAAGCACACCTATTTGTTCTTGTCTGTTACCACTAAGAACAAGCTGCAGTGTGCACAGCTTTCTGAGCACATGGCATTTTGCAGGACCAGGCACCTGGACCTCTTTGTAGCTTGTGCAGCAGTGCTCCTTCTAGGTAGCAAAGCCGGATGATATCACCCTGCTTTTCAAGCAACTACTACTCTTATCGACCAAGGCAGAGTTGCAAACACCAGCCTCACCTTCCCAAGCAGCTTTTATTGACCTTGTCCCATTTGCAAAGTTTACTCTGAAAAAAAGACTGAGATGTGATGGAGAGTAAACCAAAAGGCAGTTTTCAAGCCCTATTTTATTACAGATCTCGGCTGATGGAGAAAACTCAGGAAGCGGGTCTTCCCTCAGCTGTGGTGTTTATAGAACTGCTCTTTCTTGTGCAATCCCTGCTTGTCTTTCCCTGAGCTTAAGTACCATCTTTCTTCACTGAGACTCTCTCCTACACTTGGACAGACAAAACCTGTAAGAATTGACATACTTGTCAGATTTGTTCAGATTAAGAATGACTGGGAAGGAAAAAAAACCAGAAGAGGATTACTACATACACCCTGCTTCCTTTGGAAACCAAGCTAAAAGCACTATAGATAGGCTTAGAAAACAGTTACACCCATTAATCTTTGATTGACTTTCCTGATACTATCAAAACTAAGAGCAGTGAACCGTGTGTTTTCCATCTGATTTGCTGTGCTCTTGTTCAATAGGTTAAAATCTAGGACATGTCTTGAAAGACAACTGTTTGACTGGGATGGCCAGAACCCATCTGCTTGATGATGCTATTCCACACTACCTGTAAGCTTTCCTGAAGCACTTATGCCCAGTGGCAGAGGGACTGCCAGCTCCAAAGGGTCACAGCTTAGTGACACAAGTCTGACTCTCAGAACAGGAGCTGTCACTACTGCAAACCAAATTCATGGTTCCAGTGGCACCTCATGTCGTTAACAGGGCTAATGAGGATTTGCCTGAGTCAGGTTCAGAAAGTCAGGGAAGAGTTTAAGGCACTTTCAGACATTAGTGCTTCTTGCACCTCACCAAATTTCTGCGTGTATGATAATTCTGACCTCTGAAACAACAGACTGTAAATACAAGAATCCAGGGATAGACAGAAGGAATGAACCTGCTGCACAAGTCAAATACACCATGCCAGACACCACTCCTGCGCACAGGAGCCTGACAGTCAGCTACGCTACATCTGCTGATCAGCTCCAGCACGCTGCTGCCCGTGCCAACAAAGCAATTCCCAAACTCTGCCATTAGCACAACCCAGGAACTATGTCCAACAGGCAGTTTCCATGTGGGTGTGCAGCTCAGCTGAAGGAGTTTAACAGTGTGGACAAGGTCAAGTCCTGCCAGCTGGCCTGAGAACCAAAACCTGCTCTCTGCTACTGTTTAATCTACGAGCGCAGATGCTGCCCACAGCTGATGGGAGCCCTGACAGTGCTCACTTCCTCACATGCCATCCACCATTTACTTTCTCCAACTCAAAACATTGAAAAACTGTCCCATTCTTTAAGGATCACCGTCCCATACTGTCCTACCTTTTTATCACACACATGAAGCTACCCCAAAACACAATTGTACCTGAAAAAGTAATCTCTGCAGATGGTAGTTACCAATCCTTTCCCAGTTCCTCCATTTCCAGGTGATATGGCTAACAGAGATGCTGCTGCTTTGTCTGCTATCATGTTCTAGGTGCCTCTATACTGCTGAATTTTAATCTGATTTGCACCCACAGGGGAAGGTTTTCTGGTTTGTGGTTCAAAGGAGTAACTGCACAACCTGATATAGAGCTAGACACCACTGGCTATTGCTTACAGAGAGCTCTAAGCAGTCATTAATCTTATCAAACAGGAAGTGAAATATTTTGATATGTTTCGGGAGAAATTCTATGATGCACCTGTAAGTGAATGCCTGATTTCATAGTTCATGCAAATGTATTACTTCATAGTTATTGCATTGTCACAGGTGATATATACTGTTAAGATGTTTTCTCTTGGTTTTTTTTATAATCTCTCCTGAAAGCAAGTCATTATTCAATGAGAGGTAACATCATTTAAAATTTGTATTCCTGCACAGTTCCAGATTGCTGGCTGGCTTCACTGAGGTCTAATAAAAGGTAAGTTTTCTTATTGTCATGATGCTGCTGTACAATGTTGCTTCACTGCAACCGGGGAGTTATTTCTGTGGGACCAACACGGGGTCTCGCTCCCTTTCTCAAAGGAGCTTAATTACTCATCTTTAGTACATCTGCAGCATGAACTGGCTAGATTTTGAAAACACCACTCGATAGGAACTCCATCTTCCAGCTGAAGAATCCACATGGCCAAAAAAACATGAGAAAAAGCAGATGTTAGATGTGAGGGAGGACTTTGCAGTGTCCTTATTTCTGGCTGAAGTCAAGTGATGAAAGGTATTGAGATTTGAACACTTTTAGAGGTTGGAGTTCACTTTCCAGCTAGCTCTACCACTTTTCAAAATTAGTCTTGTTTATCCTGGTGCTAACATGAGGTGTGAAAATGAGGTATGCATTTATCCAATCTCAGTGATCAGGCTTGTCAGCCTGTACTCCAGGCCAACCCAGAAAACTTGTCGGTCTGCAAATCTGTCTTACTGACTTCTAATAGTAAACTCTGCTCACAGTATTATAATACCAATTCAGCTATCAGAGAAAAAGCACATTTTCTGTGTCCTGAAAAACTGAAGGGCTCTTGGATTTTGTCTTCCAAAGGGAAAAATACACAGAATGCTGTTTAGGCTGACATGTAATCTGCCCTTCCAAAAAAATTTCATGAGAGCAAAAGTATAGAAACTGTACAGAACAAAAGTGCTTCCGTTGGCTCTTCAGTCTGAGCCATGGCACTATTTCAAGGCTGATAGACCACAGGAGAGCTAGATGCTCCTGGATCGTTTTGGCATTAAAGATATGGCTAAGATAAATAGCCAAGCCCTACAGAAGAGTGTTTTCACAGCTCACCCCGCCTGGCAGCTGGGCCTTGCTAAAACGTCAAAGCACAAAAAATTGGCTCAAGCCACCTGCCCAATCCAAAATTCAAACAGTGGAACCAGCCTAGGCAATTAGGGAAAGGCTTATCACCAGGCAAAGGCTGTATGCTGTATTCTTGCAGCAAAAAGAAAACCAGCTTTGTGAGCAGAGTATCTCTAACACTATTAATTCATGGAGGGAGGAAACCTATGTAATCACCTTCATAAAGAAAGGCAGGTCTGAAGCACCGAGTTTCACATTTTTTCAGAGATTCAGCACATAGCAGTTGCCCTTGGTCTTAATGAGGTGAGGAAGATGGGATTTCTCCGGTGCTGTCACAAGGGCACGGATCACTGAGAATTCCTGTGGCCAAGCACAATTTCTCTATTTGAGCATTATTAAAGAATTTTGTCCCCTCACTATCCATCCTGCAAAATGTATCAATGCTGCTGCTGAATTCATTTACACTCAAGATCCTAAGAAGTTCAAAAGAGTCAATGTTAACATTTTGCAAAATTGAAACCCAAAGTAAACAAGTAGACTCAAATTTCCTTTAGTCTGGGTGTGGGGGAAAATGGAACATTTTTAAACCTGACCAAAAATTCAAATGCACATAGATATAAGCTATGAAGCTCTTGACTAGTACAGAGTGTAGGAGGCACCCAGAAGAGACAGGAGTGGGTAGGATAGGACTGTTGTTCTCTTAAGCCATACAGAGATCCAACAAAAAACAGGTCCAGAGAAAGCCTGCAGCAAAGCAGAATCTGATACATCCATGGGTAATTTTTGCCGGGTTACTTCTACTGAGAACCTAATTCAACTGTATTTGGCACTGGCACAGCACTCCAAAAAGCTCTGGGTAGAAAGGACACACTGCCTGACTGGATGCGTTTTCATGTGCACTTTGCTTCATTTTATAAAGCACCACTAAGGTTGAAGCCCAGACACTGCACCTCCACACATTTAAATCCTCCTGTGGGAAGGATACCAGCTAGTGACAGAGCTGGTATATCACCTTCTTGCTAATGGATAAAATCCATCATCCAAAGTAATTTAAACCATTCAAGATGGTCAAGTTCATCAAGACAGCAATGACTGTGACTAAGATCCTATCTGAGGCAATCACACTCAAAGTCTTTTTTGCATTTTTTGCTGAGGGAGAAGCAGAATGCCAGGATGCAGGAAATGAACTTCTCTGGAGCTCCTGTCTCTCTCTAAGGCTCAGGAATGGGGTCATGGTGACCACTAAGGCACTTCAGCAAGATATCTGAGACTCAACTGGACAGGCAGTGTTCAATGTTCTCCAGCTTCAGAATGTGTGTTCATCAGCCTGCAAAAATCCCTAGAAAGGATCTGGAACTTGTATGGCCAATAACAGCCCTTACACTGACCTTCTCATTGCTGCAGCTGTGGCTCTGCTTTTGTCTAGGCCACTGGAGTCCAGCCCTACAGTCACAGAGAGCAAATGAATCATGGAGCAATAATTTTTTAGTCTCCATCAACCAGTAACATCAGGCAACATGCTGGATACTGATAAGTGTAATTGCAGTTTATCTCTGGTTGAGCAGGATACAGATCCTTCAGGCTTTTTTCTCCTCTTGCATGCTCCCTCTAAAACCAGAGAACAGCTCATGGTCAGCACTGTTTAAGGTGGTGGGGATCAGCTCCCTTAGCAGTAGCTGTTCTGATTTTCTGTCTCCTCATGTGTTTTCTTTTTCTAAAAGGACATGTAATTACTCAGGACCGAAAAATCTATGTCAAAACAATCAGTACTGACATCTTGTTGACTCCAGAGAAATTGCAGCAGAAATTAGTCTGACTTCACTATTCTCCCTTTCCTTGTAACAAATGGAACAACCTGTGTAGACCCTGACTGTAGGCAGCACCAAGCAAGAGCCCATTCCAACCACTCCAGTGGGGTTTGATCCCTCTGAGATGCCATTTTTCTCGTGGGATTCTCCCTGTCAATGTCTCCCTGCCTTTCTCCTCCTTTCCTGTCCACAGGTGTCATGAGATCAAGGGTCACTGCTGGAATTAGGGTAATAAAGAAAAAAAAAAATACAAACACAAAAAAGTTTTCTTTCTGAACTTGTGAAAATACACATACTTCACCTTGCTGTCTAGCATATGTACAGAAAACTGGGGAGGGATTTTAGCAGAGAGCTTTGACAGACAGGCAAATAGATCTTTATCCTTCCTCTAAATGCTACTTCATTCTGTACTTTCTTTTCCCCAAAACTCCTTATAGGCTCGCCAAAACTAGTCCATTGCAAGAAAGGGAAGGACAGAAAAGGAATTGTAATGGTAGATGTTAGTTTGGCAAATAAGCCACCAAAAAAAGCGTGAAGAAAAATATTTTCTCCTGAAGCAGGAGGGGTTGTTCATCATTTACCTCATGTGTTTACCCTTGGGCTATCATTATATTAGCCACATTTCCTTACTGAGCTGGAGCACCTGGTAACTATAGTAACCACATTTTCATATCTGCCCATAAATTCCCTCAGTTCTAATTAGGACACCCATTTATAACAGCAATAACAATAGAAATTACAGCAGACTTAGCGCAGATGCAGTCACCTCTCTCTCCCTCATGACACAGAAATGACCCCTATCTGAGTAGTTCTTATACCATAAGATGTCACTTATGGCACAAAGCCTACTTTACTTGCCGCTTCAACCACTTTGTATCCATCTGCTGTGCTGCCTGTGCTTTTTCATTTTCCAGAAAGTCTGTTCATCAGTCTTCCAGTTCAAACAAAAGCCAGCAGGCTTCACATCAGGCTGCCTAAACCTGTTTTTTCTCTATAGAAGAAAGAGCTCACACCTTACCTACAACAATATCGTGTACACAGCACAAGTGCAGATTTTACAAACAGTAGGTGGATGCTATTAAAAGCAGAAGGCCTAAGCAGTTCAGTTTACAAATTTACCTATGCAACCCAGACAGTTTTGAAGAGACGATAAACCGTGTCATCCAAAACAAATGATAGGTAAATGATGAAGCAGCAATGTGCAAGAAATCAAGACCAAGCAATAAACAATTGCAAAGTTCAATGGCTCAGTGTGTTTCACCACAAATTATTTCCTTCTCTATGAAACAATAAAGCTTAGTGAACAATTTGAAGCCTGCTGACATGATTTAAAAAGATGGATGGGCTGGTAGGTAGCCGAGAGTGTTTGCTTTATTGTTCACGGAGTCACTGCTCAGAAGTACATTTGTCTTGGAGTCTATGTGAATTATTGTCAAAAAAGTGACAAATCTCTTTCTCAATTTAGGCTATACTGTGCAGGCCTTACGTGACTTTCCTTTGCTACAAGAAAAAAGAATTTCATCTGTATATTGGCAAAGATAAGACAATAAAGCCAATCTCTGCACAGGTCAAGAGAGCAGCGCTGCTTTAGCTTTAGATTTGGCAAACTGGTTTCCATTAGAAATTTTTCTCTTGCTAGAAAAGCACGTCACTTATTGTAACTTATCCATGACTATCAATAGGAATATCTTCCCATGAACCTTTTTCCACTTTTCCTCTACGTTCCCTGGAGGCTGAGGGAACTGGGTAAAAAAACGTACTGGACCTTGGACTCCTTGGACTGTGGTTGTAAACAGCAGATAGGGTTTGTTCATTGCATTCTATTTTATAGCTTAATCTGCTCTTTACACCAAGTAATAAGAGCTTTCAAAGTGAACAGTGTTGTGATGAGAAAATGTAAACTTTAGCGAATTGCCAAAGAAAGATTCCAGTTTTTTGCCAATTTAGTCATCAAGTACCGTTCAGAAGCGTGGATAGAAAACGTGGTGATGATCAAATTCTAATATAACCACAAAAATTGGTTTAAGATGCTGCCAGATGTGAAGCACAGTAAAGTTCAATGCCATATATATGTTTTTTCACTTAATAAGTGAAAAGCAATTTTGGTCGCTGCCAGACTGGATTAATTTTTGACACCTCCCTCAGTTCACGAGATGCTGTTTGGGACTTGGCTGGAGAGTCCCCTGTTGCACATTGTGCCACTCATTACTGTACCCTCATTTCTCCATCAATTTCTTATTTATTCAGGCTGTAGTCTGTTAAAAGAGATAGGCGTCTGCAGCATGCCTGATGCATAACGAGGTTCCAGTCTCTGTGGAAGCCTCTAAAACTGCCCATCATACTTCTCTTACTGGCTCTTCCCATTTTCATCAAGAGGCAACACTCTCAAGCTGTCAAAATCTTTTCAAATGACCCCACAGTAACCACTGTAGCCCAAAGTACTTCTTGGCTTGTTAAATAGTAAAAATAGAATGTGAAAATCATGTTTTATTTGATTTTCCTAGTTAAGGGAAGCAAGTCTTTGACAGAAAAATAATTGCCCTGAAAGTAAGAAAAAAGAACTAATTAAAAATAAGATTAAATAAAACGTTTTGATGTGATCTCTCGAGCCAGGTTCTTTTCAAAGACATGCTTTACCTGGCATAATGTGTGGTTTGCGAGACCCCCATGTAAGGTTAAGTATTCCTTGGTAGTTGCCTGGAAACGATGACAATGATAGTTTGTTCTCATTAGGGACAAATAAAGCAGAAAGGCTGTTACAATTGTACTTCTGAACATTTAAATAAATTAATTTGTTTTTTCTTTCTAAAGACGCAAGTTCAGAAATCTTACCCGAAGTGTTGCCAATAAAATAGATTCCAACTTACATGGATGAGTATGCGCATAAATTCACTTGAAATTACCACTGTTATTATTATTAACTAGTGCTGAATTACCACTATTATTATTATTTAATATTATTATTGTTATTATTATTATTAACTAGTGCTGAGCAGAATACGATCATCTTGGCTTTGGACTGTTTTTGCGTTTTGGTTTTTTTCGTGTCTGTACACTACTTTTTAAAAAAGGTCCTCTGAAAAGTGGGAGAGACAACTTTCAAAGCTGCTGATTGGAAAATTGCCAAGAAGAGAAGAAACCAACCCAAAAATAGCTACCATGCTGGGAATTGGGAAGTTCTACTTAGGAAGGAAAGTCCAAAAGTTTAGTTCTTGCTTCGCAGTCCATTGAAACTCACTACTGCTCTGGGCTCACCTGGAGACACGCTTTGGGGTGTCAGGTTCACAGCTGCCTGGGCAGGGCAAGGTCAGTCTGCACAACTTTTACAGTTTAGGTGGTCTGGGGGGCAACCATGGATCCTTTAACTCCATCAGTTAACAAAGCTGTGGCCCCAGGCCAGCTCCCTCTACTTTCCATCAAGGCTTTCCTTGATGGCCAGGAGATGCTGTGATCAGTCATGGGAAGCACAGACCAGCCAAAGCACCTTCTTTACAGAAATCAATGACAATGTGAAGCATCACAGCTGCAATTAGAAGAGCTTTGACTAGTTCAAACTGCCGGTAAGTGAAATGAAAAAAACAATACCTTTAGAATTGGGAGGAGAGCATCTTTTCTTAGAGTTTTCCAGCCAAATATTTCATCATGGGGATGGAGCAAGGGGAGAGTTGAACATATTTGTGATATTTAAGTGCCACAGTTGGCAATCTTGCATGCTCATTCCACATTTTATCTGCAGCTTGCCTGTTACATCGTATTTGGCTTGGATTCATATAATTGATTTTGAATTGATCTGATGGAGGGGAGTTCTGCGGTGCTACAAGTAGCAGACATTGTGGCCAGAGTCAGGAAAAAATCAAGAGATCTACAGACTTTCACTGGAAGGCACTGGTATATTTAGTACCTATACTAAATTTAACACTGTATTCAGCAAAATCCATTCCATCACATTAAATTTTCTTACTTTTTTTACAATAGAGATGCAACAGACTTGGAGGGGTAATTAAGAAAGAATAAGAGGGGGAAAAATCACATGATTATGGGTTAACTTTTGGGGTGTTTTTGTTTTGTTGATTTTCCCAAAGGGAACAACATAAAACACACCACATAAAAGATGATTAACAGCAGGGAACCATCCTCCTGGTTGGACAGGAGTCCTGGAGCTGCATGAAGCTGCCATGAATACAGGTTAGTAACCTGTATTCCTGCAAAAAGGGAGGATTTATCCATTTTGTTCCCTAAAGCAGGATAAACTCCACTTTATGGAGAAGCTTACAAACAACTGGATTAGCCAGCCAGCCGGACAGATATGACCAGACAAGAGGCAGATTTTATAAACAATGAAAGAAGTTTGCCATCTGGCCATGCTGGGCATAAGAGATGAGGGCAAACTCCATTTGGTTTAGGGAAATGAAGACAGAGGCCATGCCAGACAGGGGAGGATGCAGGCAAGATAACCACTGGCAAGAACACTTTCAACAGAGTTGTTTGTCTTCTCCACCGCTGCAAAATCAGTTTATAACTGCATAAATAGAAAGAGAGTATGCAAGGTATTTCCCCAGAAGCTTTGTGTTTCCAAAAAGCACAGGGCATGAGGGGAAATCTTTGGAAGAAAACATAATTTATCTTGATAAATAATGGCTGTCCAATAGCTAAAATTTGTGCTCCAGCTCAGATATTCTCCTGAAGATGAGTGCAGAATACATAAAAAAACTCTGTGAAAAATAAACCACCACATGCAGCAAACTGGCTCATGTCTGTGGCTGGAACAAACTCTAGTCAGCATAGGAAGCTTGGATTAGGAATAGAAAATACCATTAGCTGTAAATTTATCTCCTTTCTCTCAGTTAACATTGGAAATAAGAATATATTTTCAAGCCCAATTCCATGCATGCTTGTCAGATGGCTATAAGGAAGATTTTTCACACAATGTAGAATTTGAGACATTTTCAAAGTAGTCATTTGCTACTCACAATGTGTTACATCGAAGTTGCATCTGTCTTACATATCTGTATCTCTCCTCTCTGACTGGAAGACTGAAATTTTCTCCACAGAGAAATAGTAAGAAATGAATAAACAACATGTTCCCATGACAGTAACCCCTCCTTATCAAGTAAAGTACTCCCATTCCTACAGTTGCAATGGTAGTTTGCTATTATAAATTCTAGGCTCTTGCAGAGACTTGGCACAAACCGCCACTAAGATTTGAACCTGCATCATGTCACACTTGACTCACTGCCAAAAGCAAAATTTTTACCTGTGGCAAATAAAAAGCAGCCTCAGGTTTAGGCAAAAGGAGCTGCAATAGAACTGCAGTGAGAATATGCAAATGCCATTTTGCAGCATTTTACCCACTCCAGTGAGAACACTTCAGTGCCTTGTGCAAGACAAACAGACCAACCCACTCAAAGAAAAGAGCTCCTTTGCCCATTTGAAAGGTGCTCTAGTTATGCACGAAAATTGTAGAATTGGCTGAAGAAAAAAAATTGAAAGGGGACACATCCATTATTCTGTTAAATCCATTTTATGGCCTGGTCTTAACTCTGATTCATCCCGCCCAGGGACAAGTGTGTCTACAGCAATGAGTGCTTTTAGCCAAGTGTATCATCACTGCCTGCAATCCTCTTCTTTACACACATAAAAAGCAGACTTTTACATAAGTAACTAACACACAGCCCTTTCCTCAGATATAAAGTCATAAGGCAGATGGATGGACATATGTACAACCACCACTAACTGCTAATGGAGCCATTTGCACTCAACAACATGACACCAGCTTGGGATATTTTCTGGAAGAATTTATTTTTATAAATAAAACCTTGGCATCCTGAGACTGATATAATCCCGCTTTCACGCAACCTGTGTGGGACATTTAAAGGGACACTGGCATTCTCCTTCCATCCCTTTCTGCTGAAGTTTCAGTAATACCCTTTCATCAAAAAACCCACTATATTGACACAGAAATTAACTCTATGACTCTGAACTTCAAAACCCACTTTTCTTTAACTTCCCTTTTTTTTTTTTTAACAGGAAAACAGATTCATGATGGAGCTATTTAGGTTTTACTCAAGAACATCCCTACATTGGCCAAAATCAAATTGAAATGGAACAGGAGTAAATGAGCAAATACAATGAAAAACTACAGCATTAGAAGTCTTCTTCCAAAGTACGTGTCTCCATATCAAGAATGGAAATGAGTACATACCTGTTCATGTATTTTTCAAGGTCCATGGCTATGGGTAGCAGAGTTTTTCATATGTGGAAGGACTCTATAGTTTCAGAGCTTCGGTAACAGGATCTGAGTCTCCTTTGTGGAATGAAGGCCAGTTCCATGCTGGGGTCCTTCTAGAACTAAACTAGGCAGGTGGTGAAGTGATGCTGCAAGAAAGCAAACAGGGTGATCTCCCATTTGGAGCATTCCTTTGGCATATAGTTTCTGCTTTTAGGTGATGTTGATGAGCTCTTTCCCAAGGGGTTACCTGTAACAAACAGCTCTGTTAAGGCTGTCGATGCATTAACAATCTTAGGAGCTGTCTTTGCCTTTTGCATGGAAAGCCTTCCCTTTAGCAGGATCATTATATCATTGCATACTGCTCATATATTCATTCAAAAGCTCAGAGCTCTTTTTCAGGCTCCCATGTAAACATTTACAGCTAGATTTAAAGAGAGTTTATTTTTAAAAATCATTCTGTCATAAATATTTAGAGTTTTTTCAACATTTACCTAGCAGTATTAATAAATAAGTAAAATTACCTTCCCCCACAAAAAGAGATGATATACCAAATTTACAGTAGAGCTTTAGCTTATTTTTTCCATCCTTGGCTTTTTTTAACAGATTGTTTACTTCTCCCAGGTGAAGCCAGTATATAACAGTAGCGGGGAAAAATGTGCACAAGGAAAGGACTCTTTCAGCCATTAGGACTTTTTCACTGGCAGCTCTCCCTGTGTTTTCATCTGTGAATTGTCTAATGTAATGGCCAATCTCAAACCATGGGCTGAAGTAACAATTTCATGATAAAACTAATCTTTCCAATAAACATCTCTCTGAAATACTCTGCTTTTCATTCTCAAAGAGCCAGAAGGATTATGATAGTGATTTGGATATCTATTTATCTAAAATTGCCCTCCAAGTTTTCCTTATTCTAATGTAATGCCCAGAGTCCTTAGCAAATACGAATTGCATCTAGAAAGGGAGAAAAAAGCCGTGGCAAAACCAAATGTAACCTTAGAAATCACTGATGTAAGTAGTTTCATTTCTTGTACGAAAAACCGTTTGAAAACTAATCTACTGCATGTTCCTTCCTTTCAGAAAATGTAAATTGATCTTTCAATTTGAATACCTGCCAAAGTACAGCCACTATAACAATAAGTCATTTTGCCCATCAGCTGATAATGTCTGATATACTGCAAAATCACATGTAGCTCCACAAGAACTGCTGGATCAGCTTGCTCCGAACCAGTGTGCGGGGAGTTCCCTCTTGGAGAATTTGGCAACAGTGTGAGTGAGGAGTGCCTTTCTCCCACCAGCACCTCCCAAAGTGTTATGTGAACACATCACAAGTAAAGGTGACTGAATCAGGTGATGGTAATTCCCAGCATGGTGTTCCTTCCTTCCACAAACTGTCACCATGCTCTTTCCATACAGGGAGGATATTACCAGCAACTCTGAACCTAAGGATGGGGAAATTTGCTAGAAAGTGTTTAAGAAGTCACAGCCAGTGTTACTGGGACATTCTGGATAAGGTCACAATGGTGCTGCTGTGCAGAGACCCACCTCAAATACAGTAATATTTAATATCCACTCTGAAAAAGCTGGATGACACAATGGCTCACTTTACCAAAAAGGACTATTCGAAAAAAACCCTAGATATCCTTTTATTTCAACTACTTCGTGTAAAAAATGCATTCAAGGTTGTGGTTTATGCCAGTTTCAATAAAACACACACTATTGGGGAAAAAAAGGCTTTTGGGAAGGCACAGAAGTATTGGCTATCTGCTGCCCTTTTTGCTTGTTTCTAAACTTAAGGTTTAGCACTCAACCTACCCTATAATTTTGTACACTTAATGTAAGTTTCTGAGGAATGTCACTTCCTAAATGGACTCTTTTTCAGAAAATACTGAACAAAAGCAAAATTGTCTTGGATTTTAATGGAGCTGGGAATTCACTCTGTGAGCAGTACTTTTCCCCTGACTTTACTTTTTGAAGTAATATGTCTTGAATAACCCTGGGGTGTGTACTCCTTCCAGGAGCACTGGAAAAGGACAACATCTAAAATGTGAGAGTAACTCATTTAATAAGTGTACAGATTTCTGCTGAAAACTCAAGAGTGCCTACAGGTTTAGTGAAACTTTCAGACCATCACATCAAGGAGAGAAAAGTCCCAAAAATTCATTTTCCAGATTTGATACCCTATTTCTCCTTTGCCTTTTATTTAGGAGCCACCCTTTCCCTCACAAGTGCATAATTTTTCCACAAGCACTCGCTACCTATGAGAAATTACTTTTAGACTATTAACTGTCACTAAACACTTAATCTCAATTATTTGTTATTTGAGTGCAACTGGTCTGCTTAATTACTTGCTTCTGTCTTTTTGTGCCCTCAACAGATGGCTGAGCATACTTAAATCAAGAGAATAACCAAGTTGAAAAATAACCAAACCTTTCTTCTTTTTTTTTTTTTTTTTTTTTTTTTTTTTTTTTTAACTAAAGAAAGAGTGATGACACACTTAAAATCAGCACTATTTAAATATTTGGGAGCAGTAAGTTACACGGTCACAAGACAGAGCTTTGCATGAGCTCGTCCTGTTCACAGAAGCAGCTGCTCTGCATGCAAATCCTTTCTGCTGTGCTAAGGTTTTTCATATTTCCCAATACCACCTGTGAATCCTGAACAGAAAGAGATGTCCAGCAGGAAGCAAAGGACAAGTTTTGGGGGTGTCATTTCTCAGAGGGAGCTAGGCAAGTGTACAAAGGAACAGGTGGGTTCTTTTAGCCTTGAGGATGATAGAAGGAACAAAGGAGCAGGTAATAGCCTTGCGGATTAAGCTTTCAACCCTAAACCCTGAATCTCACAGGTGTTGTTTGGGTCCGAGCAGATGCTGCAGCTCTGGCTATAGCTCAGGCATGACCAGCTCTGCTGGCACAGACTTGTGTTACCACACAGACATTCTTCAGTGCAGCAGAGCTGTTTGAAAGGCATAACATTACTCACTTCTCACAAAAAAACCCCCCTAATTTTTCCATCTCTTTCTATGAATTTTTTCCTGAGTGGTATTTAGAGGTCTAAAAGCTACCTGCACCCCAAATCCATTCCCCTTTGATAAAGGAATAGGGGAGAGCTTCATAGGAGGTGGCTTTTTCTTTCCTAGAAATTCTAAAGACCTTCTAAAAAGTATGCAAGGTTTTGCTCAGACTGACAAAAATCCCACTGTACAGGAAAAGGAAACATGCAAATTTTGTTCTGGCTTTTAAAAAGAAACAAACAAAAATAAAAACCCGTCCAAACCCAAGAGGAAAAACCAGACTCACAAACGTCAGTGCTGTTGCAATGAAAAGTTTGTGTGTGGACAGGGTACCACTGCTGTGCAAGGCAGTTTTGGAAATTAAACCTTCAGCTCTCAGTTGAGTGACATCCTGTCTCAAGTCAGTGAGGAATTTGGCTATTCAGCCAGACAGTCATTTCATGAGGGCTGTGTTCAGCCTGTGGGACTTTCCTCCCACTGCTCCCATTGCTCTGCTCTAGCTCCCTGTCCTCATGCACTCACTCATAGAAGTGATGCAAAGGGGGTGTCACATGCCCTGTTTAATGATATCCTGAAACTTTTTGTTACTTGGCACAAAAGTCTAGCTTTTAGCCTGGTATTCTTTAGACTTCCTCAGATGCTCACTGCTTCTGCCAAATTCAGACCCAATTCCTTCAAGGAACACCCTTCTCCACCCTTTCGCCCCCTTCTCCTTTCTCAATCACACCGAAACTAACATTGTCTCTAAGCTTCTCTCTGCTTTCAAACACAGTTTCACACTTTCTGTCTCAATTCTTTTACATGCTTGTCAATCCCATTTGCTCCTCAGCGTGGATAAGACCAAACTGGCTTTGCTTAGAAACAACAGGCTTTTCTGGGAGTTATACTATTTCCTGAATACTGTTCAGATTTCCTGCAGAGTGAATTGACTGCAAAAGGCACACAGCTATTTTTAAATCATCTTCTTTTTTCTCCCACATCCTCATCTGCCCCAGATTAAAACTCAAAGGGATTTAGAATAGATGCTTCCAGCTCATCATCACAGTCCCTCATACATTAATACCTCAGGTCATCTCTATCAGGAGCTTGAAATGTTCCATGTTAGGTGTACAAGTTTAACTTCAATCTCTCAAAAGCTTCTCTTCCTGAAATTCTAAATATATTGTCTCTGTTTCTCTAAATCTCAAATTTCTCAGATGCAGCGCCTGAAACCTCCCACTGGGAACAGAACTCCCAAAGTTTCCTGACAGAAACCAGGTCCTTAGAGAGTGGGATTCATCAAGCAGGTCATTAGTGAGGGAGTCTGTAAGGTGTTTGGTTCCTCTAGCCTCGTGAGAGCACGGGTGCAATGCAGGACTGGATGATATGGTTAGCATCCCTTTCAGCGAAGCAAACGTGTTACTTCTTCAGTACCTTAACAGGCTCCAAGTCACACCTAGTGATAAATCTGAATAACCCCAAAGTCCAGAAAAACAGCTTCAATACGAAATTCCCACCAGGGGTGAACATAAGATGGAATGTGTGTGTGGGTCTGTGTGTAAGTACAGTACACACGAGCATGGCTGTGCAGGACAGGCTGTGCACAGGAGTCAGGGTGCAGCCCAGTGAGTCAGCCCAGTAAGGTGTGCTGAAGGGGATGAAGGAGAGGAAGGAAATATCTGTGCAGTGAGTAGGAAAACGTAGGAACTGATTTCTCCACACTTTTCCTATGTGTAAGTACTCAAAAATGGTGCCAGCACCTGCCATGCTTAAAGGCTTTTTGTCTCCATTCCTCCAAAAGAACTAAACAAATTTTCTGCAACAACCCTGTTGACTGCTGAACCAAAATTCCATTTTCACAACAGCTCTTCGCTGCCTGTTAGTCCATTAACACTTCCCAGGTACTACAAGAGCTAGAAAAACCTGGCTAGAGTTGAGTTAGAGGGACCAGAGTAATGGACTTAGACAATGCTGCCTCTCATTTGTCTTTACACTAAGCATCGTTAGCCAAGCTTTGAGAGAGCATGGGCTTTGAGAGAATTATTGAACACAGACTATTCTTTCTAATACCAGAAGAAAAAAACCCCAAAAATCTAATTTACATGGGCAAAGGTGAAGGCATACTGAGCAAGGTGTATTTACAGTACCTTGTGTAAAAGTTAAGGAGAAAAGGCACGGCTGGCAGAGAAAAGATGATGTGCTGCTGCTTTAACCTAAAAGAGACCAGAGGTCCTTGGTGTTAGTCCTTTTCCTGTATGACTTTTCTCACACTGACAGGATGCTCAGGTCACCCTGCAAGCAGTATCTACTGCCCTGTGAAGGCAATGGTCCCCTCTTGATCCTTTTGAGCTGCTCAGCACTGGCCAGCAGCTCTACAGCAGTGCCCTGGATTTACCTGCTCTCCCTGAGGAATAAGAGCTTACTTGATAGCACCTCACAAGCAGCAAATTAAAAGTGACCTGAACAATGGCCTGTGTTATCAGGGAAATGACATTTGTGGCCCTTTTTCCTGCATATATAAAGAAGATATTCCTAAGAACAGGGCAGGGGCTGATGTAATGCAGCACAGATCCACTAAAATCAGTGAAACGAAGCCAAATGGGACGGCTTGAGGATATGGCCCCTTTCCAGTGACTTTTCTTTTTGTTCATTTGCTTGTAAAACAACTGCGACAAAAGTAAAATACAACCTGAATAGAGGTCAGCTGCCAAACTAATACAGACTTCCTATAAATGACTGGAAGGATTTACAGACATAATCCATGTACAGCAGAACTCAGCATTGCCATGGAAACAATTACATTCAAGGAACAAAACGCAATTGATACTATCCATTCGGAAAGCATTTAAAACTTGTTATGCACTTAAAGTACAAGGAAATTAGTTTGCTAATTAACACACTGTTCCCAGCCATTGTGATTTCTTTCTCTAGTGGAGAGAGTGGTATTTGCTGCTTTGCTTTCCCTCCTAATGCTACCTCCAACAAACACATTTAGCTTTAATACAATATTTCAACATTTGTTTCAAGTCACGTAATAAAAGCTCAAACTGCAACTAGTCTTTATCCTTTCTTTTTCAGCCAATGCCTCCAATAGATCCTTTTTAATCTCCCCTAATGTTTCTAATGTAATGAATCCCATATATAATGACATTATAATGGTTAGAAAGTGCTTATGCAAGCCTTCCCAAAAGAAATAGGCTTCAGACTCTTTAAACAAAAAGCTTAAACAACAATAACAAACCCCCTCCAATAAAAACACCTTTTAATTAACTGCAGTTCTCAGGGCACTGCTTAATTACGAATTATGATTTCTAATATCCCAGTTCTGGTTTTGCATGAGGTCAGTCACTAATATCCCCCCATTTGCAGCAGAAGAGCAGTTTAATGACCCCAAATGGCACCTAGCACTTGGAAATGCAATGCTGCTCGCATGCTAATAGAAAAAATTCTCTTCCTTATGACAATTTTAGCATAAGCTTCCAGAAACGACAGGCTACTAGGAGAGATTAACTGGACAGGATGCGGATGGGGCTCTCTCTTTATGCCTCCAAGAAAAGGGTCTTTGGTGTATTACACTTGCAAAATTCCTGCACAGCCAGACAAAGTACTTCAGGCCATGTAAATTCAGTACCATCCGTAGCTCAGGAGATCTTGCTTCATTCCACTGTCCTGCAGGCATTCAATCAAGCCGCCTAAAAGGGATGTGCCTTTGCTTAAATGTCTTCTTTAGCCACTTGACAGAGATGAAATTCCAGAGAGCAATTCAGATCTCAGCTGGGCTCATTGGCTCTCTGGAGGTTCTTCTGTCTCTATTACCTACAGAGAGACTGCCACAAGATTAACTCCCGTGCTGGGGGGTAAGTCCAACCCCAAAGACCACATTAATGGAATAAATAATATTGTCTGCCCTTTATTTTGTGAGAAACTGAGGCTCTGAGCACTGCTGTGACCTGAGTTTTTATTAAGCAAAACAAAAGGAGCACACGTTTCCAAATCTCTTATCCCAGTGAGTTCTGCAGGAATATAAGACCTGCTATCACTCATTCAGATACAAATGCTGATTTTGGCACCAGCTGAAATGAAACCAAGTCCCAAACTACTTCTTTTTCAGACTGCTGCGTCCTGTCCTGGGCAGAACAGTCTGCAGCAGCTTTTTAATCTCTGTGCAAAGCAACAGCATGTTTCATTTCTTTCCTTCTCTCTTGTCTCAGAGCTGCTGTCTGAGTGAGCATAAACCACTTCCAAGCTTCTCTCATTCACGCATTGGTGAGCTGGAGACAACTGCATTAGCCACACTGCCAACAAAGAGCACACTTAGGGACAAAAGTACCCTTCAATCCTAAATACTGGAGACATCCTGTTAGAATAGCACACCTCCTAGCTAAAATTGTGTCCCACTCCTCATCTTCAGGGAATGAAGCATTGCCGTATGTCACTAAATACGCCACTTCCAGGGGTACTGCTGCCCCCTAAATGTGGCTGGAGATGAATAAAATCCTCAGGTGTTCTCAAAAGTCCATTCTGCATGATGGAATCCAAAAACCATGTCTGAAGTTAAACCTACATCTAAGAGTTTTGCTGGACTAAGATTTTGGTGCCCAGAGCACTAAGGCAGTCTTTTAGCAATTCCCAAAAGAATTGGAGCTACTAGCTTCTAGGAAAAGAGCCAAACTTAAATCCAAAGCAACAACCAACATAAAAAAGAAAAGTTCGCTTGCTGCGCTTTGCTGTATCACAAGGCCATAATCATGAAGGCAGCTTTCAGGGTTATACTAAAAGACAGAAAAGCAAATCAAGTTCCTGACCTGCACAAAATCCCCTTTTGATAAGAACTGTTTGGAGAATCAGGACTCAAGGCTAAAGCAATTCAGGTATTCCGTTTTAAAACTGTAAACTTTTGAATAGCAAATGGAGCTACAAGTAATCCTGCTATGTCTAATCGTACGATTACAGGTTGGAAGCTCAGCACCGTACACATGATTCTGCTTTGAAGAGTCAGAAAAGGTGGACTGAAAACTGCCAAATAATTTTGCTTTTACCCTGGCTGGACTGCAGGAAAAGACAAGGATGACCTCCCACATATTAATTTCAGAGAACAGAAGAAAACATATAAACCCTGTAGCAAAATCCTCATTTCCTGATTCATTTTGAGTGTTACAGAAAATGAAGCCGTCCTTACAGAGGGACTTGCTGGCCATACATGGTTAATGACCATATCCTGTCAGTTCCTCACTACATCTTGGCTGTGCTGGGTGGTCCCAAATTTACTCCTAGACCCCAATAGCATCATCTCCTGCATGGGACATTAAATGCAGTATTCCATCCATCATGTCCCGAAAAAATCCCAATACCAAACCAAATCAACTAACCAACCAAAACCAGCAACAACAACAAAAAAACCCAACTAAAACCAAAACAAAACAACCACAAAAAACCAAAAAAAAACCCACCAAAAAAAGGGGGGGAAAAAGTCCCAAACAAACCACCACCACTCCAACACCCCCACACACGCACAGTAATTTTACTTCCAGCCATATTACCCTTCTGCTTAGATCCTGTTTTCTGAAAGACAACTTTTTAGCCAATCATAAGGCATTAATTATGATCCTACACCTCTCCCCTTACATGAAAAATCCTTGAAGAAGACTAGAGCGTATTTGCAATACATTGTGTCTCTCTTTGGGAGTCAAATGCTTCTCAGAGGTAACTTAATCACCAATTGTCCATAAACTTGGTGTCAAGCATTGCCACTCAATTTAATTTACTTGCTTACAAAGACTGCCTTCCTGGGGATATCAATATGCAAGATTGGAAACAGTTGGTGAAACCAGAGGAAGAAAATAGACAGAATGAGAGTACATTAAGGTGTTTTACTTGCTTATGAAGGAGACTCATTGTAACTACACAGGGAAGGCACAAACCCCAAATGTGGAAGCAGACCTAAAAGAGAAAACAGCTAACACAGGAAAAGTATTCTCCTGTATTAAAAAAAAAAAAAAGTATTTAACGCCTCAGCAGCTCGACCTTTACAGCAGAATAACCACAAAGCACAATATCTCGCCTAAGGGAAGAAATAATGTGAGCTCTAAGCACAACCCAATACTCTGACCAGAAGCCCAATGACTCTTATATGCTAGAAGGCTGAAAAGGCCATTACAGGTTAACCAAAAAGTCACTGAAATGTTTACATTTGACCTTGCCCTTGGGCTTACTTGCAGCTACAGAGCCTGAATATTTATTTCTCTGTATTCTGCAATCTAGAAAAAAAAAAAAATCCTTGCTTCCATCAGTCTTTTAATTGGCTTCAGCATTTCCCAGAAAGACTGCACTATGGGCTGCTCACTCCACACATCCCTGAGAGTGGCAGCTGCACGAACAACTCAGGGGAAAGCAGAGCCATCCAAACTGAGTGCCCTGGTCAGGGAATTTGCAACAACTCACCAGCTCTGTGGATTTCAGTAAAGGTTTACATCATAGGACAGAGGCAGGGAAAGGATTCAGGAGCAGAGGTTTTTAATAATTTCTTCTCTCCCAAGGCAGAATTATCAGAGACTTAGAGCAGGCGCAGCTCCAGCTAGTGTTTTTGCACATATGTAAAGGGTATTCTGTGTTCCTCTGTGAAGACTAAATTAATGCCAACATGCCAAGTCTGCAGCAGCTCTTATGGAAATGCTACAAGGAAGCAGTCCTAAACTTCAAGGACAGAGAAATCATCAGTAGCACCAAGAGACGCTCAATCAGTCATTTCAACTCCCCCTCCCCAGCTGCGATATGGTGCAAAACACTCGCGTGTTGTGCTTCTTACCAGTGTAAGAAAGAATTTTCTGTTCTGCCACACCGGGCATGGCAGCACCAGTTTGTCATTGAATGACAATGGAATTTGACAGGAATGCTGATCTGCTCTCATGGAGCCTGGCACAGGACCAGGGTGGGCCCGCTGTGTAAAGGGCACGTGGCAACAAGACGTAAGGAGAACTTAGAAAAAGTTGAAGCACAATACTAAAAACATGTAACCTGCCACCTGCATTCTTGGGGATTGGACTCACATTGGTGGATGGTGACTATTCTAGTCTCTTTTCAGTACAAAAAACACCTGGGAGAGGTCTTACTAGTTCCAAGAGGTGAAGAGATTGATCTGACACCTGGGGAGAGCATGTTCAGGTCTTCACAGCCTTCTTGAGCTGTAGGAAGCAGCCCACCCAAGGTCTAGTTTTCAGTGGTGCAACTGGACACTCAGATGAGTTTTCAAAATTATCTAGGTTCTTTTATCTAAAAATCAGATGCTGCTTCAGAGCCTCAGGTATCTGCTTAGGCTCCCTCTAAGGTCAGTGAAGAAACAGGGCAGGAGCATCCTCCATCCTCAGATTGTTGCTACACATGTATTATGACTGATCAGCACAATTTTCAAGGCACCAAATTGACTTGCAAGCCTCAGTGTCAGGGGAAGGCACATCCCACATCTTACAAGGTGCTTCAGAACACAGCTCTCAAAGTAACAATTTTTGTCCTAGCTGGAGTCTGGCCAGCTTGATGCCCTCCATATGGCAGGAAGTCCAAGGGCAAAGCGTCCTCTCCCAGGTAGCTGGTGAATTAATTGCTCTACAGAGAGAAAGTAGCATTTATTTCCTGAGGGATCCTGGGCTTTCATTCCATTCCCATAATCCCAGCATTCACACAGTCACAGAGCTTCGCACAAAAGTGACAACAGTGGTTTAAACACAGATCAGTCACCTGAATGCTTTGCCTGCCACCAATCACTGCTCTTTGTTTCACTGAAGAAAGAAGACAACTTTACAGTGAGACTTCTGGAATAAGTAGAAGTCTCACAATAATATTTTTTATTAACAGTTTCAAGATGTGATAGGAGTAAAATTTCTTCAGCATTAAAGGTGCAGAATACTCCATCCAGGAGTGGGCTGAATGGCAGGAAATACATGATGAGATAAGTCTGAGGATATTTAAAGTTAGAAGGTGCCTAATGATCACAATTATCAAGTTGGAGACAGCAGGATGGGAATGGGCAACTCAGCTAAACTGGACACCATCTGTTACCATCCATATTCTGTAAGATAAAAAGTCAACCTGATCTGCCAGGGTATTGCTAAACTAATGCACATTTGGCTCTTGAATAGCTCTTGAACATTTGAAAATAAAAATTTCTCATATTATCAGCTATTGATTGCTCCTTTCCAGAAAGTAGTTTGATATCTCAAGGCACACATCTGCTGAATTAATAGTTTAACTTCTTATATGCAATTATAGTCTCTTTACACAGGGGAAAGGCACTTTCCTAGCCCTGTATACTGAGCTCATGAAAGCCAACTATGCACAAGATTACAACAGTGTTCACTCAGCCACAGTGTCCTCCTCTTTATCTGCTTGAACCAAAACCATACCCTCTAAGCCAAAAGTATTGCTGTTGCTTTGAAAGACTCAAAATATCCATTCCATGAACCCTAATATTCATGGTTAACAGATAACTTCAGTTGTCTTTTTTAATCATTTTAGTAACTAATTCAGAGAGATACAATTAAAAGCTGAAACACACAGAGCAAGCCACTGTTACAGGATTAGAAGCTATCAAAGATACAAAATCGAAGAAGAAATCTTAAGATTTAGGTCTCTCTCCTGCTACTCATGATAGTGTGTTTGGCAACAGAAATTGCCCTGTCCTTCAAGAAGAATTCTTGTTCTTCTATCAGAAGCAGAATAGAATAAAATATCATGCAGCCCCTCTACTTTTCTAGGAACATTAATTCGAGGTCTGGCCTTGGTTTAGGACTATCCTTCGCTGTATTCCTGCATCAAGTTTTTGTTTACCTGAATGTTCTTGAAACTCCTTCACTGATTTTTTTCTTTTCTTCCATGTGATGCTATATGACCATGAACAGAGTCCATTGATATTTAAAGATCATTCTTCCTCCTCATCATTTATTACTTGTTTCTTGAAAAAAATGTATTTTTTTCTCTGTGAAGTAATGAATCCTTCACATTCCTGTAAAATAAGACAAGAGCTTCAGCAGTACTTCTGAGTGCTCCCTAAATTTCACTACCAGAACCCATATTTTATTCCTCTTCACATTAATCACCCAGCTGGTGCCCGAACACACACCGAAGAGCAAACAAGAGATATGCATCACTTCCCTGCAAGCTGCCTGCAGCTTGGATCAGCCCTCAATGTTATCTCACAAGTAACTTCTGATAAAAGAAAATTAAAACCTCCTGCCATGTTTAGCCCTACAAGTGGTGCAAACACTCCCCATTACCCTTAGTTTTACCACAGCGACCTTTGGCTATCAAAGCAGTATTGGGAGACCTTCATTCAACACTCACTACCCCAAACTATTCAAATTGTCACAAGACCCTCACAATCTATATAGATATCTCTCTCAAGACCCCTGCCTCTCGTTCAGCAGGCCTTGTAAAGGGTACTCGGTGTTTCTTCTGTGCCTTGGGCTGGGCTCTGGTGGGATCAGCTCTGTGTGGGCACAGGAAGTCCCCTCCCAAAGCAGCCCTTGCTCGTGTTGTAGCATAAAGAGCCCAGTGGCTGCTAAACAAGGAAACACAAACATCTTAGCAGTGCTTTTATTTAATTGGCTCAGAATAGCATAAACAGTCTGTGGGAACATATTTCAGGGTAAAGTTAGCAAAGCCTTCAGGCAAACTATAGCCAACAAGGGAGGAACACAGCCCCTTATCTTTGAACTGAGGGGGATAAAGCACTAGGCTAGGACATCAAATGCCCATTTTGTATTTCAGCCCTACCCTCCACAAGACAGGGTGTGGGGAATAACCTCTGCCCACTGCTAACCCATGCTGCTTGGGGCTACCAAAGCAACTGCTTTTGTGCATCTCTGCTCTGTCCCCACATCAAACAGGGGGTGTTTGGGGACTGAGAGGAAGAAGGGGCAGATTGCTGCCTCAGCACAGTGAAGGGCAATTATCACACCCAAGGGAGTATAATGATACACAATCCATTTTCCTCCAATATTTGGGGGCAAAGGAATCAGGAACAATGAATGAGAGAAAATACCATCCCCATTAATGCACACCTCAAAATTATCCGAAAGCTGCACTTGCATCTACAGAGGATAAACTAGACCTGCAATCTCTTCTAAGAGAGCAACTCCCTGGGGAGCTTTTTCTTTTGTACTCTAAGTAGGTATCTGTGGGGAGGGAACCACTCTTTCATGCCAAAATGTTTTCGTAGTATTATTTTGCAACAGTATTGCCAGGGTTACATTATTATTGTTCCCGAATTCTTCCTTTTCTCTCCTGGAATATTCCTCTGGGCAAGCTGTGGCTTACTTTGGACTTTTACAGAAGACATTCAGAGGCAGAGGAGATAAAAATCCAGTTAACTTAACAGGCAGTAAAGTGTAGCACTGAAAAACAAGCCTTAAGGAATGCAATAGTTAAGCCAGCAGAAAACAGCACTGTTTTCTGTAGCAATTTAGGACCTTCATAAAAGTCAAGGGAGTCTAATAATGTGCAGCAATAGAGAGGGATGTAAAAGCAGGACATCTCTAAGTCCTACAAATAGCCTCATCCAGCTTTGTGTTTGTAGGCAGGGTCAGCCTCCCAGGGAAGCCAATACCCAACTTCACCCACAGGCACACACCCACTAGGCAGGCTCCCGGCCCTGTGTGCTACAGTGGGATGAGCAGTGCCACCACCTTCCTGGCCCCACTCCTGCTGCCTGGATCCGAGCAGTGGAGGGGGAAAGACGTGGCTGCACAGCCAGCAGAGCAGATGAGGAACAGAGACCAGGAACTCGCTGTCCACCAAGCAGTGAGCCCGTGACATCTGCCATGTTGTGGGTAATTACAGTTGTATCCAAAGCTGGCTTCAGCTTATCCACTTGAGCAGAAAAAAGCAGGTTAGTTCATTAGTGAATAAATTTTGTAAAGCCTTCAGCTTGATTTGTGCGAGACTTCATGGTGCAAACAGGGATGATGTGGACATGCTGAGATACTTTGAAAGGACAGTAGGGGTAGGCACGGCAGTGACATTGGCTCCCACAAGCCCACCCAGACAGCCTTTACCACAAATGAAGCCGATACTGCTAGGTAAAAGCTAACTTGGACACAGATATATATGATGTGCAATCCAATACCTACACCTCAATGTAAACCAAACAGCAGAAAATCCCCATTTAGCTCCTGGTCTGTCACTGACAAGTTGAGTGTCCTTGAAAAAGTCACACCACTTTTCTAGCCCTGTTTAAACTGCAGAGCTGGGACAGGAAAGGCAGTCTGCTATAATGGGACCTTGATTTTGACTGGGATTTCTGATGGCTCAATAATCCCAATAATAAACATTTCAGAGACAGAATTACCTAGAGTCATCCTCAGGCACTTTACACATTGCATATGTATTTATTCTAATTTAGGCACCTACATGTTAACTGTAGGTGAAGGCATCACCTTGTGCTTTCATTACCCAAAGTCCAAAGAAACTGTACAACCTGAAAGCCACCTCATTGGATGAAAGAAGCTGAAATACAGAAGCTGGTAGAATGCCTTTAGCTATAAATCTGCATGGTAAAAACTGGTCTGCCTTTCCTCCAGTCCCTTCAAATTGGCTTTTATCTACATACTGAGAAACACTACTCCATACACAGTCTGAGGTAAAACATCCATGGCAGGCACTTGGAGCCTCCAGGGGCATTGATAACTGAAATAATTGGCGTATTACCACCAGAGACTTGGAAAAGTCACCTTCCAACTACAATGGGCTGCGTCTGACAAAAGTCAACCGAGGCGCATAATGTCGTTGTTGCTCATTAGCTTTCCATTAATGATAAAATTTCTGATTTCAATATTTAATACACCTCAGAGATCACAGTGCATAATTTAATGTGCAAGCAGATAATTTGCTGATCAAGGTACATGTTTCGCATTAAGGCAAATTGTAGCACACTTTGCTGATAGACGCACACACACACACACACACACAGAGGCACATATGAGCAAACTCTATCGCTCTCTTCTGCCAGCAAACCATTGTCCTCTCTGGAGTTCAGTACACAGCCGAACCCTCTACATCTCATTCCTTTTGCATGCAGTGTAAAAGCTCTGTTATCTATACCTGAGCTGTTTTCCATCTTTTCCTTGCACATACATCATTTCAGGACACTGTTGGCAATGGTAAAGTATCCCATGTTGAGGCTGCTGTGTCACATGCCTCCCAGTATTCTCTCAGCAGTTTACGGGTCTATACCTGAATCCACTCCTTGCCTGGAATTTTAGGCATGGAGAGCAGCAATTTGAGCAGGAGCTATGCTTTGGGGATTTCTACAATTCATAGTCAAGCATAAAGGCACTTGGGTAAACAGTAGATACAAATTTCAAACTGGTATATCCAAGACTTTGTGGAAATGGACATGAGCATCACTGGAGAGTTTGACTAGGACAGAATTCCAGGTAAAAACCAGAGACAGCAATTCAAAACCCTCTCTTTGCTCCAGGGAGCAGCAAAACCCAGGTAGCAAACCTCACAATAACTCAAAAACTAGAAGGGTAATTTTTCACTTTCCTGCTCTATTAATTCACATGCCTTATTTTTAGGGTGAGGAAAGAACTCAGTCAATGGACAAGTGCTCCTCACCACTCAACAAAATGCAGGGGAAGGGAGCAGGCTGGGGCAGCTGCTCCTGAGTTATAGCCCAGGAGCCTTTCAATAGATCTCACTACTATTATCTGGGCTATACTGCTACAACTGCTGCTGACTGGGGTGATAAACATCCAAACCAATTTTATTTACACTGTAAAAATTGCCACTGTAAGAATATCAGCAAGCTCTGGAAGTCCAAATAAAAGGCTAGGTTATTCCTGGAGATAGCATCCCTCCCTCTAAAAACAAGGAATAGACATCATAAGGTTTATGCTGAAACCATTCTGCGACATTTTGCCAGATCACTGCCCATTAACATGCAGCTAAGCCCCTGTGAACCACTTAGCAAATTTTCCCCCAAGTATGAATTTGTCAAGATTTCTCAAGCCCTCTGTATGCCTGACATCCCAGAAGGTACCAGCAACTTGAAGAGGTTTTTATATTTCCTCTCTATCTTCAAGCTCAGTCAAATTAATAGGAATATATTGGCTCAGCCAATCACACTGGCAGAAATTGAGCTGGCTATTAGTGATTTTAAACAGAAGCAGCCCCTGGGCTAGAAGAGCTCCCAGTGGAGGACTGCTCCAAGTTTTAGCAAAAGCCAAACTTCTTGTAAACGTTTCACAAACCTTTTTTTTCTAACCCTTTCACTGCCAATTCCCCTCCAAATGCTCTCTGTGGGCAGCAGTATGCCTTACCTGTTGTCTGTGTGCTAAGTGACTCATCTCACAGAATCACAGTCAAATTGTCCCTTTTCCTTCTTTCTGTTAAGATATTTGGGACACTTTTCTCTCCTGAGGATAGCTGTAACTGAATGTTCTTCACACATGATTTCATGTGACTATTAATCATGACAGGCTTTGTCCTTTTATTACCACACCAGTTAAACTTACTCTCCTCTCAAAGCCAAAGAAAGGCAACCTGTGTTTAGGAAAAGAGAGGAGACCCTGGCCATTCAGCAAGTATAAGAATAAACAAAGGAGCGGGAATCCAGCTCCAAAACCCACTGACAGGTTTTCAAAAGCTCACTAGTCTGGGTATTTCCTTTGTTTGCCATCTAATTTTGGGTCAGATTAGGGGAAGACATCTGTTGTTCTTTGTTCCACCTGCTGAATTTAAAATGCTGACGGTGCCGGGAAGCTGGGCCCAGGCTCCCCCACACCCTGCCAGCAGAGCATCCCACCCACCATATTACAAAGTCAGGTCCTTGAGTGTGGCCCTCCCCCTCCCTCTCCTCCCAGTGCCTCCTGAGGATTTTGCTGTGGCATGACATCTCTGTGACACCAGACAGAGTATGTTCCTGCTCTGCCTGGTTATTCCTGGGGGGTGAGAATCCTCCCTGTCATGCTCTGACTGCTCGGGGTCAGGAGTTTCTCTCTTACTAGTAGTGCATTAACACAACGGTTGTTTTTTTCTAAAGTAAGACTACAGGCAATGCTCCTATAGCAGGGGATCCTCCCATACACCTGGACACTCATTTATTTGTGTAGGTCATGCACCCAGATTCAGCTGCCACAGAAGGAAACATGCCTAGAATAGCATATGCCTTGCAACCTAGGGTGGAAGAGACAGGGAGGCACAAATTTACATGTGAAGGCAGAGCTTGGTAGAGCACTCCAGGCACACACACGTTTCTTTCCTGCAAAAATAGCAAGACTAGAAAGTCCATAGATCCCAACTCTTCCCTGAGTTTCCTGCACTCAACCATTATAGCTGCAGAGGCAACAATCCTTACCTACTTCAGGAGTGGTGAAGGGGTTCTGATAAGCTCAGCTACACTTCAGAGCAGTGCATCTCCTGCTTGTCTGTAATATATCACAAGGATATTTTCCTCTAGCACACTTCGAGAACTGATGGAGGTACCCGCATTAAGAGCTTCAGCTCCCTCTACCCTCTGCAGACTGAGGTTTGCTCCAGCCCAGTAAATCCCATGGATAGATGTGCTACCTTCTTCCCACACCTTGCACAACTAAAAGAACCTCTCTCATTTATTACTAGTGACTCTATGTCCCTCTTACTAGGATGATAGAATCAGAAAAGTAACTGTCCCACTACAGCCATCAAGTTCTCAAAAACCAAAGTCCAGGCAAATATTCAGGCATCTACCCTCCATTCAGTCAGCAGCAGACTCTTGTTCCTACAGGAGACGAAGGGCAGGGAAGCACAACACTGTAACCACCCATCATTCTGAGCCATCCCTCCTTCCAGCGGTGCCAGCTTAAGTTCAGTGTTTTGCAGGTGTCTGTACAGCAGCAGTCTTCCAACTAAGCCACTCTGCAAACCTCTTAAAGTCAGAGATTTTAGGTTTTGAAACCTTAAACGCAAAAAGTGCACTTCACAACAGCTCCTGTGGGTATTATAAGGAGCAAAAAATGCTTTTAAGCGCTCTTAAGAGAGAAGAAAATGACAATGAAATTGAGGGGAAATGGAGAAAAGGATAATCACACCACAAGTTGCTGCTCTCATCTCCCAGCTACTTCCAAGGCAGCAAGAACCCAGGCAGCCGGCAACAGCTGCCACCCTATTAAACTTAACAATTTACAGGTGCTCGGAGGGAGCACTTGCGTGCAATTAGCCGAGCAAATTCACTTACTTCAAGATGCAGAGCCTCCTCGGCTGCTGCAGTTTGGCTGTGCTCTGCCAAGTAGAGGACTGCCGAGTTCCTCCCAACAAGGGGCTGGCGTGCAGATGCTCAGTGAGCTGGGAAAGCCTTGCTGCCCACCAGGATCCTGCAAGGGATTACAGGTGTATGGGAACCTATAATTGGCTTTCCTCACTCTGCAGCTGCTCTCTGCCTGTGGAGGGGACCGGTGCAGTCCATTAGGCCTGTAGGAAAAACACCATCCCTGCAGCTGGGCAAGGAACCTGCTCCCACTCCGACCTTCAACCCCACAGCCTTCCATCTCGCCATCTTTTTCCATGCCTATAGTAATAGCCTCTGTGTGCTTCTATTACTTGGCAAAAATGTTAATCAATACCAATAAACGTTGTTTAGCCAAGCCACAGCTACAGTGAGGCCACATATTATCAATTCTTTGACCATTCGAGCTGGAAAGAAACACAGATAGTTTGCTGAACACGGTCCTCTGCAACTCAGTGGAACTACTTGCATTTAGTGCTTCCTGATGAAACTCCATCTGAGTGATTTAGGAATCAGGCAAAAAAAAACCTGGGATGATTGTTTCCACTGTGGAATAAATAAATAAGAACACTTCATTATATGGTGTCTCTCTTTGTGCTGTTCTTTCTCTTCCAGTTAATCTCATTATTACAAATTAGGGAGTTTCTCTTGCAGTTTAAAAGGTGTACTCTAACACATACAAAGGAAATAAACAAAGTGTTTTGCTTCAGATCTCAGCTGCAGTCAATTTACTCTTTGAGCCTCTTAACTTAAAAACCATAAGACTTTGGTGTCTTTGTCTGAATCAAAGTAATAGATAGAAATAGCCCCTGCTTGCATCCACTCAAATTCAGTAACACCACTGCTCTCATTTTGCAGTGACCTGAAAATACTTCTGTATTCTCTTTGTTTCTACCCGCTTCCTTATTCCCATCTTCCAATTAAACAGCAGAAAAATTCAAAGTACCTTCTAATTGAGGGTAATCCAAAATGAAAGCTGACTTGAAGGCTGAAATTAAAGAGCTGAATAGGACATTTTTACTTACACCAAACAGTCCCACGATACTATCTAGGAGAGAACGATGCCTTTCCTCCATAAAAGCCAGGGTCATACTTTCTGTATAGGAATACAAAGCCACAGAGCTCAGTACAATAAAAAATGTTGGAGTATATAATCCTCAGCTACTGCAAACTGGCATCCTGCTCTTTGGTTTATGCTCAGTGACAATATTCCCAGTGCCCAGAAGTGTCCTTTTCCTCTGAGTATTCCTCAGGTTGGGCAAGAGTGGCACCTGAGAGTAAGATGAGAGGGACTGATGTTAGAAACGCCTTGCCAAATCAATATTTTATTTAACGTGATAATTACAACAAATACCACAGAGAAACCAGCCTGGAAGCACTTAAATTTAATGTTTAAAATTGTCAGCACTCAGGGAACTGGCTATGATGCACGTGTAGGAGGAGCCTGGTTCTTTGTCTCTGTGCAGTGGTGATTGCCTCAAGGAACAGTAGGTCCCAAGGGCAAATACCTCTCTGAAGCCACCAGGGACATGGGCTGTTAACAACAGCAGAACCCCCCACCGATCCACAAAGGGCCAAAATTAAGAATTTCATCTACCTGAACTCCTACAAACTGTGAAGACGATGACGACCAAGACCTATATAAGTAGGTGCCTTCAATAGACTCCTGAAGCCACTGGATGGATCCAGGTGCATGGGAACTGCTAAATTTAGCAGTAATGCTGCGTGGCTGTGGAATAACAGGAGAGCAACAAAGAGTTAAGAATTTTGCCCTTTCTGCTTTGACTTGCTCAAAGAATTTTGGACTGCTTTAGCCATGGCAAGCGGTCAGTCACATACTGCAAGAGCACCTTCCTGTGTTCCAGCTCTATTCATTATGAGATCCAAAAATCAGATGATGATTTCTCATATTGTAACTCTTAACTGAGTGGTAACCCTGCAGCTTCACCTCCTGTTTTCATTCCAGCTGCTGTTTATTGCCAGAATACCAGCGAAAATCCCTTGCTTTATGACACACCAATTCATGCCTAGATTAAGCCTTAGGCCTTCTGAGGTATTACAGAAAGATAAGATCCACTGAGAAATGTGTAGGCTTAGTCACCCAATAAACAACCTTTTTACCAGCTGGGCATCATGCCCTTATCAGATTGTGCCTTATGCATTGTATTCCCTAGTCTGCAAGTGCTTTTCTGGGATCAATTAGAAGCAGCATTAGAGGCAAGAAAAAATCCTTACTGAGGAATTTCACCACTAGAAGGATTTCTTGGCTGCAAACCAGCTAGGTTGTTAAAAACTGCTTCAAGGAGAGCAGCAACTCGTATTATTTGAGCAGACATCCTCCTAAACTCAACTGGGCACTGCAGTTTATTCCAGGGCACTCAATCCATGATACAACTTCTGTGCAAATAGCGGAGAGCCAGGAGAGGGTGCTCAACAATAAGCAGAAGATCCTGTACACTGATCAGGCCCTGGCAACAGGGACCCTCGCACACAGCCACTGACATGGAATTGCGAGAAACAACATGAAGAACAGCGGACTTCTTAATTAATATTTTAACATTTCCAAAGAAATTTTAATCTAGCTCTTTAAAAAAACCTATTTTTGAATACAGACAGGTCCACTGGATAAGTTTTTAAAAACGTGGGATTCTGCCTGCTGGACTTTAAGCATAAAGAATTAAGATTTCATCCAAATCCTGTGTGTCCTGGCAGCAAAGGCTATGAAAGTCTCCAGTCAGTCCACAGAAAACATCAAGCATGGAGATCTTGAGGAATCTGAACTAGTGGAATTCGTGCTTAACTTGCTTGGACAAAAATATTATGTCCTAATGCCCAAAAGTACTGAGACGCTCAAGGGTTTTGGTCAAGCAAAGTTTTCACTGCTTTTCTTTTTCCAATTTTGAACAAATGGATGCTAACTGGAATAAATCTATGGTTTTCAACATTTGATAAATAAGGTGGTACTTTTTCAGTATTGAAAATATCACCTTTTCATAGGGAGTTTTTAAAGTAGAGAAAAAAACCCCCAAATATTGCTTTTGACATTGAAATTTCCAATTAGAAGTAATTATGACTATTATAGTCACTGTCTTTAACAATTATTCTTCAGCAAGAAAGGCAGAGCCTTAGGTGTCCACACAGCTCCTGCAGGAGGCAGGCAGGAACCAGGACTCCAGGTAAAGGTTATATCTCTGCAATGTTGATCTGTGAGGTTGAGCAGGGATGGGAAACTGGAGCTATGGGTTTACTAATGACACATCCTTTATCTTGCTAACTGCAATGGTTATTTTGCAGTCTGTGTTGTTTCTAGCACAAAAAGCTACACGGGATTACATTTGCCATAGCAGAATAAGAAGGGGATAAAAATAACAAAGGAGGTGTGAATTTATCAGTTAAATTTGAAGCAGGACTTTTTCATGTAGTCTGCTGTCACAGCTGCCTAAATTGGAAAACGGTGAAAATTCAGGCTCTCTGGACTGAGTAAATTACTATAATTTGGATTTAAATGACATAGGAATCAAAAGTTGACTCTATTTTCTGATTCTATAGCTCTGCTTTCCCTCATTGTTTCTTCTTGAGCCTCCTACTGTTTATAAAATTGAAAAATCAAGCTGAGCTGAATGTCCAAGGTCTTCACTACGATTGAATCTCTCTTTCTGTGCACGTGATTGACAGCAACAGAAAAGAATGTTTTCCTTAGCTAACAAACACTCACTTTGGCTTCATTTCATCTGCCTTTGCATGGAATCATTCAGCCCTTGAAAAGAACACCACTGGGAATGACCTACTTGTTGGTAACCTCCTAGTAACTCAGACAGATATTCAAACCAGTCCTGCCAGATAAATGATGGAAGAGCTTCATCCACGATACTTGCAAGATAGCCTTCTGTACCTCTGGAAAATGGCAAAACCTATTTGGCAAAATCCCTGTGCGAGGTTAAAGGTCCTTGCTCACTTTATTGTCTGTGCAGGGGATAAGGCTGATCTACACAGACATTGTTCCCAACAGCAGTTTTAAGTCACTGTAATTTTCAAGCCCTCTGTGGCATTATCACTGTTTTATTTGCATGTGTGGAAGAGGAGAGTCAGATAATATTCATGCACTGAACAGCATCCACCTTCACAGAATCTCATCTAATGGCTTTTGAAGCCAGATACTGCAAAAGCTTGTGTCTGTACCAGACTATTTTAAACAGCATAAATAAGATCCAGAAGTGAGACAAGTTCCTATTACATATGCTAACCAACCAGCTAAGGGTAAAAAAACAAAGATAAAACCAAAAACCTAACACAAAAAAACCCCCAACCAACCCCAAACTCCAAAACCCAAGAATACTGCATTCTCTTTAGTCTCTATCATTTTTACTTAAGGGATCTCAGCTGATATTACTGCTTAGTGCTTTAGGAAATCTGGCTGTTTAAACCTTTACATATGAACTCCCTCATACATGCTGAAATATATCCCTATAAAGCTACTAGTGGTGGAGTGAAAGGCTGATTTCCACAGAGAAACATTATTATGCCTTATTCAGAGATAACAGAGATATCTCTGGGCTAACAGTGCATACAAGGCAGCAAAATTATACTCGAAAGCAAGGGAGGCAGAGCTCCCTTTGCTTTGGCAGCCCACTGCCCAGGCAGAGGACTTGCGAATTCTGAGGAAGAGGGAACTGAAGGCCAACCACCCATTTTTTTTCTCTAAAGAGCACCCAGAAATAATTTGGTTCCAAGTGCAGTCAGTGCTTGAGGAAAGCTGGAGAAGATAAGGGAAAGATTAATGCCAAGGCTGTATTTCAGCACCTGCTCTTGTTTTGTTTCAGGTGTGTTTTACTGTGCCAAATGTTATGGTGTGAGAAAGTCCGTGAGAACACAAGGCCAAACAAGGTCAGAAAAGTGAAAGCACAGAGTGTAATTTTTGAGTTGGGGAGAGTAAGCAATACACAGTGTGAACACAAAAAATACTGACAGGGAAAGATGGTGGTGGTAAGACAAGAAGACTCAGGCATTGGAAACTCCGCAACATCATGATTCAACCCTGGTCCAAGGAGAAATGGAAGATGATGTCCCCATCCTATGGCTTGGCCAGTAAAGACTTTGGATGTTTAATTGGAGTAGTGAATGGGTTAATGTTCAGACTGTTAGCTGAATAGTTTTATTAGGTGCATTAGCCTATAAGGAATGCTTTATACTTTTCACTTATGTATATCCTGTATATACTCAGAGTAACCCAGACAATTATGACACATGTAAGAGAACTACATACAAGTACAGCGGAAAAGTCACAAAAATATGCTAGACTAATAAATAGCACATTCTAGATTTCTTGCTAATCTTCAGATTTAATCAGATAGCAACTAGTTAGCTCTGTGTTTTCTCCATGGCATAAGGCTGGAGCAGTAGTAGATGGATATTTGCCATCTGTTCTCAAAATCTCTGAAGATCATCTTGAATACTCAGGTCAACAGGATCCTTACCTGGTTGCTAATGTTGACAACCACAGCTCTTTGATGCAGAGCTGTAATTGAATTAGATGCTTCAGCAGTCACTGATTCATCATTTTAGTACTCAGGGCAACTCAGATGAAAAATCTGCATGTTTCCAGTCCTTCAGAGTTGGCCTTACTAGGACAAGGATTCTGTCCATCCCAGAAGCTATTAAAGATACAAACATCAGGGCACTGAATCATTTTTATGTGACTGCTGGAACACCAGCCTGAATTAAGGCTGTATTTACATAAATCAGTGTGGTAATGGTCTTCTCCACCATTTTTTTTTTTTAGTTAAAAAAAGAGAGAGGGAGTGAAGGAATGAAGAGAGATGTTGAAAAAGGATAGGAACAGCAGTGACATTCAATGGAATAATTTTGCACTGCTACAAATCAGTGTCTAACCACTAATGACAAGCTATAGATATATATACAAACAGCCCTAATAAAAAAAAAAAACTCTCAACTCTACTCCAATCACAGTAAAACATTCAATACCCAGTGCCATCAATTCAATCATAAAAGCTTTCAGCCTTAATTTGTAATGCTGGACTCATTACTCATAAGTGCTCTGCTCTTATAATTGTGTTTCTGGGGTAGCTTTTAGGTTTGGTCACATCATGGCCAGGTCCCTCAAAGACGACTCAAAGATCAAACTGAGGGTGAAATTTTCTCTCTTTTTCTTTTTACATATGCTAAAAAAAATATCCAGAATTGGGCTTGCTCTTGCTTCTTTTTGAAGGCAGGATAGTCTCCAGCAGTCCCACCTGGGAACAATCAAATCCCAGCCACCAAAACTCCCCACTTAGGTATCTGAAAGCAGATGCGCTGGGCACCGAGCCATTTCCAAGTCTGGCCCACCACCAACTGCAGGGCTATTCATGGCAATATGATTCATAACAATAAACGTTTTTGAAGTGCTTCTCATTAAATTATCCGCACAAGCTGATGGTAATTCCTCCGTGATGTGGAACAAGGCTTTGCAATGCTGGGAGCCCGCTAAGTGCGGTGCAGAGGAACACGCAGGCTTCACACAGATTTTTGTGGCAAACTGCATGCCTCGTTTCCCACAGCAAGACACTGAGACAGCTCGTGAGAACCGTGAGTCTGGGGGCTGAGGTACAGGATCATTTCTCTGAACTTGTACCTAAAATTCTGCCCCTTCTCTGCATGATTTTCTGTGAAAACAGAAAAAAAAAACTCCAGCAAACATTAGGCTCCTAAATCCCTCTGGTTTTGGCATTTTCAGTGAGAAACAACAAGGAAGACATTATTTGCCACAGGCTCATGGAAATGAAGTGCGGAATGCCTGCCCCCTCCATCACGCCTTAGTCCTCTGCACTCAATAAAGCCCTATTTCAAGATCTTGCTACAGACATAAATGCTCAGTCTCATAGCATCTTTAGAGGGGTGTGTAATGATATATGTTCACATGAAAACCTCTAAATTCCTCGACTGCAAGGAGTTTTATAGCTTGCAAGTATGGTGCTATTATACACTGCATGTCATACCAGGATACCAGAGTTTGAAGTGTTGCTACCAGCCTCGTCTAGGATAAACTTATCGGCCCTTAATCTGGTTCCCCCACGAGGAGCCCTACTGTCATGTCCACATGTAATCAGACCTGTGCAGCTGCCTACATGTTCTTTTTAATTGGATTGAAGTTAATCACAGTAGGATTAATTTGAAGAGATCAAGGAAACAGAGTGATATTTTGTGGAAAGCAGATGGTTTCTTCTGGATGGAATAAAGCTCTGAAAGCCATAGAAGGTGTTTAACTTCTCAGGTTTACCAAGATTAAAAGCTCAGGGATTCTGTAACTTAAATATAATATATTTAATCACATTTATGTCATGCCAGTGAAAGAAACCTTTGGAAACTGTGTGGTTCTCAAAAGGAAGGGGCTTACTGACAGATACTGGCATCTGATAATCATCCAGCACTCCTCTGAATGGAGAAATGAAAACATGTGTCCAACACTGGCATAATTATTCCCAAGCAAACTAAAGTTCAGCACTACTGTTTTCATGAGAACCTAGGGCATCCTGCCTCTCCAAATGGCATAACACATGTCACTGTTAAAAATTAACCATAATAAATAGACTGGTAGTTCAGCACCGACTTTTCTCAGAGTTTTTGTTGAGGAATCCTGTATCAAAGCACAGAGTAAGTATACATTAGGCAACTAAAACTTAACCACCTAACATCTTGGGCACTTTTAAAAATCTGGACTTGAAAAAGTTAAAACACACTTGAATCTTTTCAATAACAAGCTGCAATTCTTTTTCCATCCCTTACACATGCATGTAAAATACATTGGCGCATTCCCATGCTCAAACACACACTGACATCCTGATTTCTCTACAAGCTCAGACCTTGCTGAAGCACCACAATTTGCATAATTTGTATGTGACATACACATTAAGCAGGAAAGAAGCATCTCACTACAATGAGGATGTAAACTAGATGAAACTGAGCCAGGAATAGCCAGAGCAGGTCTGCATAGCAAGGGAAATGGCAGTCTAAAGAAAACACATGCAAGTGTGCCCCTCAGACTTCAGAAAGGGGAAAGCTTTCCAAACTTTCTTTTCCAAGAGCACAGAAGAGCAATGATTACTCAGCTAGATTTTCCCCTTGAAAACAGAATCTTGACTTACTTGAGAAGTCTGCCCACTCTAATCCTATCCAATTATCTTGTGTAGGGATATTAAATAACATGCATTGCTAATATTAGCAGGGTCAGAATACCATTAGGGTGAAATGCATTCCCTCATCCAAAACTTCTAATCAGAGCTTCCATAAGATACAAGAAACTTTCCTACAGATGTGTCCCCTCATCTTTCACTTACATTAAGCACTACAGCCTTCATTATCATAGTAGATAAGAGCCTCACAAATGACCACAATTTTACTTTCACAAAAAAAAATAAAAGGCATGAGGTCAGTAGTCAGTATTCCCTATTTAGTGCCAAGAAATAGAGCTGAAATGCTGGTGCCAGAGCACATCCTCACCTCTTTCTGTGCTTCCAAAATAGAGGAAGGTGGAAGAACAACAGACTCTGGAAAAGGTAAATGGAAAGTCACCTGCAGAGAGGGTGGCACAGCATTAAAACTAACAGGTTACTTCTGTACACCCAAGGGTTTGCAGTGCACACCCTACTTGAAACTTTTCACAGAGAATGGTACAAGAAGAATGAAATCATTAAGATGCAAGGTAATCTGCTTTAAACATAACATAACTATTCCTTTGCTATAAGCATGTCTCATTTAAACCCCGGGGTCTAGTTCTCCTCCCATTATATGCATTTATTAAACATTTCATAATCTGCTAGTGCTGAGAGGCAATTTAGGGCAGGACCTCATAGTGATTATCACTTAGTGCAAAGGAGCTTATTACTTTACACCCACACTCCAGAGCAGTCACTAGAGACATGCCAGAATTTGTATCTGCTGAAAGTAAAGCTTAGTTATAGATATTAATAGATACACAATCATATTTTCCGGTTAGATTTATGTAACTACAAACTTGTTCTATGGTATAAAGTTTTGCTTTTCATCGTGTAATTAAAGGTGATATACATGAAGCTGAAGGTAGTAACAAAATTTTATATGTTACCTTTTTGACACGCTAAGGGATGTGCTGCTAAAGCTAAGTATATTTACTCTACAATTGTTATAAATTCTGCAGGAAAACCTTTGGTTATATGACTGTTAAATTACAAATTTGAAAAAGAATAATTAGGTGGTTACCTTGTAACTAAAACATAATTATACGGCGAGTATAGAGATCACTTTGGGTTTATCCCACAAATGACAGCCCTTCAACTCACAGTGCTTAATTAATTAAAATGGGGGTTCTAGGATCAGCAGCTAAAAAACAAGGCACTTCCACTTGGCCCTGGACACAAACAGCGACTTCAGCTGCGAGCAAAAATCCTGTCACTCCCACCTCCTCTTCTCATAAGACTGCAAGCTCTCTGGGACAGAGTGCAGTGTGGTATATACCTACACTTTGCACAGCTCAAAATCTGAGGAGCCTGTAAACTGGCAGTTAAAATTTCCTGGAATGGTACCTTTCCATATTTATGATTTCTTCTAAAATTATGGCCTACAAAATGTACCATTCCTTGTAAGCTGAAACAAGCTGGAGCTGCTACTAATGATGGTAGTAGAGAGGCTTTCTCAGCAGATCTGCTTCTAGTCAGGCTGCAAAATCTCTCAGGGGAGGATGAAAGAGTTAATTAGAAAAGAAGGATCAGAGTGAAAAAAAATAAGTAGAGTATAAATGAGTGATTAGGGGAAAAAACGAGAGATCAGTTTTATAAAGGGAATTGTATTTAAATGCCAACTTCTTCCAGCTGCCTGCATAATTCATGTAATACCTCTAGCCCATACATGTCAGTTGATATCTGTACCTGTTTGAGAACATTAATCACACACCTGAAAAGCCAGTTATTGTATTAAAAAAAAGAATGGATAGATAATGAAAATAACAGGTACTGAGCAGGAAGAACATTGACTTTGATGCCAAGACACCACAGACATAGGTGGATGGAGAATATGACCTTCACTGTGTATCAGAAACAAGGAGTATCATTTTAGAGGATGTTATTTTACTGTGAAAAACTGAAATTAGTCAAATATAGCTTCTGGGAAAATTTTTTGTCTAATTTCACTTTTAAAAAATAAAAAACTAATTTGAAATTAATAACTTTTCAAAGTTGATTTTCCTGAGAAAAAAATCAGAGTACTTTCAAAAAGGAAGTTTTTGAACATGACATGAAAATAAGGCATCCATTGCAATTACAAGAAAAAAAACCAATTGAAAACGTCCTTTTGATTTCTCAAAAGCTGGAAGAAAACCTTTATGTAGAACCAAAAAAAAAAATCCCACTGAATTCAATGAACATTAAGTCACACCTTTTGGGACAGTCCTTGTATTCTAAGTCCTTCTACACACACAGATGAGAAAAGAAGATAAAAATTATCTCTGTTGTATTGCCAGCTTCTTACTATCCACAGCATTCCCATTTCATTTGTCAAATGCATGAGTTAGGATGGTTGGCAGCTACAAGTAGTGCCAGACCCTGAGCTGCATACACTGTCTGCAGCTTGGCAGTGGACACGTGGCCTGGATACCCTGGGATGCTCCAGCCAGAGGTTGTAGCCACTGTTCTCAGAGGGTGCAGCTTGTCCTGCAGCACCCCAATCTGCTCATCAGTGCTCATCAGTGCTCATAACTTGAATGCGCAGGAGAAAAACCAGCTCAGTCATGTCTTGCATTGTACATGGTTCCAGCATGGGTGGTTCTAAGCTAACAGACTTGGGGCTTCCTTTGCTGGAGACTGAATGTTTTCCCCAGAAATGCAAAAAAATACATGTTGAATTCTGCCTCCTTAGCAAGCACCAGTTGACCAAACTTGGCTTCCCCTTCCAGGCCACTTCCCATCTGCCATCACTTCTCCTATGAGGACCTTTCAGTGTACATCATTCCCTATTCTCCCTGCTGCATTTACCTCCTCGAGCTGGGAATACTCAGAAGCAGGTGTATTTCACGGAGCTCTGTCCTTGCTCAGCTGCTTGTACAATTTGCCCTGTCTCCTGTCCCCTGCATGATGAGCACCAGGACCTCTGTACAAGAGCAAATACGATAGGACAGAGTAAGAACATTTAGTAGTCAGTTCTGCAAGCTGCAACAAGTTGCTTCCCCTTGATTGCTCCTTTTGTGTTAAGAGCTTGTCCTTCACACATCTCCGACAGCAGAGAAATTCGCAGCTAATCAGTGTGCTAATGAAACAGTTGTTCTGTTAATAAAAATTTTTAGAAACTGGCAAAGAAAGAGGCAGCTTTACAAATGAGCTTTCCTCTTCAGCTAGGGCTGCCATTCAACTCAAGAGCCAAAAAACAGCACTTCAGCAGTGCTTAAGCTTTACTACTTCAACAGTTCACTTCTTTCTCCCCGGGATCATAAACCAATTAGAAACATTACAGGAATTTACCACGAACAACCAAATCAATCCTACGGCTATTACTATAATAAAAGTCACACCTGAGCAGTTCAAGCCCCAGCTGGGAACGGAGGCTGCTGTGCCATGGACTGCCAGCACACAGCAAGGGTCCCCACTTCT
The DNA here is from genome assembly GCA_013400235.1 of Oriolus oriolus. NCBI lineage: Eukaryota > Metazoa > Chordata > Aves > Passeriformes > Corvidae > Oriolus > Oriolus oriolus. The sequence goes on along the minus strand of VXBT01012375.1, from coordinate 331,928 downwards.
GACAGTGACAGTCCACACCTGGGTGGGGACTCACCTGTGCATGGCGGTGCTGGCCACGGAGCCCCCACGCCAGGATGCAGGGCAGCCACATCACACAGCGTCTCTGCCAGCCCATCCAAGGCAGTGCTGGACATGCAGTACCCCTGCTTGGGGTGCTCGTATTTTCAGCCTCCCAAGCAGGAACGGGGTCCTTCAAGCAATTTCTGTCAGTGCTGACACGAAACTCATCACAGCCACAGGTATGAGGCAGCAAAGACAACAAGGGAGAAATGAAATTGAAGAATATGCATTTGCACTGTGGCTGCAAAGTCCCTGGTGATTCCCTGAAGAAATGAAGCTCCAGAGATGGGAATTTCTCCCTTGTCTACAGATGAGAAAATTATTTTGGAGAATATCACAGCTGCACAGAGCCCAGCATCTTAATATTTAAAACCACAGGTGAGTAAGGGAGAAGCAAAAAGAAGGATGGAAAACCAGGAAATGAAAAGGCTGAGTAACCACAGAGAAAACAAAGGGAAGATGAGGGCAGCAAAAAAGCTGACAATCAGTTTACGCCAAAGTGATTATCAGTGACTCTCTCATTATTTTTTAGGGGATTGGGGATTGTTTAAAATCTATTGCCTTGTTGTTGGCCTCCTTTTTTTTTTTTTTTTTTTCATGAGAAGGTGTCAACACACTGGCAAGAAGTTTTGTTTTGCTAATACCTCAGAAATTTCCTACATCTTCCTGCCCTTGATGCCAGAGAGCCCTTGGGCACTGACAGAAAAGCCTATCTTTGTCCCACAAAGCAAAGCTCTCTCATTGCCAGCACGGCTCCAGTGAAATCTCTCTGTGCTATAGCACTTGGCCAGGACACTCCGGCCACCTGGCCAGCAAGATTTGCTGAGACTTTGACACGTGTGGTATGTCAGCCTCAGACAGCATGCGAGCAGGACCAGGGAAATCCTATTCCCTGCCTGGCTCCTTTGACAGCTACTCATGAAGCATTTAGTAATCAAGGGACTACATGTCCTACCAAAGTCCTTTGGCAAAGAAAAACAGAATTTGTACTTGGTATTATTTCTGAGGTGAAGTTATAAGCTGCTTTTGTGCAGTATTAAGTAAATAGTTAAGGACAAAGCAGTTTTTAACAAAAAGAGGTAGTGAGATACTCACGGATTAGTTTTGCACTTCAGCAAGCCTCAAAGAATTGTCTCTAATATCTCCCCATTCTCAGGATGTAGCTTTTTCTTTTCAGTGAGCCTGTCACCTCCTGTCAGCATCCCCTCTGCCTTCCTTCATCCTCTTAATTAATGACTGCGAGCTCTGCCTTTGTTCTCTCCATTCGGCTTTAAGCTAGAGAAATTAAATCGAAGGAATCCTCCAGAAGGCTTTGTACCTGCACATGAAGGTGTCATAAATAGCTTGTTAATGATTTGAGAAGTGACTAATAAGTAGCTACATTGGGTAACCTTTCAGCATGCTGCATAATTTGCTAAAAACCTAATCATTTTAATAGGGCAGAGTTTAGTACCAGTATGGAACCGGGCAAATTGAAACTCATACCAGCAGTGTTGTTCCCGAGGCTTCCTCCCAGATGTCAGTTCTGGGGCAGAGCCAAAAATTAGGGTCAAATTAACTCAAGGGCCAAAGCCTAAGGCAGATGTTAGGCCTAAACTCGTTAAGTTTCCTTAGTAGAAAACCCTGTAAATAAACCAATCCAGGCCAAATTCTTCAGGTAAAAAAAAAATTCATGCTCAAGGAATAAGCCCTGCTGTGGTTTAAGCCCAGCTGGAGATAAAACACCACACAGCCACTCGCTCAGCCCTCCTTCCCTTCACCCCCACTCTGGTGGAATGGGAAGGAGGATCAAAACTTGTAGGTCAAGATAAGAACAGTTTAATGGCTGAAAAGAAAGTAAAATGCAATAATAATGGTAAATAATGATAATAAAAAGGGGAAAAAACCCTAAGTGATGCACAACACAATTTCTTACCACCCACTGACTGATGACAGATCCCCCTTCTCAAACCCGGATCGGCCACACTTCCAGGTAACTCCCCCCAGTTCATGTGCTGTGCATGACATTCTATGGTGTAGAATATCCTTTTGGTCAGTTTGGGTCACCTGTCCTGGACATGCTCCCTCCCAGTTTCTTTTGCAAACCTCCTCACAGGCAGAGCATGAGACAAGGAAACAAAAAATCCTTGACTTAGGACAAACATGACTTAGCAAAACCCCATAGTATCAACACCATTGACATTCCGAATCCAAAACATGGCCCTACAACAGCTCCTGAGAAGAAATTATCGCAGCTGAAACCGGGACACCTCCATAACTAATAACTCCAATAAAAATTAATTCCTCAATTTTGTGCACCTATTCTGTCATTAAAACCACATTTCTAATCTTGGTTTGCTTGCAGCAGGTGCAACATCATAGCAGTGCACTGGAAAGTTATCACATACTTTATATTCTAGCTGTTTCTGCCAATAAACCACAAAACTTTGAAACTTGAGCAATGACAAGACCTTGATGTGCTTACTGTTCACATCCACGGCTGATTTTCAGAACCGAAGATTAAGGCAAAAACATAATTAAGCAAATAATAAAAAATTAACAAAATTACTTGTTTGCAGAAGATATATCCCTACACCCACATTCCTCAAACACATTCATATCTCATGCCTAAGGGGAATACATGTATTAACAGAAGCTTGATTTTTATCAATTTTGTGCATTAATGGGGACTGAAAAATGTGCTACTATGACTGGCCACGTCCCAATTTGGGACTTAGTGAGACTACAGTTGCACCAGTGTGTGGTTCCAATTGCTTCTGGCAGGAAAGTGCCCAGCATTAATTGTTAACTAATAATAAATAACTCTGGCATTGACCCACAAATTTGGTAAGATTTTGGGATGCTCATGTCTAAATCTGACTCTATGTAGAAGTAACAGAAATACTCTATGAAGAATGAGCCCACTGAGAGCTCTGTGCCCATATCATTGACAGATATGACATTGTGAACAAAATAAAATGTTCCTATGACTAGTGACAAGAAATCAGAGTGCTTCTCTTTCCAGACAGGCCAAGAAAAGGGTTTTTTTCAACCACAACTGCAGATTTCACAGTATCAGCAAGCATGTCACAAATCCTTACCCTGAACCAGACTGCTTGCTCCGAATCTGTCTAAGAATCTGTGACGAAAAAAATAAATTTTTCCTTTTGAAACGGTTACTCATTTTGAAATATCCTTGAAATTTTCTTCTTTTCAAATATTTCAAAAGTCTTATTCAAAACAACGTAGTTCAACACAGGCTTCAGCAAAACATACATGTCAGGGAAAAATGAGATAGAAAACATCTGAATATTTATTTCTTTGAGCATTTCCCACCCCCATTTTTTCTGGATCTCACAGGTCCCCTGCCAAACCTCCAATTTCATTTTTTTCTCAGACATAGACCTCAGCTGGCTAAATTATCCCCACAACTGTGCAGCCATAGATCAGGGATCCCAGTCTCACAGCTAATAGCTCAGTGGCGTTTCTGAATGTGTAATTGTTGAATTCCAGCAGTGAAAACAATGCGAAAGTCTTCATCTGGGAGCCTGATCCAGAACTATCAAAAAGAATAGCAGGATATTTCTGTGTTAAAATCCAGGGCATGGAATCCAGTCCAATCTAAACAGTAGCCTCAAGAGAAAACAAAGTGAAATACTTTTGTTTTGGGAGACATAGTTATTTTGGGGAGGCGTTGGGAGATTTTTGGTTTAGGTTGCTTATTTTGTTGTGGTTTTTTGGTTTTTTTTTCTTGCAGAATGGTGTTAGAAACCAGATTACAATTTCATGCTTCAAATGAAAATATAAAACAGGGCAGGGGAAAATATTTGAGTTACAGCATGAAAATATCACAAGGGTTTACTTTTCTTTTTTTTTTTTTTTTTTTAATTATATGAGCCTGGAATCCCATTTAATGGTCCCTGAGACTCACACACTCAAAGGCCACTGGCGATTTGTTTACAAAGCGTGATGCTGGGGTTCTTTTTCTGCTTGGGAATGTGCTTGCTCCTTTGTTCCCATCCAAGTCATGTCCCACTAGCCTTGACTAACCTTCAACTCTGTGTCTGATACATCACATTTGCTCTCTGGTGTGCTCTGCAAACCTTGATACCCACCTATAAATGGGAAAACATGCCTCCACTGTAATTTCTTCCATTTGTAGGAAGATGAATGTCTATGGCATCAATGTTTCCTGGCTCTCTGACAGCAGAGCTGTCACCTCCTGATCTGAGGCAAGTTTTAATGACGAAAATCAGTAGTGTTTTCTCACTTGGTACTCAGAGAGAGGCATTAGTGAGACAGAGCTCCAAGTACTTTTTGATTAGTGCATTTCTCCAGGCAAGAGTCTGATTGAGTAGTAATTTCCAGGCTGAAGCCCTTTGGACCACAGGGGCATCCTTTACCCATCAGAATAAAGTCAGTGGCAACTAATTCCTTGACTTCAGTAGGTTGAGACCTTTCAAAACTCTGCTTCATAGAAAGGATACCTACAATCAAGTCAAATACAACAAACCAAAACCAACTGGGAGCCTAATTTTGACAAGATTTCTTATTAGACCAAGACTTTTGCACCTTTACATTTGGCAATACCTCTACTTTTTGGGCAAATAGCATTACAGAGCCTATTTGTAGATTAATATTTACAAATACAAACAAATTCTGTTTCCACTCCTGAAAAAAGTACACAGTTGAGGTAAAGAAGTTCCACTTTTTCAAACATGCAGTCCAGGGACAAATCTACCAGTTGAGGTCAATCTTACCAATTTTAAGAGAAAGATAGTGCAGTTCACTTCAGCCTGCATTTCTCTCAATTCAGTAGCTGTGATACACAGCTTATTCAGACACGAGTGTAGCTAATTATTGGTTTATGTGCCTTGCAAAGGTAAAATCCCTATGGATTTCACTGGGAAAATAACAACTCTTTTAAAGAATAGTATTACTGGTCCTTGGTACCAAGGAAGTCATTGGAAATTGTAATCTCTGATAAACACATGAGTTTTTCTGATAAAGGACCACGGTAACAGAGCAGACAAGATGTAAATGCTGTATTCTTCCAAGGTTTTTTACTGTATTTTTATTTATGCATTTTCTAAGGTCGGATATATACTGTGCAAAATCCTTCACAAGTCTGTTTAGCATCTGTTCCATACAGTCTGTAAAAGCCTGTATCATTTTCTTGCTTTGATGTATGTATCAATGTTTTACAGCGTTTACTGGACACATTTCCAAAACCAAAAATCTATGATTCTACTACAAACATTTGTTTCACTTTTCTGTAAATAACAGCAGCTCTATTCTTTCCTGTAACTGAATAAATCACTGCTGAACCCCAGGAAAAAAAAATCAAACAAAAACAAACCACAAAACTCAATCAAAGTAAACACGCACTACTTTCTGTAGGAAATAGAGACCAGGGTTGGGTTTGTTAGTGGGTGGGATTTTTTACATTAGAATAGATAACTTAGAAAGAAATGCTTTTTGGCTTCAGATTTTTAAAATTCTGACACGAAGATGCAGCCACAAAACCTCTCACAAAGCAATTTGATTTCACTTAAAATTTCATCTTTGAAAGCAGTTGTCAGTATATTGTGAGAGACTGTGTAAGTTAAAACCTGCTGAAAAAATATTAGGAGAATAAAGCAAAATTTCTTGCTTTTGTGTCCTCCCAGCTTGACTGTATTACAGCCTGGAGGTGCAGGAGCTGTCACATGAGCCTGTGTGTGCTGTGATGTGCTGTACAGATTTCTCCACTAATGAGAAGCCATGAGCACACTCCCATGTCCTGCTGCATTTTACTCAGCCTCGTCTCTTTGCAAGGATCTCTTCTCATCATTTCTCAGCAGCAATTTCTTTCTTTCACAGAGGAGGATGGAGACAGCTTGGTGGGTGTTTGTGGGTGTATGGCTTCTGAAAGCTCTGTGTTGCAGAGAATAATACTCAGCTGCTTATCTTCCCTGTCTCAGTCAGTTTTTAAACAATATGAACTATAACTTAGGGAGGTACAAAGATAATTGCATAGAAAAAAAAAAGTGAAAGCTCTGGTGTTGGAAAAGAAGATAAATATCACAGACGCTGAACATACAATACTTGAAGAAATAACATGCATGCCTGACAACACGGATAAACTGTGTAAGCCTACTCTTAGGTCTGAACAGTAACTGAACCCCCAGGAACTTGAGGAAAAAATTTGGAATCTCAATCCCAATCTTCTGCACTCATCACTAAACTTCAGCTTTTCTTTAACATCCGATTTCAGCGGATGATTTCAAATGACATGGTAATCCCTGTGTGTTTGGGTTTTTTAAAGTGAGAAAGTACCGAGGGAATCTACAGAAGGGATCCCTTCTGCCTTTCATGGGCCTTTAGCTCAGGCACAGGCTGCAGGCATAAAATGAGTCAGCTCTCCTCAAACAAGACAGGGCTTTGAGTTCTTGCAGAGAAAAATGCCTGTTATAGGTCAGTCCTGCCATCACCCCTCTTCCAGGGAGCAGCAAAATCCAGTTTTGCTTCTACAGCTAAGAAGCCACCTGCTAGCACTGCCTTGCCTGTCACCCACTGCTGCTCCCTGAAATTTGCAGTTTCGAATGAGAGATGAACAGACCCACAAAGTTCAGCCTTCCCCACTACTTTGACCTGAGGAAAGAAGAACCAGCCTGGACCAAGCTCTATGCTGCTTTGCTGCTAGTTCTGCTGGCAAAAACACTTCAGGACAGCTCTGGCACCTCATGGCTGGACCATGGACCCAAACACTCTCAATTTGAAAGAGCTCAGCTCTGAACTTCCATGGCTTTTGGGACGCATTTAGAATCATTAACGAATTTCAGGTTTGTGGTTTGTCAGCTCCCCTTCTTTGAGCTACTACACAGGATGGCATCTCTCAAAGCTTGCCATGCTGCTAGGCAGCTCCCCTGTTTCTCCCCAGAGCCTGCTTCCAAATAGGAAGTAGGACAAATATGAATTTTCCCATAGATGGAGCACAAGCAGGTTCAAAAAGACTTAGCTAGAGGCTCCCCCAAAGGCTGTCACGGGAGATACATGGCTGAGTGTATAGTGTCAAAGCTGTGAAAGCTGAAGCCTGTTCCAGCATCAGCTGAGAGGTCTGCCATACAACGGATGGCACAGGTATATGGGAAAAATGGCTGAGCAAATGTTCTCTGGCAGACCTCACCACTGCAGTTTAAGATCTCACCTCGCTCACTGGCTATAACACATCACAGCTGACACACCTGGTGGCTCATGCAAGTGCTCCCAATTTGTTTTAGTTCAGAGTAACACAGATTTATTTAAATCACGCTCAGCACTGCAGTAGACCAGAAATCTTGCACAGGTTTGGGAGACACCACAACTGTGAGGACAAGCATCCTTCCTGAAAGGATAAGAAAGAAAAGGTAAGGAGCAGAGAGCAGTACAACTTCTTCAGAACTCCCAGAGGACCCACAGGAGTACCTTGTGGAGACCCTAAAACATCAGGGGCAAATAGTGTTGCAGAGAGATGGAGTTTGTCTAAAGAAGGGCAAGAAAGTTGGTGAAGGGTCCGGAGCACAAGCGTTACCAGGAGCAACTGAGGAAGCTGGGGTTGTTTAGCCTGCAGGAAACCTTACTATACCACGTTTCAACTAGGAAGTTCCTAGCAAAATCTGAGAGAGATGAGGGAATAAAGCAATAATCTACTAGGTGAAGACTGGCCACTGCTGCCAATGAGTGATCTGTAATTCCCTATATCCCAAAGAGCCTCTGTTTGGTGCCAAGTTCCATGAGATAGGCTGGGTTTGTTTAGCTTGCAAAGAGCCCTTGGGCAGTTGTTACTTCTAACTTCACAGTTCGCCTTTTAAGCTTATAATAAAATCATTAAACAAGCAAGTGATTCCAGCCTCCCTGCAAGCCAGGAGGGTTCTTTTCTGCCTCCTCTCCTCAGCCCCTTCTCCACAGATTGCTATTTTAGTTTCATTTCTTGCCTTCCTGTTTCCTGTTGAATCACACTCTGAGAAATAAGTGTTTTGTGATCCCTTGTATTTTTCTTCTCAACTTTTCTTTCAAAGACGCAAGAACCACAGGAAAAAAAACCCCACAACAACTCCTTCAGAGAAGATCAGTTTCACATGTTGTGAACTGTAGCACAAGGTCTCAAAAGAGAAGGTTCTTCACAAAGAAGTTGCCATCCACCCTGCAAACAGGAGGTCACGGTCTTTCTCTGTGAGACAGTCCTCACACAGACCTTCACAGAGGGAAAACACCAGTTTAACCATCTCTCCACGAAGTTGAAAGGGAGAAGAAAAAGTTGTTTTACAGATCTGAGTAAGGATAAAATAAAGGGTTCACGTGAAATTCAACTAGGAGATACAGACTGGAATAACATTCCCTCCCTGCACAAAGCACTGAAACTCAGGCGACCCCAGATGAAGAAGTGCTGCCTTTGTTTGAACAGTTAGCTTTGCACAACTCTAGTGTGAATTTTTCCAGTAGATAGTTCTGGGGTTTGGGTAGGGATTTTTTGAATGTTTGTAAACTTTCAGTGGTTAAAACATTCTATGTCAAGGGTTTCCATGGCTGAACTATATGGTTTGTAAAAAAATACTTCCTTGAATTTCTTGAAGTGTTCATGAGATTGTTTTTTCTCAGTCTACTCTAATACTTGAAATCCTGGAAGAATCATAGAACAATTGTTCTCTGCCAGAAACTAATTTCACAGTCCTCCAGCCATTCCTTTTCCAACCTGAAAAATCCCAAAGTGCTTGATCACTCCCTGTACTGAGGGTCTTCCATAATTTGATTATCCTTGATTGGTGTAGATCTCCTTCTCCTGAAGGGTGGGTTGTCAAAATATGTCCTTTGGAATTTTTTCCAGTAATGTTACCCAAATATAGGGCTGCCAGAAATACAGTGTTCAGGATGTGGGAGTCTCGAATTCACACAGTGCTATAATAATGACTTCTACCTTGGTGTCTACTCCTGCATAATAATTCCTAAACTTACATCTGCTTTCAGAACTGCTACTGATCATTAACCTAATGTTGAGATATCACTGTCTATTTCAACCCCAACATCTCCATCTTGAAAGACTAACCTATAGCTGATGACCCATTACTGAGTGTGCAGTTAGGACTGTTTTTTGTTTTTCCCCCAATATCCTTCACTTTGAGTGTTTGGGTTTTTTTACCCTGAATTTGACTTTTTTTACTATCCAGCCACCGAGAATTGTGACATTAATGACATTGCTCCCAATTCACAGGTAAGAAACAGAAGAATGAAGATAATACAGGGATTTCAAAAGGGCAGAGGGCAAAAGATGGATCTGCCACATCCTCGCTTTTCCTCAATGTGAGAAAGCCCTATTCTTCCCAAGCTCCTTTGATATTCCTGTATACCTGCAGTGTTTGAGAACATCCACATAAAAGCAGCCATTTCCCTTTGCTTCCAGCAGTGGGAAGCATGTATACCAAAGGCAAAAAAATCCCTCAAGTAAACACAGGGGTCGTAGACGAGATCTGAGAGATTTTAAGGAAGGAAGGACAGCCAAAAAAGTCCTGAAAGTGCCAGAAATTGGTTACAAGGAGGGGCATTTATGGCCTTAATGCCAAGATGTTCAAAAGCATCTGTCAAAGCAGTTGGTCAATTTAAATCTAAAGAACCACCTAAACCCTTGGTATCTTGTAACCAGCTGGCTGATGAATATGGAGTATGGAGTCACTTGAGACACAGGAAAGAGATATAACTGGGTTGAGGAGACCAGGACAGGGCTCTGAAGATGAGAATTTAATGTTTCTTCTATCAGCAGGAGAGCAGGTGTGTGTGCATTGCCAATGTCCCTGGCAAGGCTGCAGCGGGCTGGTATGAGCCCCCCAGCTACGAATGGACAGGAAACCTGCTCCTGCAGCCTGGCCACGGGGAGATCAGCAGCTGTGCTGGGCTGGTGCTGCTGCACACCTTTGTGAGAAATCATCAGCTTTTAATATTGAAATTAATCTTGCTGCTGGCCCAGCTTCACATTCAAAACCCCCTTCAGACACAGCGCTACAAAAGATGTGACAGCATTTGGGGAAGTAATTGAAAACACTGCTGCCTGGACACAGGTTCAGGAAGCATATGGGCAATATCCTGCAAATAATTTCCATTTATAGCTGTTATTTCAGACCAGATCTTGTGTGTGTAACTGCAGCTTCCATTATCTCCCTTTCTCTCCTACCTTCTCAAAACTTCCCATCTGTTTGGCTCTCAGATTAACTGGGCGTTTTACCACAATGGGCAAGCTCCTCCAATCTATTATCTTGAAGGGAAATTTAGTTGGTAATTCCGATTTGCTGGCCTGCACGTTAACTCTTAGTTTTCTGCTGTTTAGTACAATTCCCTACAAAACAACCTGCTGTATGCCACACACGGAGACCACCATGAGATTTCAGGATGGGGAGGTGCCTGGCTGATACAGATGCCAAGGAGCAGCTGCCCAGACATCCGCTGGGAGAGCAATACAGCTGGCTGTGAGCAGTCCAGGAGACTTCTAGAGGGTGTTAAGGACAAATTCCTCATCCAGGTATTGGACAAACCAACCAGAGGGGAAGCACTACTGGACTTGGTGCTCATCAGTGCAGATGAGCTCATTAGCAGGGTTCAGACTTCGATGTCATCTAACCCAGACTCTTTAAAGGCCTTTTACATGGTCCCACATGATACCTTTACCTCCAAATTGGAGAGTCCTGGGTTTGAAAGGTGGGCTATTCAGTGGATAAGGAATTGGCCAGGTGGACAAAACCAGAGGGTCGTGGTCAACAGCTCGATGTCCAGGTGGAGGCTGGTGACAAGTGGTGTCCCACAGTGCTTTGTCATTGTACGGGTGCTGTCTAATCAGTGACAGAGACCATGAGATTGAGTGCAACCTTAGCAAATTTGCAGATGACACAAAGCTGAGCGGTGCAATTTACACAAGAGAAGGAAGGGGTGGACAATCTTGAGAAGCGGACCCATGAGAAACTAATGAAGTTAAAAAGTGCAAGTGCAAAATGCTGCACCTGGGTCAGGGCAATCCCAGACACTACAGACTGGGAGAACTTATTGAGAGCAGCTCTGCTGACAAGGACTTGGGGGTTTTGGTGGATGAAAACTGACATGAGCCAGCAGTGCATGCACGTGGCCCAGAAAGAAACAGCACTCTGGGCTACATCAGAAGAGGCAACACCAACTGGTCAAGAGAGGTGATTCTACCCCTCTGCTCCACTATTTTAAGACCTCACCTGGAGTACTGCATTCTTGTCTGGGGGTCTCCAGCACAAGAAAGACAGGAATATGCTGAAGCAAGCCCAGAGGAGGCCATGGAGAAAACCAGAGGGCTGGAGAAGCTCACCTATAAAACAAGATGATAGAAATGGTATTGTTCAGCTTGGAGAAGATAAGGCTCTGGAAAGACCTAAAGCAGCCTTCCAGTACATAAAGGGGTCTTATAAATAAAAGAGAAAGCAACTTTTTACATGGACAAAGAGTGATAAGAAAAGGGGAATGGTTTTATATTAAAGGAAGAGACATTTAATATAGATGTTAGAAAAAAATTCTTCACTTAGAGTGTAGTAAGGCACTGGAACAGGTTGCCCAGAGAAGCTGTGGATGCCCTGTCCCTGGAAGTGTTCAAGGCCAGACTGGATGGGGCTCTGAGCAACCTGATCTGGGGTGGTATCCCTGCCCATGGTAGGGGGCTTGGAACTAGACAATTTTTAAGGTCTCTTCCAACCCAAACCATTCTATGATTCCATGAGCCCTGGTACTGTATGGCAATAGCAGTCCAGAGTAAAACTGAAACTATCATATCACTGGCTTCTTGATCACAACCATTTTTCAGAGCTGAACTAAGGGCTCTCTCCAACAGAGAAATTTCTTTCTTGCTTATAGGCATGTTTATTAAAATGTTTGTTGGACAAAACCAGGGATGTTGAATATTTTCTAAAGAATACAAGCAAAAACCCACAAGCAACAAAAGCTCTGTATCATCCATACTGGAAATTCCTATCAAGGACACAATCTAGCCCAGGACAGAAATAAGATTAGTAGCAGATTCTCATGTCTAGAGGCAAACAAACACTTGGTTGGAGAAGAGCCCAAGGGCTTAACTAAACTGACTGAAATAAAATAAAAGAGTCTTGGGAGACTCTGTGAGTTTGGGCTACACTCCATTTTGAGTTTCCTGCTCTGATTTTTGTCATGGTGCAAAATTTATCCTGCTCTCATACTCGTCGTCCTGGGAAAAAAATGACTTTCATAACCACAAGTGCCTTCTGCTACATCTGCCTCCTCTGGTAGCACACAGCTGCCCCAAGCCTATAAAATATATTGCTGCCCGTTTTTTTCAACTTGTGCAACGGGTTCCCTGACTAGGGAATGTCTCTTCCTCACGTGCACAGAGTCTGACAGAGTAAGACTTTGAGACGCTTTCAGCACGAGTTCAAGTAGTGCCTACACCCCGAGACAGGGGCTGCAGCACAGTCCCTTCCAGCCTGCACACTGGCTGATTTGATTTTCCATGTAAACATAGCCTAGGGGAGCCACCTATGGCCTGGAGCTCCAGACAATAATTAAGTTGTTAGTGGGTTGCCCCAGCATTACAGTAATTGATGATTAAAGTATGTACAGGACACCGCTGAGGCCTGGCACACGATGAGGCTGATCAGTTGCTCTCCTCCAAAGCCACACCATTGAGCAATTTTGTTACACGCATCGTTCCAGCATGTTAACAGCTTCCCTGTTTCCTAATCAGCTAGGGCAATTTACACAGTCTCTGGCTGTGCTTTACATCAAAACTCATTTGATTCTCTGGTATGTTGCAATGCTGCTGGAGACAACCATCCTTCAAATGCGCTTTCCACACACATCATGCTCCTTCTTTACCAGTTTTAGATTAAAAGGGCAACACATAGCTGTGTGTGGTAATTAAGAAAGTCCTTATATATTACACTCAGCTTTGTTTCCCAACAATTCTCTTATCTAAACCCAGAGATGATATGGTAAAAGACTGATAATGAGAACGGTATCACTGAGCATGGGTTTGAGATGGAAACTATGAGATTTTGTCCTGTCTAATGTAAGCAGGCACACAGGAATCTGAACACCAGCGTAACCCAGCACTAGCTGATCTTTTCATATACACAGAACAGAGAAGGAACTTGTGACATTGCTGTGGGTAAACTTGCACTGCTACTTTATAGCTCACCAGCCCAGAACTGATGTCTGATAACAATGACCTCAGATGGGAGGGGGAGGTCTCCTTCATTCTGAAATACTGCCTAATTGGGGCTGAAGTGCCTCATGACATACCCCAAGCAAATACATTTGTATCAATAAATGCTTACCCATAGGCAGATGGCTGGAATTGCACAGTGGGGTTCCTTCTTGTAATCTGCCGCCACTAAGAGCCTTTTGAGTCGGATCCAAAACCTCTTCAAGTCAATGGGAGTTTTTTCAATTAACTTCAATAGCAGTTGGGTAGGATCCAGAGAATTAAGTGACCCTGGAGATGTATTCTGGGTGCCTGCTGACACTCTCCAGGGGGGAATTTCCAACTCCTTTGGGTTTTTTTTTCAGGCAGTTCTGAAACAAGAGAAGCTTAGTTTAAATTTTCAGAAATTCATACTACAGGATTGCCCTATTCCTGTTGAAGTGAGAGGAAATTTTGTCATTTATAGGAATTTATACTTATGACTGCCATTTACTTTACCCCAGGAATTTTACCAGCTCAGAAAACTGCTCAGATTGTCAAACAGATTCTTTCAGTACCAAACAAGCAAGGCTAAAAATAAGTACTTAATCATTGCTCTTGAAATGCCCCCTAAAACTTCTCTAGTATCTGGAAACTTTCCACCACTCCATTTCTTGGGGGTTTATAGCAACCCTATCTATGAGATCTATTAACAACAGCCTTTCCATTCCTCCCACGCTTGAACTATTTTAAGACATTCAGCAGTTAAGCTCAAGTCTCCGTAAGTTTTGTGTTAACCTGGTCTCCACTTCTCGGATGTGGAGTGTGGCTATTTCCTGGCTCAGTTTTACTTCTGACAGAAGAGAAAGACTTACTAAGTACTGCTAAGAGCTGTGTCATGGCCCACTGACAGCAATGCAGCTTTGACAAATTTATGTGCCAAAAAAAAGAAAAAGAGAGGGGAGGAAAGCTTGGTCAAGAGTGAGCAGAATCAAAATGGTTCCTCAAGGTGACAGCCCACAGACAGAAAAGTAAAGCCCATGCTGAAGCCCTGCCAAATGGGATAGTCTGTCTCCCACTCCTGCTGGGGAACAAGGGGATTGTACTCACTGGAAAGGAATCCTCAGGGGTGCAGGATGTTGTGGTGGGCAGCAGGGTGCACAGGTATTTTAAGGATGCAGTCAACAGAAGGGGGATGTTCAGGGAATTTCTACCCCTCCACTTAACTCATGCCCTCAGTTGCTGCACCTTCTAAAGTGTTAAAGCTAAAGAGGTGCCTGGATGATTCTTACAGCTAAAAGAAGCTGATCCATACCGATAGAGAGGTATACACAACCAAATCAGTGTTCTGTTTGTTTACCTAGTGTACCTGGTTTTGGTTTGACCTGAAAAATTCCAGACTGTGTCTTGGCTTTGGAAAAATGAGTCTCTTTTATTTCTTCCCAATCCCAAATTTTCCTCTTTTTAATAAGTAGAATACTCAGAATACTTAAATTGAGATATTTGGATTTTCAAAGAGACAAAATGCTTTAAAAATTCTCTTTCAAAAAGTAAGAATTTAAGGGGGGTTTTTTGTTGTCATTGAACCTGAATGCATATACTCTCCATTCTTCATTTGTAAAGGTCTGGAAAGCCTGCACAATCCTCTGGCTCTGGCTGGAAAGGGTAGGTCGTGCACACTTCTTCCTCAAGTCCACCTTTGTTCTGTGCCCTGCACAGGGAAAAGCACTGCCTGGGAAAGAGCCACGGGAGACTCTGTGGCCACAGACCCGGTAACAAATCCCTACAGACCTCTACCAGTCTGAGATTCTCCATCAGTTCGAGTCCCTTCTGCTTATTCAAGGCTAAAGTATTAACAGAATGGTACAGAAGAAGTTAATATTCTGTTTGCTGACGTCCTCGGTGATATCATAGTCCTGGCTCACAAGTATCTCTGTACTGTAACACGCTCCACAGAATCTAAATCTGAACATTCCCAGACGTGTGATGATAGACAAAAAGGCCCAGCTTTGTAAAGAGTCAAACACTAAAAGGAGATTCTTCTGGAAGGCAATATTGTTTTTCACTAGCTTGTCCAATCAATCTCTCCCAATCTTCCAAACCGTGTCTGAGCTATTGA
This sequence comes from Oriolus oriolus, assembly GCA_013400235.1. Lineage (NCBI taxonomy): Eukaryota > Metazoa > Chordata > Aves > Passeriformes > Corvidae > Oriolus > Oriolus oriolus. Next base: position 316,596 of record VXBT01012375.1, on the reverse strand, counting down.
ATACATTTCTGTGCTGTAAACACAGGACAAAGTCAGTGTAAAAATCGAGCCATCAAGTTAGATAGTTTGAAATATTTTTCTGTATTTTGTGTTGACTGGAATGAGAAATAATTTATTTTTGGAGGACCAGATCACAGAAATAAATTTCTGAAACAAAACTCCTGCAAAACACAATTATTATTCAACTCATTTTAACAATTCGATAAATGCAGTGCAATGACTTCCATCAGCTATTCTCCCAGCCAAGGTCTACTACATCATTAAATATTATTGAGTTGGGTCTGCCATTTTACTTGAAATTATGCGCCTGGCATTTTAGTCTATGGCCATAAATGCTGGAAATGTCAGTTATATAAGCATCCATCTTTTTCACTACTGTCTCCCATCAAACATTAATGGTAGGAGCTTTAATCCATTCTACACAGTCCCAGATATCTACATTTGCTCGGGAAGGAACTGTAACAGAGTGCACTGACAACTCACAGTAAGTAATTACTCTCAGAAATATCTCAGTAAACTCAATTTGCTCCCAGAGGTCTTTTAAATTATATCTCGTTAGAGTGCAATGTTTTTTCAAATGACAAGGTCACACAAAAAAGCAAAACTCTATTTTATCTTTATCAGAGCTTTACTCCCCCCACCATAAAACTGTTATAACACATAATTCCAACCAGATAGAGATATTGTGTTTTACTGTTGGAGCCCAGGAAAGCCATAAAGCAAGCAGAATTGTTGTTTACAGTCACAATAAATTTGGAATATCGTATAGCATTCTAGGTGAGGGAAACACATCTACTGATGTCAGCTGAGTGGGAAGAAGTAATTTTTTATTATTATTTTTTGAACTTTGCTGGTAAAATAAATTTATTTTGGATTTACACTAAAAAACTTCTCATGAATCAGAAAAGATTCATCTCAAGCTATATTAATACAGTGAAACATACACTTTATCTCACCCCCCCTACTTATCTGCCTTGGTGACTTTACAGCAAGAGGTTATAGAAAAGCCACATGGATTATGTAGTTGACCAACACTTCTAATTTTATTATAAGTCTTGATAGTTAGCATTCTTTCTTATAATCCCAGTTTATGAAACCATGTAATTAGAAAAGTAAAAAAAAAAAATCCACTGCAAAAGCAGCAAAATGATCACAATTTTTGGGGTTAGTAAAGTTGTTTCTTGTATTAACAAAGATTTCAATTTAACCAAAGAGGAGGCAGAAGCAGCCAAGCAGATTCTTCATTAAGTATATCCTTAATTTTGTTCCTATTTGAAAAACTACACCCTTAAGTAAATATGTGCTTTTATTCTTAAATCCAAGTTATCTGGAACATTAAAAGAGTACACCAAATTGAAACCGAGCTGCACTGGCATATCTTAACAAGTAACTACCTCCAAAGAAATCCTCCAAGGAATTCAGAGGATAAGAGTCTGCCATCACAGAAAATGCAGAGCCCAGTTTGAGAGCCACTATACAGGGGATGGGATACACCATCATTCTGCAAACAAGGGTAAGCCCAAGAGTTTCCAGAAATGTACCTAAATGAACACACTCATATCAGAAGTCAGAAAAGCAGAAATAACTTTGGAATAATAGATGCCCTGATAGTAGGGGTTTTTTAAATCCTTTTTGTTCATGAGTATATTTTACATGAGTCATTTGGGAGAGACTTGCAGGAAATTTAATGGGCATAGCAGAAAGACTGTCATAACAGTCAAGAAATATTCCAAGCAGCACTTCCGATTCTATAAACGTCATCATCTTGCATTTGAATTATTTCCATTTTTTTAATATGACAATCACAGGCTGAAAATTGCAAAAGGATACCTCCAACAGACAACCATCTTACTATCTTTCCCAGAAAGTTTACCTTCTCCGAGCTCTGCCAATGAAAATAGGAGCCAACTTCTGACAAGGGATCTTCTAATGTTATATTTCCTCGCATTGCTTAGTCAAGACAACATATAAGGCAAATACCTAAATTATTGCTTAAACGCACAGACCACAAAAATATAAATTTAGCTTGATGCTGGAACAGAAGGTCTGAAAAACCTTGTTCAAATGTTTTTGAGAGTGAGAAAATTAAATGAATAAACTAATTTGCACCAATTTGATGGAAAGTGAAACGTGAGCTTTCTAAACACACCACAACTCAACTGTGTGTCAGTAACACGAGTTCAGGCAAAAAAAGCACCCAGCATCAGTGCTTCAGGCTCTCACTGGGCTTTCTGAACCTGGGTTTTGCTGCTCAGTTTCTGACAGCTATAAACCCACACCTCTCCAACAGGGGAGGGTGCAAGGACTTGAATAAAATCTTGCTGACATGCCATGACTGCCTCTTGCTGCTGCGATGGCATCTGCTGTTATTTGCTGCAGGTAGTAAGATATAACCTTACCCTGTTTCCTCAGAGCCAGTAGTGGCTGAAATACAGAAGGGTCTGTGTATGCAGGGGAGGGTGGAAGGACTCAGCAGAGAATTAAAACTCTGTCTTAGATGTATCCTTTTAGAGGTGTTAAGGGAATATAAGGGTGCCCACTCAGGTGATACAGCACTATCTGTTGAGAAATCTTTTCAGAGGGGCTCTCTGGACATGTTATGCCAGTGAGAATTATGAAATCCTCTTTGAACAGGACAATGAGGGAGTCAGGAGCTGATGTGAGAAAATAATTTCTCCTCTCCCAATATTTCTTTGATCTTCGCTAAGGATTCGTGTCTATGAAGAAACTTGTGGATGCAAAGCCTCAGAGTAGTTTTTAAGATATGTACGTCCACACCCTAAAAATACCCTGTGAGGCACCATAAGGCATCTGCTTGGGCACAAAGCAGAAATCACAGTGGAAGAAAGCATCTTGCCCCTTCCGAGCTCTCTCTGTACATCAGGGCACAAAGACTTGTGACTTTCTGTCCTTCCCTCCCACACACGTGACAGTGTCTGCGAATCACTTGGTGCAACAGTAAAAGTCATCCAAGAGAAAAAAGTTAGACAGAATAGATAATTTATAATTGCCAGCAGAGAATGTATAGATATATGGTAATTTCCTGTATCCTTATACTATTTAGACTATAATTTGCATTATCAGCAACTAGTGTTCCGATCTCATCTCTTTTCATCTTTTCTGGGAAGAACAGCTTTAACAGAGTAAACACCTCCAAGGATTAATTTTAAAAATGTCTGACCAGGCTACCCTGCTCAAAGCTTCTCAGTTGCTGAACTCTGTGCCGACAATTCAGCAATGATTCAGACTTGTGTTCAATAAAACCTCAAATAGGTCAAATCTGCCACTGATCCACATCAGGTAACATCATGAATTGAAGTTTACACCCCTGCAGATGTGGTCCACCTGACTTCGTGAAGAGATCTGTGTCTTTTTATTCCAGACATAAATTTGGCTATTAGCAATAGAGGTGCTTTAATTCATATCAGCTAGGAGTTTGATCCCATGACTGCAAAAGAGCTGAGCTAATTTATGTCACTGGAGAAAACTGGGACAAATGGCTATACCTGTAAAACCATAGTCTGAGCTCTCTCTTTTTCAAGTATCAAACATTTCAAAACCAGCTCAAAGTCTGAATTATCTTTATTTTTTTTGGCCCAGTTCTGTAAAGAATACACACAAAATGCTGATATATTTTAAGAAAGCTAGAACTAACTGATAAAAAAGTTAAAAAAACATAATTGGAAGCCAGATTTATCTCTTTCTGTTGAAATAAGCCTTGTGCTTGAATTTGTTCAAGTTTTTTGCTGAGTTTTGACGTTTTGCTCTGACCTTCATTTCTTCTTGCCCCAAACAAAATCAGAAGTTTTCAAAACCAAAATGAAAACAACACATTCAAGCTCTACACAATGACTTTGGCTTGAGGAGAACAAAGGCTTTCACAAACCCCACAGTTTTCAGCACAAAAGCACTAGGATGGAAAATTTTCAGCCAGCCCTGCCAAATAACTGCATCCTTTCTTTCTGACACTTTTACCTGGCTGGTAACGCTTCACTCCGCAGTGAATCCCATTGATTTCCTCCGAGCCAAGCGATGTCTGTGCAGTCAGCACTGCCAGACAGTGATGCCTGAGCCATACCACCCTGGGAGCACAGTCAAGTGATGCCAGGCTCTACAGACTCATGAAGCAGCATTTCCTCTTGGTTTCTTCTCTGCTTTCTAAAACCCAAGGCAAAGGGTTAGTAGTTCACCACTGCCTTAATTTATCCAAGCAGAAAGAACATTTCTAGTGCTTCCAAAATTCTTCAGCTTATCAGACACATCATTCCTACCTCTGCAGGCTGTAATTTGAACTCAGAATAATGGGAATAATAACGAAAAAGAGAGATATGTGTTTCCATTTGCTCTTCCTTTAAACTGAGTTTATAACCAGCAGATTATCCAGAGGTCTTGATGGATATTCTCTGAGGATATCCAGAAGATGGTGGTCTCTGTCTCCTTATATTTTAAAGATTTCTAGATCTTGGTAAATCCTTAAGTGTTCAAAATCAAGACTGAATACATACTCCAAGAACTTTGAGTTAGTTCAGGCCCAGGTTGTTAGACGTGGAGCAGGACTCAGTGGGTAAAATTTAATGCATTCTGCTCGGTTTAGAAGCCCATCCCAGTCCCTTCTGTTTTAACAATGTACAAATATATGCAACGAGCAGCATAATGTAATCAAGCTTTGGCTACCCTTCCTCATTCTCCTAGTTGTATATTTTATGGCAACCCTACAGAGATATAAAAATAAAAAAAATAAAAAGCAAGCCTGAAATCAAAATCATTAGATGAAAAGCAAATGAAACAAACCAAATGACCAAAGCTGCTGCTTTTTTCCCCCCATTTTTTACCTTTTCATTACTCCTGTTCTTTTTATTGTGTATATTCCAACTTAGAGCTTTTCAGAACCACCAGAAAACTGAAACTATCCTACTATACACAAAGCTGTCACAAAAATCTTGGCTCTGCTGTCACTATTACCCACTCTCAGACACTTGTGCACAGATAAGTCTTTCAACACAGCATTTTGTCCTTCTTTTGCCATTCTCACTGTGAAAATTCCCTCTAGGCTTCCACCAGACCGAAGGATGATCAGAATTTCTGTGGGGCGCCGATAACAACCAAACACAGCGAGTACCTCATGATGCAATTTTGACCATGGCTTGTATTTCACAAGTGCATGGAGAAAGATCACAGCCAGCTTGTTACCCCTTTTCACCTCTCTGCATTAGTCAGACAAGTCACTATCTTCACGACCATGTGGTGGAGGAAATCTGCTGCACAGCCTGCAGCAGGGTTAGCCGCTGTGAGTCAAACTGGTTGGGGGAAAAGCCATAATGGGATTATTTTTCCCCTGATTTTCCACTACCAGCAGTGTCAGAGTTAGAGCAGTGGTCAGGTGAGCGCTCAAGCAGCCACTTTCAAACAAATCACACTGACTTTTACAAAACTCAGAGAAAAATCTTTTGATTCCTACAAAATTTAGTCCAGATTATAATCCCACTACTGTAACTGGATGCTGACCCATAAACCACTACAAATGAAGTTGAACCTGTGCCACTTTGTGTTTCTATAGCTAAGAATGGGTTATCATGTCTTTAATGACCAATAGGACACACAAATCATAAACTTTAAACAGAATGACAACGTCTTTATCCTTTTTAAATAATCTGCATTTTGTCTAGCTGTCTGGTCTATTTTCTTCTTGCCAGTTATATTGAGGGGCCATAAAGAGAAGGGAATGAGAATAGCCAGTAAATTAAAGTGCAGACAGCTGAAAAGGTCAAAGTAGTATGCTTTATTATTGTCTGTCTCTGAGTATATGGCATGTCAAAATTCATACGCTGGTCTTTCAAGAAAATAGAAACAATGAGAAATCAATCAACATGCATTGGCTGCAGTAAAAACTATGGGATTAAAACCAATTGCACCTCCAAATATCTGCAGATATCGAGAAAAAAAAACCCTCTCTTTTCTTTTTACTGCCTTAACAGATGAGAACTCAGAGGGACTAAACAATGGAAGCTTGCATCTATTTCAGCAGTACTGCTGAAAAAAATGAGATTGCATCCTCAGCTGCAGGTTGCTCACTTTTTTTGTGTATGTCCTGCAGTGTATCAGCATCAAGGCACAGATCCACAGCCCAGAGTGAGTCTGCTGTAGTTAATGTCCTTGTTGCATTCAGTTTCAGCCAGTGGAGGAAAATACTGGACCTCAAATGGGATCTCTTGGCTTTCTGGCCTGTGCATCTCAGGAGTACCTGGCATGGCCAGCATTGGTCTTTGAAAGCTGCATTAAGCCAGTTATCGTAACACACAGCACACAGGACACTTTGGTATCATTACCTGGGTAAAAAATGACTGCTCCCTTACTGAGAACAGCCCGTCTGCTTTCAGCCCCTCCAAGTGCAGCTGCAGAAGGACATGTTCCTTTAATTACACAAGCAAATAATTAGAAACAGGGCTGGACAGATGAAGTGTATTTCCAGGAATCTGCTAATTTTAAACGTGACTGTGAGTATAAGTATAGGAAAATAATTAGAGGGAGTTGACAGTTTTGAAACATGTTATTTCTGATCAAGTCCAGCAAACACTAATGAGACACAATGTCTTGCCTGCAGCACAGGCTGATATATTTTTTTGTCACATAATTATATATTACTGTGGCAGAACATATTTTCCACAATGATTTTCTTTCCACCTATCTATCTGCCTATCATGGGGGAGTGGACTAGCAATTTGCAAAAAAACCTGTCTTTAAACAATGATAAAAAATAAGTAGTTTCTGGTCTTACCATTTCTCTTAAAAACCTGACTAAATTTCAAGCTCACTCATTCAGAATAGATACATTTTCTTCCAGTTTTTCCTCGAGGCCGATATGGAAGCTGCTTTCACAGCTGCTGGATTCATCACCACCATAATTTTGTTCTCTTACAGAATCAAAAACTACTGTATTTTCACGCTGTAACCACAGGCCTGTGGTCACAAAATGGCACCACTCTTGTGAGTGTTCAAGGGTGTGAAATGGCCAGAGAAGACACCTGTGGCTGGTGTACCAATTAAATAGTGCTTACCCCTCACTAGATTTCAGAGAATGAAGGGTAAGTCCTCAGAACAGTGCAGTGTCTCTTCCTTCACTTGGAGGAAAAAAGGCACATGCAACTTTTATTATGTTGTTAAACACACTGTCTTTTGTCATAGTTTGGTCAGATGCAGAGACGATTTCACCAAATTCTAGTCCCCATACAATTAAATTCCCCTCTCAGTTACTGCTGTTACAGATAACAAAATACCATTCAGCAACACAGTTCTGCACAAAGCCTTACTGAAAATGAACTAGCAATCTTGTCTCAAGACTAAATGCTTTGGGGGTTTAGCTCAGGAGAAAAGCTGTTTGTGGAACACCATCCAAACCTGAGGGAGACACATCAGAAAGATAAAGCAGCACATAGATTTCTAGGGTTGTGGAATATAAATCCTATAAAACCATGTTAGAAGTAGACCAGATTTTCCTGTAGTTCCATCTCAAAAAGTATTGACACCAGTCATTTCCAGCATGGGTCAGCTCCCTCTTGGCCCTATTATCCTCAAAAGTGCATCCAACAGGGAACACATCTATGAAGCTACAGTGTATTTCCTGGAGACTATCACAAGTTTCCCTTTGTCCTCAGCTGTTATCTCCACATTACATGAAGTATGACAGTTCCCAGACAGGATGCATCCCTTTACATCCAGCCCTTGATGTATAGCAGAGATAGAAACACTTACCGACCAGCACAGGAGGGATAAGGTGGATAGCAAGCAAAATGTCATTTTTGGGAAAAGGTACCAAAAGACATTTCTGTACTCTCTTTTGTATCTTAACAAAACTTGTCAACACATTCAGTAATAATATATAAGGATCATAGACAAAAACATAAAATCTGGGTTATGTACGTTATATGTTTCTATAACTTATTAGCACATACATTGCAATTATGCTAAAAACACATGTATGTAGCTTTTTGTGATGAGGAATAACTATTCCTTCATAAAATTCTAGCTAAATTACGTCTTTGCAACCTCTTATCTGAATCACATCTGAACATCAACCAGTGGTTTTTGTCCTATTAGACAAAAGAAAGCCTGCACTGACCATTACTTTAAGCTCTGCCACTGGCTGGCCCCAGGTCACAACACTGGCCTTGCCATTCGCCCTCATAAAAGCCAGACCTTCGCCTCTTTACTCAAACAGCTGCTCTTTCCAAACATCCCTTCTCTACTTCTTCCATCTGAAATTTAAATGCCTTAGACAGCCAACAGGACTTTGCTGGAGCTGCTGGTTACCTGTCCAAACAAATGAAAAGAAGAATTATCATAGAATGGTTTGGATCAGAAGGGACATTAAAGATCATCTATGGGCAGGGACACGTTCCACTAGACCAGGTTGCTCAGAGCCCCATCCAACCTGGCCTTGAACACTTCCATGCACCGGGCATCCACAGCTTCTCTGGGCAACCTATTCCAGGGTCTCATCACCCTTACTTCTTCCTGATATCCAATCTAAATCTCTCTTCTCTGAATTTAAAAACATTATCCCTCATCCACTGCGTTCTGATAAAGTGGCCATCCCCAGCTTTCCTGCGGACCTCCCTTAAGTACTATAATGCTGCTATAGGGTTGTCCCAGAGCCTTCTCTAGGCTAAACAACCCCAACTCGCAGCCTGTCCTCACAGGGGAGGTGCTCCAGGCCCCAATTATTTTTGTGGCCCTCCTCTGGACCTGTTCTAACAGGTCCATGTCATTCTTAGGCTTGGGAACCCCAGAGCTGGATGCAGCACTACAGGTGGGGTCTCACTAGAGGGAAGCAGAAGGGCAGAACCACCTCCCTCAACCCGCTGGCCATGCTGCTTTTAATGCAGCTCAGAATGCAGGTGGATTTTTTAGGCTGTGAGTGCACAATGCTGGGTCATATTCAGTTTTTCATCTACAGATTATCATTATTAATAATTAATCATACATTAATAATTATTACTATCAATATTTCATGATGCTACTGAGGGAGGACATAGGGAGCAATATAAAGTCAGTGTCTGTCATGACAGTTGTATACATTTAATTCTTTTAATTTGAATTCTAGCAGGATAATAAGGTGATAGGAGTAAGTGGTATTCCTAAATAAATGATAAATCAACAGCTTCCATTGGGTAAACTGTAGAACAAACTGTGCTCAGCTTTTCTCTACCTATTGATGACCTATAAAATTGGCTTTATTCCTCTGTATGAAAAAGATCAGCTCACAAACTCTCTTCCTTTTGGCTCAGGATTGGCAGGAAATTGTTGAAGGCTGTGAACCAATAGGTCACAGAAAGAGAAAATCTGATGGGACATCCTCCCAGCCTTAACAGGGTGGGATATGAATTCAATTCTATCCCAGCAATTAAAGCTTTAATTTTATCCCTTTGAAATCCTTCACTTGGTATTTGTCAGATATTTGCAGAAAGTTATCTTCTTCGGACTGAGCATATTATCAGAGACTGCTAGAAAGAGACAGAACTTAGAGCATGGTTTCCAACAGAACTTTCTACTCTTTTCCAATTGAGTTTCTTGTCAGTCTGTGACTCATATTTATCTTCTTTTCTTGCTTATTAAAGCTGCCATACTTATGACTGAAAATACTAGGAAAGGCTTTGGTCTAATCAAAGTAAATCCCCTTTTCAATCTCCTTTGCATAGGCAGTTGTTCATGAGCAGAGAGCAGAGCTAGGAGAACGTGGCTGGGAAAGAAGAAAAGAAAATGTGTTTCCACTGCCTCCCAGGAAGCTGATTTTTACCAATATATTATATCCTTTTGCAAAAGGCTGCCCCACTGCTCACAAATACTTTGTCCTTGCTGGATGTAATCTAAATACCCAGATGACTTTACTGAAGAGCCATTGCTGTATATACCTTTTCCACCTGGGGCACCCACGGGGTTTTCTGGAAGACAACAGGTGAGAAACAAATATACTGCAAAATGCATCTGCTGCTGACCAGGGAGGTGCCACTGCTCCCAGTACCAGCTGAATAGTGAGGATTGCAAGGACACACATCAGGCAGACATTTCCCACAGCCTGCGAACTGATGCACTTGCAGACACATCCAGATGTGTTGCTTCATGAATGAAAATTGGGTAAAATAGTCAGTTTCTCAAAAAAAAAAAAAAAGAAAACTACTAATTTTGCTTATATATTTTAAGTTTTTTTTCTAAAGGTTCTGGTGTTGGCAAGAAGGAAGATTCTCCTACTGTGGTTGGTGGCAGAATCACACAGGCATTTTGGAGTCTCTTCTGTAGCCCTCAGAAAAGAAAATCCAGCCCCACAAATGTTTCTGTTTAATTGGAATCAGGCCAAAACTTCCTTTTCTAGGTCAAACACTACTTTCTAATTCCAGACGTGAGATGCAAACAGTGTACTACCTCTGACAGCCTCAGAAACAGGAGTCTTTCATATCATGACTTGGCTTCACCTGAATCCTTTCAGGACAGAGTAGTTCAAGTGAAGGACAAAGCAGAGGCTCGCTCCCATACCCTTACACATACTGCCACTACAGAAGGCACAATGACTCACTGCACTTAACTGTGCAGCAAAAAATTAGCAGTAAAAACTCGGGCAAATCCAAAACCTGTCCACAAAGCATTTCAGTTTTAATGACAAGAATCTGTTTAGACAAATTCTCTATCATAAAAAAAAAACCTGTCTGATAGAGCCGAGGCAGCAAAGCTGCTGTGTTTTTCATCATCTGAGATGTTCCCCTTCTGGAAAGCACATCTGCTGAGATAAAGGGATAATTCTGTCGTGTTGGTGTCTTACAACAAAGACCTATGTGAAAATTTTCCATCAAAACCAATGAGGCAAACTGGGCTTTGATTACATAGGAAAAAAGCACAATTTTCCACTAGAAGAAAAACCACTCAAACCAAACACCCCAAAAGGAAAACCTCTCTAGGGCTTTGCTACTGCAGTGCTTCCAAATAAAATAAGTTCCTTCTCCTCTCCTGAGATCCCACTCTACCCAGTTGATCTGTCCATCTCATAGATTAGGGATTATCCCTTGGACCTCTCTCCAAGGGATAATCACTAATCACTGAAAAAGTACTTCAGAGAGGGTTTCCAGCATGGAAGAAGAGGGATGTACAGCTTCAGGGAGACAAAACCAAACCTGGGGGTTAATCAGCTCATGTTTACTAGCATCATTCTAGACGTGTTCAGAGCTCACTGCAAAACTGATTCCTTTCTTACCCCTTCTCTAGTTATTTGAAAGTTGTGAGAATAGGTAGTGGGAAAAAAGGTATTTCAAGCATCAGAAAAATGTACTGATGAAGATGTAAAGGGCTAGTAGTAGATTTTTACATGTTCCTACCTTAAGGTTGGATTCAATTAGGTGCTCCTCCCTGATCTGCAAGCAGTTTAGTGCACTTTTCTTTGCTCACCCATCTATTCAGGCTGAACCCTGTGCCATTTCTCCTCCTCAGTCCTCCCTTCCCTCATCACCTACTCCTTGTGTGAATCCACCAAGCAACACCCCCTCGTGAAAGGCAGCTTCATCCCAGCATATTCCTCCTAAATCAGGGATTAACAGGGAATATTATTCCTCACCAGGACCTCACAAAACAGTAAACAAAGACATGGGTTCATCTAACCCCGTACGATGTAAGAAGCCTGTCTCTGGTGCTGCTGCAAAGAATTATGTCTGTCAGGACTTTCAAGGGGAAAATAATCCACCTGATGAGCAATCCAGCACACCAGGCAGGGGACAGGGCACAAACCTGGGGGAAAAGTTAATGACCTCTCTGCTTCTGCCCCCTGTGCAGGTGATGTTTGTAGTCAGATCCACTCTCTTGCACTCTGGTTGTCTTTAGCTCGTCGCTTCCCCAAACCAGGAACTGCAGACACTGCATAAAAAAGCTCAGTGAATTATACTTTTTGCCTTTTTTTTTTTTTAATTTAAATGAGATTCACGTTTAAATCAGACTTTGGAGAGAGGTTCAAGGTTAATTCCTTTTTTTTTAAATCCAAATGTGGCTCTCCCATCCTTCATTTAAACCTGCAAAAATACCTCTGCTCTGCATTTTCTGACAGTTCTGGCTTTATCTTCACCAGCTGCTGAGTTGCTTTGGACATACTTAGCCTGTTCTCAGCTAAGAAAGTCAGCCTTAACAAAAAAAAAAAACAAAAAAAAAAAGAAAGAAAAAGAAAAGGAAGATATGGAAAACAGGTCAAACAATGCTGATCTTGGGCCTTTTTCTACCCCAGCCACTGGTGTAAGGTCAGCCCATTCTGAGAAAACAGCTCTCAAATACCATATTGGGGGCAGCTCTGCCATTAACTATTTTCTGACTGGTTAATTTCCATAAAGTCACCCTGCCCACTGGACATGCTCTGCTGCGTTAATCAAGCCCTCCACTGTCATCAGCCTCTTGCCCACAACCACCAGCCCCACACTGGTGTGGGGTGGGATGTCTCTGCGTCCACATGCTGCCAGCAAGGATAGGGAGGTAAAGTCACACAACGCAACTGTACCTTCCTGCTTCAAGGCAACCCTTTAAATTTGCCCTAATTTCCCTAGCAAGCCTGATGAGAGTATTTTGTTAGAAGAAGACAGAAACCTGACCATCTTTCTCTGAAATTAAAAGGCCAGAAATGGTGAACAAAAGATGCCCCCCATGCCTATGGACACCTGTTGCCTTGCTTTTCACAGTCCTTCAATGTTTTTAATTTTGTAGACAAAGTATTCATACTCTGTTCTATAAACATAAGCCATGTTATGTCTAACTACCAAAATGTTTTCATTTCTTCTCCTAAGGCGGAGGCATTTTGATGGATCTCTCCTTGGACCTATGTATTTGAAGGGTGGTAATTTTACTATCCAATCAGTGAGGTTTTCTAAAAGTCTATGAAATAAACGAGACCCCCCAGCCGGGAAGCTTGAAGCTTTCCGGCTCCGTTGGGCTTCCTCTCTCTCTTAGAGCGAGTGTCTGTGTGTTCCTTTCGTGTCCGCGTGCGACAGACACCAGCAAGAGAAGCTGCAAGTACAGGAATGCTCTGGCCAGAGAGTCCCTGACTCTGGGCCCTTATATCCATTGCTGTGGTGAAGGCATGGCCCAGCAGGGAAAGTGTGCTGTGAGGTACTGCATGCACCAAATCCCTTGGATTTGGTTCAGCAAGGGGACAGATTTGCTTTTGACTGCATAAATTAGGCTATCTCCTTCATCCTCAGTTTCTCTCCTGTCTGAGAAAACCTAATATTCTTGAAAATCAAAGGAGAATTACTCCACAATCTTGAAAAATCCAGCTATATGGCACTGTCACAGCTCCAGAATGTTGCTACTATGGCACATGGAGAACAGGGATGGATAAGGAATTGGTTGGATGGTGGCATCTGGAGGGCAGAAGTCAACCACCCAGTGTACATCCATGACAAGTAGTGTCCCTCAGGGGTCTGCATTGGGACGGGTGCTATTCAGGATCTTCATCAATGACACAGTGAGGTCACTTGCACCCTCACCAAGTGTGCAACACTGAGCTGAGTGGTGCAGTTGATACAGCTGAAGGACGGAATGCCATCCAAAGGGACCTGGACAAGCTCAAGAAATGGGCCCATGGGAATGTCATGAGGTATAACAAAGCCAGATTCAAGGTCCTGCAGCTGGCTTGGGGAAATTCCCAATATCAACACAGGCTGGGGATGAACAGATTCATAGAAACCCTGCCCAGGAGGACTTGGGGCTGCTAGTGGATGAGAATCTGAACATGACCCAGCCATGGGCACTCACAGCCCAGAAAGCCAAATGTGTTCTGGGCCTGGAGAGGAGGTCAGCTGCTGGCCCCATGAGTTTGGTGGGCTATGGCAACATAAACAATGAGCACCTATGAATTAAACTACTGTAGTAATGGATTCCCTCTTAGGCAGGGCTGAGCTTAGTCCAGCAAAATGAAGTTGCATATGACTTAAGTATTTAGACTGATAAATGTGAATATCTTTGCTATAATAAAGGAGCAATTTGTGTGAAGGGAAATTGCATTATGCTTATTCAAAGTCAAATTTATTTCTTCTCTTTCTTATTAAGGATCTAATTTTAAAAATCCCAGCCTCAGGTCAGGGTTATACTTATAGGGCTGACTTCATATGTGGCAGTGCAGAATTCAAAATTCCTACAAAATTCCTCACTGTAGTCAATCAACAGCCTAAGCCCCCTACTTGGGCCAAGATTTTTTTATTTTTCTTTTAATTAAAAAATAGCCAGAGGGCATGTAAGGCTTAAATTACTTGCATAGAGAAAAATGCTTCTCTAAGAAACCCATTAGGAGATATGGCTTGAGAGCAACAGAAGCCCTTCAGACTAAACAGAAGTTTAATTTTTTTAAGGTAATGGAGAGGAGGAAAGATATTCTGGAGAGTTTTCTTCAGCTCATTTTGGACTGTCATTTTCTGCCCTGAAGCCATAGTTGAGTTACCTCTGAGGAGATCAAGAGAGAACGGGTTGGGGGAAGAGTCAGTCACTTAGCAGAATGGGGAAAGGACTTGTCTGTGTGGATCTACACCAGTGTGGGCTTGTTCAAAATATGCAAACCTTGGATCCAAGTCAGTTTCAAAAATACAACCCATTGATAGCTATAGCTCTTTGGCTTGCACATCAGCTGGCATTTTTATGGCATACATATTGTTGGTTGGCATAAAGCACCTGCAAGCTCTAATGCAAACAAGGGTGGCAAACAGCCTCCCCTGCCCCCTAAAAAAATAAAAGGGAAAAAAGAAAAATCCCAGAATCACACACATCTTTTGGCTTCCCAGAACCTCACTGCACTGAGGACCCGGAGAAGAACAGTGCAAGAGCAGTGACCTGCCTGCCTTCCCTAGAGGGAGATGCGAAAGCCCTGTGCCATCTGAACACAGAAAGATTAGAGCCACAGAGGACTACGAGTTATAATTTTAACTGGTGGGTGGGGAGTAAGCACCGCCAGGTTGTTGGGTCAGCTGAAGCCAAGAGCATTTCAGTCACAGTCTGCAATTACAAGGGACTGCATTTACAAGGGAGTAACAAAGTCTACATTCACAAGGGAGTTAGGTAGTGCACAACTTTCCCTGGCTAGGCTGGTATGCACTTCCAGTAAGACAGAATTGGACAGACAGGCTGTTCTGCAATTTCTCTTTGGGAAGCATCAGAATATGGCATACTCTACTCCACCCCTCCCTTTCCTAATTTCCTTCTGATATCCCTCATTTTCATGTAAATGATGCAGAATCCTCCTGCGCTTCACACCGTAGCAGCAACATCAGCGAAAAAAATGTCCAGAAATGGCAGAATAGGCTCAGAATTATCCCTCCTTTGAGAGGGAATGACCACATAATAGCGTTACACTCTAGTTAGGCTTAAAAGCAAAGCTCAAATTAGAGAGCAGATCATTTCAGTGACCAGACACGAGGCTTAAATGACTGCAAATTTCATGCAAAAATATGGATATGCTCATTTAAATACTAACAAGCTGTTGTCTTGGCCTATCTGCAGACTAGCAAAGGGATAGATGAAGTCTCAAACAGCAGCTGTGACTTTTGAACTACCCTCCTGCAAATGAATGAGGGGGACAGTGAGTGGGACAGACCTGCCTGATACAGGTAATGCTGAAGGATAAGATAATGTCATCCAGAAGGAAGTGTTTCTCCCTCATCACCAGGACAGTAATTACTGTATTCCCCATTTTCTAAATGAGGACTTCCCTGGCTTTGTGGCAAGAGCCCTCTGCAGCTCTCTGGGCATAGAAGAAGACCAAGGAGCACCTACCACTCCAAGTCCTGACCCTTCTTTGGCTAAGGAGTATGAAGGAAGTCAGCTAAACTGAACAGAGAGGGGACAAAAGGGAATTAAAATTTTGTGTTGAAACTTGCAGTTGCTAATGCTTTACACCTTGTGACACTAATAGACTAGAGCACAATCTCTCTATCCTTGTCAATGCGTGGATTGGCTTATCTGCTTGCATGTGATCCTGAGTCAGCAGCAGGTGAGTCTTGCCAGGCCAGGAGCACAGGCTGCAAACATTTCCTTCCCACTCCAGCATGCTGGAACTGAGCAGTGAGCAGAGATTGAAGACAGTGAGGAGTTCAAAAGCTAGGGTTAGCACTTACAGGTTGTGACTTTACCTGCATCTCACAGCCCTGTGTTGCCAGCTCAGAGAAGATGGAGTTGACCCAGACTGCTGTTGACACTTCTATTCCAATTCTTTCGGGCTTTCTCAGTTACAGGCAGCAGCAGCACGAGGATGGCACTGATGGCTGAAATAAAACAGCCTTGACTTCACTAGGTGTAACATACCTTGGGGCAGCAAACAAGACAAAGAAGCCTTCCCTGTGACCCTGCCTGGGCTTGTGTTCTCTGGCCAGCCATGCCAGAATGGATGATTTACACTGGAGATAAGCACAAGGAAAGCAGCCCATTAGGAGAAGATGAAAGCTACATCATTCCTTAACTGAGTGCATGTTTTGTGCCACTTGCACACTCAGTCATCTGGGAGATGGCAGCAGAAAGTTGTGTGATGGCAAACTTTAAAACTCTCTTTCAGGTGAAACTGCCACCACAGCAGCAGTGGTTTATGCTGGAACATTAAACTTCACATGGAGAGAGAGGAGCTGCACCACAAGCTCTATTCAAAAGCAGCTGTAAGAAGCTGTCACCTCCTTATTGTTAGTTACCAGCTCTGATCTTACCCAGATGACCTTAACATTCACCAACGTATCAAAAATAATAAGATCTGACCTGGCAAGTTTGATCCCGTGACTGCCAAAGCTGGATTCTCCCTCCACACCTCCTACTGCTAACAACCTCTGGGATATAAAGAGCATTTTCAATGGCTCAAAGAAGCCTTTTCAATACAGAAAAAAAGAAAAAGGATTTCTCAAGCTGAAAGTACAAATCTTACAATATGCTGAAATGTCTTTCATTTATATGTCATTTTTAACTATGGCCTTTAGCTGTCTGACAGACCCGGTACAGATGAGGTAAGCATTACCCTTTCCAGACAGATACCTTGCCATCTCTCAAGCTCTCTGTGCAGCCTCCAGATCTTGCCTCTTTTAAGGCCTTGAACCTGCCGTGTAGTGGAAGTGAAACCAAGCCCATCTCCAAAAGCACAGGGCAGCCCCTTGTACAAGATGAGGCAGAAAATGTGCCGGCAGCAGCCACTTTAGAGACCCATGGCACACACCTTATCAGTTAGAGAAGAAAATGATATATTCTGCTGGGTTAATTAGGAGATTAAGAGAAGGTAATGCAGTCATGTTTCCCTGCTTGCTTAAAGGAGTGGAAGCAGGAGAGAGAATTTAATGTTGGTTTTCACTACAAGAGATAAAAAGCGACAGGGACATAATAAATGTAACACCTTCTGCCTGAGTTGCCTGGGATACAGCATCTAGGAAAGAGAGACAGAGTGCGTGAAGTACAAACCAGTCCCAATTCTCACAGCAATCATCACCACCGGAATGCATTCACGTTGTGCCATTTTCCATCTTGTTATAATCCTTTGTCACAAGAATGAGGTTATTGGACAAGAAGGGCTTTTCCACATTGGCGTTAGCAGTATTGCTGCCATTTCCTTGATCTTTTCAATATTCTGTAATTGATCGCTTTGCTATCTCAATTTTCCCTTGTTTATGGCCTCTGTACCTTGTAGCTGACCAGATAATTCAAGTAGATAAAGGACCACTGAAAAATCCGTGCCTTGTAGCACTCTGTTCTGCCAGAGTAATCAAAGATCAGGGGTCACATATTTCAGCTGGTGTAAATAGGTGTAGCTGCAACTATTGCCAGTTGGGTTTATTCCCTGCTACGGGCCTTGAGCAAGCAAGGTCCATTCTGCAGTCTGTTGAGTAGCCCTACAGAAATGCCAAAATAAGCCTAAAGTTTACATAAAAAGATGCAGAGCTACCATGCCTCGTTCTTTGTGTATCGCACTTTTGGTGAAATAAAAAAATTGAAATAGATTCTACCGAAAAAAAAGACAAATAATGAAGAGGAAAACCTCTAAGATTTAAATTCTTTACAACAGTTCCTGAATTCAGCTTTGCCTATACTGGAAGCAGAGCTCTGAACCTCTTCCTGGCAGTGCCGAGATCAGCCCTTCGCAAAGGCGCAGAATCCTAAGCTGCATTTCAAAGCCTGCCACACCTTAATGCTGCCTTTCCTTCTACTGCACCAGGCCTTAAACTACTCCTTTGGTCTGCAGCTCCATTTTCCTCCTGTAAAAGGGAAATAATGGTATTTTTTCCATCTCATTTACTTACATGAAGAATTTTTAAGAGAGAGGCTCCAAACTCCAGCTTGCCTACAGGTAAGTAATTTCAGAGTTGCCCCATCACAGTCTGAGACCACTACTCACTACCAGTGGCAGGAGTTGTCAAAATAGGTTGGTTAGCCAGAAGCATGGGTTAGAATTCCCTGCCAGGACAAAAAGCATCTCTTCCCATATTAAGTAGCATGTAATGTATGGAAAACCTAGTCTCTGCCCTGTTAGAGAAGTAACAACCCTTTTACCCACTGACACATGAGCTTCTTTCAGGAGCCAACACTGCCAGAGCCACGAATTGCATCCCCCCTGCTGTGTGTGGAGCACCACAGGGATATCAGTGTCCTGTGGAAGCAGCTCTGCCCAAACACATGCGCACAGGGAGGGTTCTTGGACGTTGCATCCTCACCAAAATTGCCACCACAAGCCCCGTGCACCTCTTGGGCAGTGAGAATGTCATTTGTGCTCAGAGAGCAAAGGATTCAGAAGCCGCCCTCGAGCTCAAATGTGCCAGCTGATGTTGCAATTATCAGGCAGCTTGCAAAGACTGTATGGAAATTTATAGCAAAATAAGCTATTGGGGAGAGCAGAGCACTCCCCAAGCGGGTGAGACACTGCATTGATTGCATCTGAGATGGACCCAGAGCAGCAAAGGTCAGCACAGGGCTGCTCTATAGAGGCTGCTCATTTTGTCACTCTGCAGAAAAGTGTTTTCTCTTTCCAGTCCTACAACAAAGTATTAAAAGGGTTACACTGTGTAGACACGCAACATACTTTCCAGCACACAGGATAAAGCATAAATGCTCAAAAAATTACAATATCTTTGAACCTTCCAGATCAATCTGATTGAACTACATACATCATTTAAAGTTTACAATACACTTCCTGACATCAAAGCAGGGGAAAAAAATAAGCATAGCCTGTTTTTCTAATCAGGCTGATCAGAAGTACTGCTATGACATCTCCTCTATGGAGTTTCAATAATTCAGTGATATTCTTTTAAATTGCAGTATTTTGTATATTTTAATTTCGTTTTATTTGGCTGCCTTTGAATTTGTATCCAGGGAGCTCCTGTGTTAGAATCCTGCTACTATTTTTTGTTCTTGTTGGTTTGTCATTTTAGGTTTTTAATGTTCATAAGAAAACTGAACTGGGAATAATTTGGTTTTATATTAGTAAAATCAATTGATTGAAGGAAATTCAAAACCCAAAGAATTACCCCAAAAAATCACCTTGTAGTGATCTGAGTTATTATGGACTTCTCTCCCTCTGGAGTTAACTTTGACATCATGTTCTTTATGCCTAAACAGCTCATATCCATTGAATAGAGGCATATCATTTAGGATCAGGGCACAGACATGCCAAAAAAAAGCTGCTTTGCTTTCTCCATCTACACTGGCTTTGTGAGAAGGGAAGCCCTCGATTTAGAGGAACGTATTTAGCTGTTGTAGATCAGTTTATCTGCCTTGGTATCAGCTGGGTTATGCTGCTTTTCATAGCAAGGGACCTTAAAGATCATCTGGTTCCAACCCCCCGCCATGAGCAGGGACACCTTCCACTAGACCAGGTTGCTCAGAGCTCCATCCTACCTGGCCTTGAACATCTCCAGGGATGGGGCATCCACAGCTTCCCTGGGCAACCTGTGCCAGGGCCTCATCATTCTCCCAGCGAATAATGTCTTCCCACTATCCAATGTAAACCTACTCTCTTTTAGTTTGAATCCATTCCCCCTGGTCCTGTTACTGCATGCTCTTGTAAAAAGTCCCTCCCTGTCTTTCCTGCAGGCTACCTTCATCAGTTAAAATTCGGTCCCTTGGTTTTCCTTTAATTTCCTAACAATTTCAGTAATGTGCAAATTATGCTAGAATACTAAAGCAGCACAGCTTCTTTTCTAACCCTGTGCAGCAAGCAGAGGTCACTAGGTAAGCTTTTTCTTCTTTGCTCTCTGAATTTTAATTGTGGTTATTTCACAGCCTGGGTCTAATTTCCAACACTAATTTATAATGAAATCTCTGTATTTTGCTTAGCTCCTGGCTTTACATTTCTTGCTTGCTGGGTTGCACTGGATATTGTTAGCTGACTCCCTGCTGGGAAACTCTACATAATTGCAAAAAAATTTTGCAGTGCCCTTCCCCAAGGGGTTTCCAGGTATAGTTAGCTAGAATCAGATTTCTACCCCAAAACTGAATGCCATTTGTTCTTTTTGCCTCACCTCTGTCTAACACAGAGAAGAAGCCAAATGCACAGACCTTATAGAACACCAAAGACTTGCAATAATCAAGGACCTCATTATGAAAAGAGAGTTGGCCAAGCTTGGCATCATAGCAGCTTGCTGGAATAGTCACTAAAGGCAACAGGATATGTGATGGTGACATTAAGAAGGACCATAACCCATTAGATAAAAGATAACAGTCAAGCAAGTTGACTGCATGAGGCACCCAGACACTTCCATGCAATCTCCGACCAACAGCTCCCTGTGTTTTGGGTTATTTGCTAGCACAGAGGCTGGAGCCAGCTCCACTCCCCAGCTCAGTTCCCTGTGGGTGCTAGCAGCAGGCAAAATGCAGGCAGCGGGGTCCTTTCTGCAAGCTGGGAACTATTTGCTGCAAGAAACAATGTCACAAGCTGGCTCCAAATCAAGGTCATTTTAAACATCAGCCCTGCAAACTTCACTTAAATGCAGCAAGTGCAAGCCCAGCCACCACCAAAAAATGTTTACAACAGCAGCCAGAGAGGAGCAGCAATGTCACTGCCTAACCAAGGATGAGATATCCCCTTCACCAGCCTCTGCAGCGTGACAGGGCTGCAAGGCAAGAGGGAGCACTCAGCAGAGCACGCAGCCATCTCACATGTCACTTGTTCCATCCCCATCATTCCTTCCTAGTGTTAAGTTAAACAGATCATTGCTGG
Organism: Oriolus oriolus; assembly: GCA_013400235.1. Taxonomy (NCBI): domain Eukaryota; kingdom Metazoa; phylum Chordata; class Aves; order Passeriformes; family Corvidae; genus Oriolus; species Oriolus oriolus. The sequence goes on along the minus strand of VXBT01012375.1, from coordinate 295,412 downwards.
AGCTGCAGCCTGGCAATCCTTGCTTCTGCTAGCCGGTGGGAATATTCCCACAAGCAAGGCCTGAGCAGCCTGGCTGCAAGACCCTGCCTTTCGCTCTAGCCCGGCCCCACCATTGTGCTGTGTTTGATTCATGGTTAATATTCCTGTCAGCACCACAGGCCTTTGACACTCCAACCACATTACTCAATTCCACCTACCGCTGCCAATAACAGGCGCTGAAGTTTCAGCTCCCAGCAGTTTGATATGTGAAGCTGAAGAATAGTTAGATTATCACCAGTTATGCAGGCAGCACATTTGACAGACTTGCAATGAGGTTTTCAGCTGTCAGTTATTGCAGCTACAGTGTGGAAACCACAAAAGGGGCATACACTGAATGTGCACTACGAAGACATCTACTTTGGAAGAGGCAGGCTTCTGGATAAACACATTTTATAACATAATTGTGGCAACTGAAAATCATAATCTTTATGTCTTGGCAGAGAGGTGGTTTTCCACGTGCAAATTAATTATGATGAGCTTGTCTCAAATCAACACTGAAAGACATGGTGGGCACGAGCATTTTCAGCACTGATTCTGTGCTGTAGCAAACTCTCACGTGACAAATGTCTGTAGTACTACAGCTCACCTCTGCAGGCAACAGTTGTAACTGAACTGCAATATTTGGTCGATTAAAAGAAATAAATCTTTTTCCATTTAAAAGATTTGCCAGTATAAAGGGAAATCAAAGTTATAGAAGTCAACATTTCAACTTATATGGACACATCTGCAGTTTCTCAAGACAGGCAATCCACATCACTAATCTCTTAAAAATTATGGTTTTAAGTTGATTATTGTTGGGGAGGGGGGAGAGGTGGGGCTTATGCTGCACATAGATTTACTCTGATTATTTTAGTGAAAGGGTAATACAGAAGCATTAAAAGACACATATTATCCTGATAAACAAATTCTTTGAAAATAGCATCACAGTTTCTTTGAATCCTACCTTTAGAGGACACAATCCATGGTTTGTTTGCAGATACTATAAAATAAATAACATTTATTTTTTATTGTTAGTCACTGTCTTTGAATAACACGTGTTGGTAGGTTCCTATTTCACTGAGATGTCAAATGTACCCAACTACTACTTTCATGTAATTTTTTCCACTGGTCTAATAAAACTCGGAACAAACATGCAAACAACAGTAGTTCAGGGGAGTTACAAGGACACAGCAAGCTTCCCCTGGGTGCTCTGCCCCCATAAAATGCTTTTGCAACTATTTAAAAAAACTGAAGTGTGTTTTATTTGAATACCTACCAGGCTGAGTATGCGATGCTGTATTTAACCTCTGATCTCATTGAAGACACGAGCACACATATTTGTCTTCAATCCTGAAGAAGCTTGGACCATTTCAGCACAGACAGTAGAAGAGCCAGAGAACTGCAATATCTGAAAACTACTTTTTCCCCTCTGCTACTAATCCTGCAACAGAGATTCTCCTGAGTTAAGCATGACCTAACATTAGCACAAGCATCCAGAGGGACTGTGGGATTTTATTTCTTGGAAAAACTCAAAACTCAATGGAACAAGACTCAAGAAACCTGCGTTATACGACCTACTTTGTGCAAAGGGTCAGACCAGAGACCGCTTTCAAATTACATTATGCCCAAATTTTAGGAAGGTTTTGAACTCAAGAGGCCTCTCCACTACCACTTCCATAAATGCTGGAGAACCAGCAGCATCACAAATCATCGCCATCCCACAGGTAAACAGTCCAAGACAGGTAGATAAACAGCCTGTGCATTACTCTTCCTGAGACATGTTTTCCCCTGTGAGGAAGTGCTCTGATTTGCTTCAGATACTCAGGAACAGAACCTTAGAGAAAAGGCCCACAACCAGCATTATCTCACTTGTGCTATTTGCTCACCACCGTGTGGATTTTAGATCAGGACACTCCATAAAGGTGAAGTTGAGTTTCCCATTCCTAGTTTCATCCAAAACTAATACAGAACAGGTATCTTTAATTTTGGAATGATTGCATGCATTTCTTAGCTGCTGCTATGATGATCTTTGCAAGCAAGGAAAAAGAGGCAAGCTGCTGTTTCAGGCAGCATTTCAGTTGTTTTTCCAAGATATTTTTTTTACGTGGTCACCAGAAAAAAGCCTACTAGTTTTATCACATAGAAAAAGGGAGCTTGGGGCACAGTGTCTGAGTAATATAAACCGATGTTTGGGATTCTAGGTTTTGTACTAATGGCTCTGCCACCCACAGCATTTTGACCAGCGGGCCCTGGGCTTGTGGTGCTACTCATGTGACTTCATTAACAGTACGCATATTTGGAGGCTTGCACAGTGGGGACTTATTTCTTAAAAAAATAAAAATAAAAAACAAACAGGGGCAGTTGAGTGTGTTCCTATTGATACTGAAAGCAACATGAAGAGCAAACATGCTAATAGCACAGGCAGACAGGTGTGCAGCACGAAGAATAAAAATAGTGCAGCCCTCTGTTGAGCAACTTGTATTCAAGATTTATTGATTCTATCTTCCACCAAATGAGAAATAAGTGAAGCAAATCAAAGCATAAGCTAAACGGAGCAGAGCAACGTGAAACCTGTGCGGGATGAGCAGCTCTGTGCCGGCCGCCTGAGGCAATCTGCTGCTGAAGGATAACGTGCCAATGCTAATCAGATGATCGGTTCCCCTTCCCATTAGGCATTCTGCTAACTCAACAGATAAGCATTCACTCTCCTGTGGCTCCTTTAGGAATGCCAGCTCAACTTGGGAGGCAGTCCTGGCTTCCTTTCTGAGCTACATTTCAATATTCTTGTTATTCCTCCGTTTCAAATGCAGCCCTGGAGATGCTGACAGCACCACCAACCCCCACCCCATGGTACTGAGCACCAGCCAGCCTGCAGCACTTCACTGCCAGCCCTCCAAAATGCTGCCAAATGTCTTGCCCTTTCGAGAAAAAAGATGTGGTCCTGCAGAGCATGGGCTGCCAAAAGAGTGTGTGCTGATCCCTGAATGGGTATAAGACTAAGTTACAGCAGGGATAGCAGAGTATGCAGTGGTCAGAAAGGAGCTACAATTACTTCTCTGACAGGCTGAGAACCTTTCCTGTGCTCAGAGCCCAAAAAGAATTCAGGCAGCTTTTGCTGGTCACATGCATTTTTGTTTTATCCAGCACTAAGGCATTAAAAACTCCAAACAAACAACACCAAAAAGACAAAACAACACCACAGCAGACGGTGGAAGAAGCACAATTGCAGACTGTATCAGTTTCAAGGCCATGAATTTCTCAGCTCATCTTATTCAAAAGTAAATACAGCACAGCCTTCTGGCAAGGAAAAGAGAGAAATTCTCTCTTTGGGGCATCTCATGGGACCACAGAGCAGGAAGACACACATCAGATTTTACCCATATTTGATGTTGCCTGCTGCATGGCTGGGCTGGCTTAAAGGGTCTGATCCAAAGCTCTTGGAAGTCCGTGGTTTCCCTTAGGTTTTGAATACATCCCAGTAACTGATATGTAAAATAATGGTCCTGTGAGGGGAATGATGTACAGAGTGAAAAAACCCTTCTGCATACTAAATGGGATTGATTCATGCTGGTATGTGCTCGATCATCTGCTAACAAAAAAATATAAATGTGTGCTTGTGTTTATATTCTCTACTGAAGAAGATATATTCCAGAATGAGTAATGTTATTCAACTGCCGAGTCAGACATGCCACTCACCATGTCAGATAGATCACATACAAGCTCTGACACATTGCTTGCTAAATGAGACAGATTAGCTCTTCCTCTGAACACATCAGCCTTTAACTGGCTATATTAACAACTGGGTCAGGCAGGCAGCATGCTCAAAGTTACCACCTACAGATTCACAGAGATAATTCAGTAAGCTGCATCTTCACAGGGTGTCTTTCCCACCACAATCTATAATAAGGTAAGCTGGATATAATGTGCCTACCTGGAATCAAACTCATTGCTGTGTAACAGCCTTTAATGGAAAATATATCACTTTTGAAAATTTGGCTTTCTGGGGACACACTAAGTGTATGACTGGGTGCAGTCACTGTCAGAAAATGTTACGGTCTGCAGTAGTTGCACAGAAATAGTATTTTTAATTTTTTCTGCAAAGTTGATTATTACTGCTCAAACACTGGAGACACCAGCCAAACTGCTCAAGTAACTGGAACCAGGGATTCAGCACTGTAAGAACAGAAGTGCTCTCTCTAGCATAAGAGACCCAGCATCAGCTTTTTGCATCAGAGACATCTCTGGAAAATTTATCAAGCAAGCAAACAAAAAGATTCCCCCCCAGGCCAAGCAGAGCTCACGTACTTGGTCACTGCTGATGCCTCTACTACAGGGTAAGGTACTTATTTATCCATGTGTTTAAATATCTATTTCCTTAGAGCTCAGCCTCTAGCGCTTTAGGGAGCACAAAATTACCCACTGCATGAGATGACCTGGGGTTGGTTCATTGCTGATATTAGCTTTTTGTGAGTGAGATAAGGGGGATTATAGGATATTATTCCCCATTTACCTTTACACCCATTTCCAACAGAGCCATCGCAAATACACCTTGGGAAGCAGGCAGAATGGAGAGACTAGGAGTGAACAGGCTGCCCAGCACTTGCATTTCTTAGTTCTGCATGATTACAAATGTTCATCTCTTTTTTCATGCCCATCTAATATAAACCAGGTAATAAAACATGCTTTCTTTGCTTCCCGAACCACTAGCTGAAATTAACAGTTTCTGCCATGCAAACAGGGAACAAGGGACCTTGCACTTTCCTATACATTACTCTTATCCAGTTCAAACCACCCAAGAATCTGAGCTCTTCATGGAAGCATCTACCAGGTGATGCCCACCTGATCCATGCCAGCACAATCGCCTTCTCATGGCACCAGGAACTGATCATACCTACCCAAACAGTCCCACATGCTGTGGCTGCTGTTTTGTGAGGAGCAGGAGAGAGGACTGTTCCTTATCATCCCCCCAAGTAGGAGGGAACAAAGTTGTAACACCTGGGAATTAAGTCACAGTCCCCAGCACAGCTAGGACGTTGTTTTGCCCTTGCAGCATGAAGCATGACTGTATCTGCTGTGCATTAACACAATACTGATCATACTGGAAACCATCAAGGGTCTCAGCTGAAAGCTGCTGAAAGAGAAACTCTATGTTCATTTTCAGGAAAACAATCAAAGATATGCCTTTCAAGGAGAGTACAGCCCTTGCTAAAACTTTGAGGGCCAGCACCAGGGATAGAACTGATTAAGTTCTGCACTGATGCTGATGGACCCATTTCACTGTCAGCTCTTTTAGAGGAGACCTACTCCAATCACCCCATCTCATGTCAGCCAATCTCTCGTATGTCGCATACAACACCACCTGTGCAAGTTGCCACTGTCTGTATCTCATCAAATAATGATGAACTACGATGAGTAAATCAAGTGCAAATAAAAAGATGCAAAATGGCCAGATCTAGAAATTATCTATGCCAGTTGTTCCCACAGAAAAGCATGGGAGCAGGGAGAGGTTAAGCCTTTCAGTGCCTCTGTTTATACAACTGCTTAATAGAAGCTGAGCTCCACGGAAAATTTAATTCATGGTCTATGGTTTAATTTTGTCCATTTATTTCCTTTAAGCAAGTAATATCTCTTTGGTTATTTTAATTTAGTCTTTGGGGTTTAGTCTTTTACATTAATTTTAATATTCACTCCATGGAAACAAACTGATATGTCAACTGTTAAGCACATGGGGTGCCAGCCAGAGAGGTTTATAGCTGGTGTTTCTCTAAAACATAGAACCCTGAATAGAGGCATAGTAGAAGCCACCACACAGGTGAAATGAGAGAATGCAAGAGATGATGAGAGCACAGTTTTGTGACGAGGCCAAACATTACTAACACAAATAGCACTTGCAAGTGCAACAAAAAAGCAACTGCCCTTGGCTTTTCTTTTCTTTGGTTTTGTGATGTTTGGTTTCTTCCTTCTAACAACAGCACAGTTAAAAACCTTCCAAAAATTCAAAACCTCTTCCTTCCCAAAATAGAAGGGCAGTGCAGAAAACACCAAAGTTTCTCCAGCAGTCTTATTCTGAAATGGCAGTCTCTTCCCAGCGACATGACTGCACAATCTGGAATTATGGAGACTGACATCTATTAACCCATTTGTTAGCCAACATCTACAAAACCACCAAGTAAAGTTGTCCAACAAACTATTATGAGATCTTACGTTCAGAAGCTTGTAAATTTACCAGTGTTTTATCATTTCAGCATTTTGTTACATCAGGTATTTTCTTCACAACAAGCACTACTAAAAAAGCCAGTAGGAGGAGGGAAAACGGTTTTATTTTGCTCACACTGAAACTTTGAGAAGGAGACCCACTTTGCTCATGGTATGGGTTTTTGTCTCTTTTTTGGAACCTCTGCTGTCTCACATGCAAAAGGTTTTCTGAGGTTGGGAGTGTGCCTCCTTCCTATAGATGAACAGCAGGCAAAAGAAAGAGGATTTTTATTAATATAACTTATAACTAAGTCTCTTCAGAGACTCTATCTTCCTTATGAGATCTGGGTGAAACTGGTCAACAGACTCAGAAGTTGCTGGAGGGCAGTTAAAGCAGATTGAAAAGGGACAGGCAGACTGCGATCTCAGTACCTTTACATTCTTCAGCAAAAACTCCAGGCTTCTAAAGTCTCTGTTTTCTTTACTTAATTGTAGCTCTTCAGGAGGTGGAAGGCTTTACACTTTGTGGAAAAATAGTGTGACAGAGATGGGGCATGCCCCCAGTCAAAAAAACCCACCAGAATTTCAGCAAGGTGCCAAAAGTCAACAGTTGACATAAAGTAATACGATTTATGAAGAAATCTAGGCAGAGACTGAGTTGTGCTGATGTGATGGGACAGCAGAGAGAGACGGGGCTGGCTGAGAAGAGGCCATTGGAATCTAGAAATGCAGGATGTTATATGAAGTCAAACCTTATATGAGACAAATCTTTGAGAAAGGAAAGGACTGCTTTAAACGTCATGCCTGGTGTTGTAGTTCTTCATACCAGCTAAGAACTTGTTCCGTGGCTTTTGTTTCAGGGCAGCACACACCCACTGCTAATGACGTGGTTTAACTTTGTAAACCTGATGACACAGGGGAGCACAAGATGGTACCAAAAACTCTGTCTGCAGAGCTTCATAAAACCCAGTTTCAAGAATGAGTGCACTCCTTCAATCCAATTCCCATCTGCTACACTGCAACAGGTTCAATTTTTCAGTAGAGCATAACCCCCAGATATTTGCACTGAGATCTGTTGTGTAATACAGTAAAATTGCCAGCCATGCAAAAACATGACAGCAGGTTGTATTTCAGACTGAAGTCTAAAGATATAATTCAGAGCAGAAAGTCTTCCCTTACTGTAATGGGTTATTTCTTGTTACAGTAGATCTGTTAGTGTTTCTCACTCTGTTCAGCACAGTAAACATCTATAGCTGTTCCCTTGGCAGTCTCTGGAGACAAATGGTTTTGATAGCTGTGTTTAAAATGGGCAATAATGGATTTTATGGTGAGCTGGTAATTGGAAAAAAAGCTTTGGGAACAACCTCTACTCAAAGGTCAGCACACTGAAGTATTATAATCAGTCCTTTGAAAAAAAAAACCCAAACGTTATCAGGACCAGATGTGCTGAGTATGACCCACCTCTGAATCACCAATAAAAGTAACATCCAAGGACCACCACTGCAGTGTCCAGCTGGCAAACAGCCGCCCCATCTCCTTTTCCTGGTCACAAGCCCCATTTCTCTTGCCTGCAGAATCATTCAGAACCATCTCCTTTTTTCTATCCATTTTTGTTATAAAAGTTGGAGAAGGAATCTCCAGAAATGGAGACAGTGAAAGAGGGGGTGGCCCAGGTGCCATCAGCTCTCTCAGCACCACTGTTTTTTCAGTCAAACTGCTTATCATGGGTCAGCTTTCATGGCCCTAAGGGTGGAAAACTCCTTAATCTTCCTACTACAGAATTTGGCTATAATTTTTTCTGCTTTCTCAGGTGCATAACACTTTGTTTTCTTCTCCTCTAGAAAATGCAAGTGATGCTTACAGTTCTGCATCTTCCTAAAGAGTTGGTGCATAGCCTATTGCCAAAATGAGAAAACTGCTTCAATCCCAAATATAAATTTGCTGGCATTCCCACACAGCCCAAGAAGCAGTGCCTATGAACATTTTGCTTGGGTTTTTCATAGCAACACCATATACATTAGGAATGAAATGCAGGTCAAATAGTCTGGAAATTCATTTGCTAGCTTAGCAGCTCGAGGCTCTGCCTCAGGGCCTTTCACACCAGCAGCTATTAACTACAAAGAAATGTCACCTGTGCTGGTCATTATTGTTAATTACCGAATTCCTCTGTTCACACATCCCTGTACTAAAAGCTTTTCCTATCAGACTCCTTCCCCTACCACTCAGCACCAGGTTGCTGTGATTTTCACACCTGTAGAAGCACAAAGCAGTGCACAGTAGAGTCTTAGGAAAAGCCAGACTGCTACAATTTTATCTGCGCTGGCTCCAGTAACACCGACCAGACAAAGAGCTAAAGCCCTGCTCATTGCTGTCTTGCACTCCCTTATTTTGCAGAGTTACCTGGGATTCAGGCTGCCCACAGTCTTGAGGTATACGGAGTCAGAACTCTTCAGCTGAACCCATCTGGGGCAAATGAGGTCTTAGAATCTGGTTAAGAAAACACAGGATGCATGGCATTTATGAACTCATGCAAGACTTTTCCTCAAACAGCAAGGACAACTCAAAAAGAGAGGAAAAGAGACAGTAAATCTACAATGTTCAGAGCAAGCTACCTACATCTCATGGACAGAAGTTTTCTGTTCCATATGATCTGTGAGCTACCTGATGTGCTGTGCTTGTGCTGCCTTACAATACAAGCAGACAAGGGCTGAAGCGAAAAATGGAATGAAGTGCACTTTCCACAAGGAAGTGAAGGCTGGAAACAACTACAGGGCAGCACAGATCCTTGATGCATACAACTACAACTACCACAGTAACTGATATTTGTTTAAATTTTGCAGGTTTCCATTAAACCAGTAAGGCCCAAAAGATCATCACCTTCCCTTACCCAAAGACAATTTTGATTCACAGCTTTCAGCTCACCCAGATAGAAGATTTTAAAGCTCTTCTCACTCCTGAGCCATTTCTCCAAAATACTTCTTCAGGAAGGGAACCAAAGTGGCTGCTACTCAGTGACATCTGCATATGCCATAAAGCAAAAAACATCCTCCCACTTCCAGCAGGAACTGCTGCAAGATGCAACTATCCTTGCAGATAGTTATCCCTAACTGCACCTGGAGGATGCACTCACTACCCCTTAGGTATCCGTCAGCAATTTAAATCCAGAGTCCTTATTTCATCAAAACTTGATTTGTCCTGGAATCTGTAGTTTCTCTAGGAAAAACATTCAGGAAATATCTCTCTTCATAAATCCAGTCTAAAAGGTCCCTGGGAGCTAATATGATTGCACACTGTAGCAAATAATTTCTAATAATTTATGTCTATTTTGACATATGGATATAACAGCCAAGGAGTTATCCTGAAAACTATCTGAAATGTGAGTTCAGCATGCCTTTCACTTCTTGAAAGTTTTATGTGCTCTATTACTGTGGGGTTGGACTCAACAGGCTAAATAAAGCTTCCTCTTGCTTGTCCAAACTGAAACGTAAAATAACACAGGGGAAATAAGCATTTCTTTTCTACACAGCAGCACGTACAAAGTTTTTTCACTGAAAAAAAGAGCTACAGCAGTGAAGCCCCTGGGTCATTTGTCTCTCTGTGAAAAGACTAGTTAAAAGTATATGCTAATGTCCCCTGCTAGTTTTTCTTCTCTTAGCCTCTTCCTTCCAGGGCTTTCATTATGTCACCCTTTCTATGTAGTTTTAAAAGGTTTCCTTGTTTGACAATTTTGCTGAAGGCAATTATGTTACTTGCTTTCTCCTGAGCTCAATATACAACAGCAGAAGTGGTACACTGTACATATGGTGAAGATCTGTTTTAAAAACACTTGCAGATTGCTATCAAATCTTGCTGTGTGGCTTGTCATTTGCATTTAGCAGATTCTGTGAAGAAGCTCTAACACTCTGCTATGGGATAGTCCCTTGTTTGAAACTCAAGAGACGGAGTTTCAATTGTTCAGCAGCAGAGACAGTTCTGTATTAAACTGAAACAAGAAAAACATATTTAGAAACAAGCAAGGGATATACACATCTTGGGATGACAGCACAGCTTCATGTGCTTCATTAAGTGCTCATAAGTCAAGACTATTCACCTTTCTGATGAGAAAACTGTTCTTATTTTCAGTTTGTGATTAGAAAAAAAGGCACACTGGAGGTCATAAGGGGCTTCATCTCCAAGGCACTCTACTCTGTGCATAACAGTTTGATATTCACCTGCCATTTCCAGAATGCAGTACAAATCCTGCTGTAGGACTCAGCTGCTTGGGCTAAACCCAACCACTTTACCTGCTTTTGAGTTATCAAAGCCAACATACAAGTAATTACACAAGCAGAAGAGTTTTTGACATTTCTGAGTGCTTTCATTGAACACATCTCTGTAGCACGTGGATCCCCTGGTGTACAGTCGTATAGTTGAGCTCAAATTTCAGTCTTCCTCTTTAGTGGGGCACTGATAAGGTTTCAATCCTCTACTTGACCTCATCCTTTCAGAAAGCATGGAGAAATGCAGCACGGTCAAGACTCCTCCTCTCTAAAATTAGATTGAAACCAGGAAATAAGTTAAAATATTACCAAGGTGGAGTTATTATACGGGATGGATTCACAAGACAGCAGTGCTATGACTTCAGAATGAGTCACTCTCTCCCTTTGCTGCTGTCCTGTTACCATCCCAAATAACACTTCAAGGAGGGATTCTCTTTCTCAGCCACCATCTCAAAATATCCTTTCTACTGGGGAAAAAAAACGACTACGCTCATCTAATTTGCACCCTTTGGGGAAAATGTAGTGCAGTCAGGACCTTGGCGTCACCCTGGTCCATAACAGTCCCAACAGGTGGGAATGTGACACAGGCATCCCCACCTCACTTGACCCCCCAGAAAACCTGGGTAAATTCAAGTGAATTGAGGGAAATATAAGAACCTAAATCGCCTGAATTCAGAGTTTTAAATGACAACTTTAAGGTCACATTATCATAGTTTTTGTGTCAATTTTTGCTTCTTTTAAACATTTTCTTTGTCAAACTGGCTTTCCCCATCAAGGGAATTTAAAATTATATGCAAGCCATTTAGGTACACAATGTATATTACTACAGCACAAAGGACATTTGGAAAGCTGAAATTGGATGAACTTTGCAAGAAAAAGCCAGCTTGGGGAAAGTTATTTCTATGTATCACTGCCAAGTTTAAGTAATATAGTAATGACATGGGACTGGACACAAAAAACACCATCTGGATAATTAAAATATACACAAAGGTGGTATGCAGACAAGTATCATCTGAATGTTAACAAAGTAAAGTGGTAAAAAAAAAATTAACCCTTCATGGGCACACTGGTGTCAGAGACAGGTATCACAGAAGAGTAAGGAAGTCAACTTCTCTAAAACTCACACCAGGTGCAGGTCACACGTACATTTTAGCTGCAATTCTGTAGTGCATTTAATGCTTATGTAACTTAAAGCGTAGGCTCTGTGCTTGTAAATCCTTAAATTCGCATATAATATGCTTAAGTGCTTTTCTTCACTTCAAACAAGTCTGCTGCTGTCGCTCCCATCACTTGCAAATCACACTGCATTTTCCTCATTTCCTTACATCACTGCAGATGTAGTCTCACGTGTGTAGTCTCAGTGGAAGTTGGCCTTGCATGTCAAATGGTGAAATATGGCTCTAACATTATAAAATCAGAAACTGAATTATTACAGTTGATAAAAATTTTTTGTCAAGTTCCTAATAACTCAGTTCTCCGTCCCAGACTGATCAGAAGGTGGCAGTATTTCAAAACATTACTTTTTGGTTTTACCAGAGGGGCATTTATTTTTTAACTGACTACTTGTTAATAATGAATTTTATTATTCCTAACATTTAAAGGTCAAGAGCTGTAACTTCTAGTGGCTGAGGTGCAGTAGAAGCAGTAACATGCATTAGGCTGCAATTTTGAAGAGAATCTGGTGAATCCATTAGTATGGGGAGACATAGAGGGCTGCATTTGCTTTCTAACTGCTTTTATTTGCTGTAAAATGTTTGTTAGGTGCTTTCATAGAAACGACCTATGAAAGATGAGATAAGAATTTCCAAGCTTTTTCTTGTGTCCCATAGCAGTCCATAAATTCAACAATGTTCCTGGGAAATATTTCGTCTGGTTTGTACCCTGTACCTTCTACAGATTTATAAGAACTATCCCCTTGCACACTTCAAACTGCCACCCTTTGTTTTAACAACAATCGCACACGCTGTGAGCTGCTCTTCCCCAAACTAAAAACGAAACTAAAAACGTCCTACTCTTGTGTTTGAGCTGCTGCTGCTTTGTCTTCTACCCCTGTGCAACAGAAAGCGGATTTTAGCAGCCACCACCCTTTAGCACCTCTCACTTTACATGCACAGGAACATTCACACTCTGCAGAAAGACATTCACTGAACAGCGTCATAGCAAATCCAACTGCGGCTTGAAGCTCCGAATAATAGCTCTGGATCACCCAGCTAGTGTGTTCAGGGAAGGCACTGCAAACAAGGTGTGAGTCTACAGTCTGGCTTTCCCACGTGCATGGCCCCACAGTGAAGCTGTCTCATCGAATTTAAAAGAAGGTGAGAGAGAACAGAAAGTCTGCCTTCCCTTGGCAAGTAAATCCACAAAGGTTCTTATAGAAATGGAAATGATGGCAGAAGAATCTTTGCTTCCAACATTATTCTTCCATTATTTACTGCTGCTCACTTTTAATATGGTTTTGTCCATTGACTCTAGAGATACCACTCCAGAGTGCAAAGGAGAGGGGGTAGAAGTTACAGAGTAAAATACAGCTGCTCAGGCTAACACACCTTCTTCCTTATCCTTCTATCTGCACAACTTCAGGAATTATCCAGAAAAGAGGAAACACTTTGTTGGTGATTTGTTGAGCCTACTTGCTGTGTCAAATCATCTCCGCCAAGATGTTTAAGGAAATTAAATACCATAAAAACCACTCATGAGACCAAAACACAGTGAAAATATCCAAGCCAACAAAATAGTTCAGCAAGCTGAAATAAGAACTAGGAATACTACAGTATTCCTAAATCAGCCTCAGATTGCCAGAGACTTGAACTAATATTCCCTAGCCTTCATGGACGAGTCTGTCTGGATTTACAAAAGATGTTTAAAATAAGAGAAACAAAGAATATTCTGGGTTGGAAGGGACCCACAAGGATCATACAAGTCCAAGTGCTGGCCCTGCACAGGACACCCCCAAGAATCCCACCATGTGCCAGAGAGCATTCAATTGCTATGAATACAGACTGTCAGCTTCCCTTGCATAATGCTGATCAGAATGACTATATTTAATATTTTGGACTTACCTGGAAAAATAACTTGAAATACTGGATGCTGGATATAGTTTAAATTTTACTCACAATGAATCAATGCAAACCAGAAATATTTAGTGGATTTACTCAATGTGTACAGCAAGGCAACTAAAAGGAAGTTCCACCCACCTTTACTTTGATAAGGGAAAATTAGGCAGGGAGTCATGGAGTTAAAATGCTGAATGATTTACATCCCCAAATAACAAGAGAAGAAAATGAAATTCTGTTTCTATTTCTTCAGAGCAATTAAGACTGCCAGCTGCCTGGGCACAAAAACCCAAGAAAACCCACTATCTCCTGCTAACATTTTATTATAGGCACTGCCTGACAATCATTTTTGTCAAAGAGCCACGTTCTGTAAACACTTGTCAGTGGTCTCTGCCGCTTTGCTTTGCTCCTGTGGCGAAGCATGAAGTGAAACAGCAATGCAGGAGTATTACCACAGTTGCTTTCTCTCCTCTGACAATAGCCAGGCTTCTTTGGAAGGACCTCCGTGTTGGCAGGCTGCTTTTCATTACAACAAGGCAGCCAATTTTGGATATCACATGCAGCTGAAAAATTGTGAGTAAACTGCCATTACTTGCAGTAGGAACTGAAAAGGCTTTGACTTGCAGAAGGGAAGATCACAGGCCAGCAAGAAATTCTTTTTTATTTAGGTGGACTGGAGAGAAAATGAGGGTTCACGCCCTCAAATTGCAGCAATCCTTTGTTCTGTTATCTTCTTGTACAAAAGTGGGAGAGCCAAACACATGTCATTTGTACTCAGGGATGAGAGTTACCCCCGTGCTCAGTTATAGTGGACAAAGCCCTATTGAATTGTCCAGGACAAAAGCATGCAGTTTGTATTAAGCACAGATTCCCCTCACAATGCCATCTGGTTTCTGAGGGACGAGTTTTACAAGTACTTAAGCATCACTTTGCTTAGTGCTGCAGTGTTTAACTGGTTGAGGAGCTTGACTCTTACACAGGGAAGTCAGGCACACAAAAGTCAAAGCCCTGTTTGTTTCTGCCCTTGCTTGGAGGTTTTCTGTTTGGCCAAGGGCACACAGCAGTTCACCACCTCTTTCCATGTGCCAAGTCAGCTGGGTCTGGACCAACAGAAATCCCCAGAGCTCTACAGACACATCTTTAGGAATCCAAATTCTTTAAAATCTGTCTCTAAATGTCTAAAGAAAACTAATCTCGTTACGGGTGATGTGATGCCAAAAGCCAGGTGTGTTTTGAAAAGCCTCTTAGTTTCACAAGCATTCTACTTCATGCCCAGGGAGGAGCTAAAGGCCCCCCTGCACAGTAGCTGATGCTAGAGTGAGTTTTCCTCCTACAGGTTTCCAACACACTTAGTCTCCAGAGAGGGATGTTTTTGCATTGGCATGATGCAGATTGGAAGGAAGCAGCTCTTCAGCAGCTGTGCCAGGCGAGGCGCTGCCACACACAGCTTGACTGTGCTGATGCTAAATGCTCTGATTCTCCTCCTAAATAACAGTGCTAAATAAAACAGCAAGGTGACATCTCTCATTACACAGGCAAAAGGAGGTAGGGAACGTGAGGCATCTTACTGGGTGGGCTTTCCTATTTGCACCCCTTTCTGTTTTTCTGGATCTGAGTTTTAAAATGGGTTATATTTTGCCTGCAGCAATTTCTTTTAATAACTGCAATTATTCTCTTCCATTGTTCTGACTCTTACAAGCAAATTAGGGAAATTCAAAGGCAATTTTCATGATTGTTTGTTGTCGGGGGCGTATGAATAGCTCTTCTATTTCACTGGGACATTTCATTAAATAAATAACGAGTGGCACAAGAGTTATAAACAGTCAGATAGAGATCAGTTGGTTTTAGGGACAAATGCTGCTTGGTGCTTAGGTGAGCACACAGGAGACACAGCAGGACTCCCTCCAGCTAGATATATTTACAGCTTCCATGTTTAAGAAAGGGCAATTTTGTTCTCCTCACATGCGACTGTGCATCTTTAAAGATCTCATTTCGCACGTTTCTCACATCCTACCCAGAAATCCATGAAAAGAGGGGGTAGTGTTGGGAAGTTTCACATCCCCTCTTTCTCTCAGTGCTTGCATAGCAGGCAGAGAGAAGTTGCAGGCCACAGCAAAGGGCAACCTGAATAAATAACACCAGGACTTTGTGCCATACTGTGTGGGAAATAACATTCACAATGTGAGCTTACAACAACAGCAAGACTACATTTCTGGAAACAATCCAAAGTCAAAGCCTCCAAAAAAGACTCAAGCATCCATTTATCCTGCTCAAAATATCATGCAAATATGTCACTAAGTGGCATTCATCAATGACGGAGGATCAAGAACACATGCCAAATCATTTCATGTTCAATCTGGCTGGAGGAAAGTGAATGTACGAGGAAAATTTAAGCTAATAACTTCCAAATGCTCCCCCATCTCCGAGGTTTTTAGCATAAAACAGGACTAATTCCCACTTCCATTAACATGCATATACTCCTCTCCTAGATCACTGTAGAGACAAGCCAGGTATAAAAGACAGGCCTAATGTTTTTGGCCTGGTTTAGTTTTTTAAACCTCTGATCAGCTGTAATCAAATCCAGTGAAGTGGGAGAAATCTCAGTCTGTGTTACATAAAATTCAATTGGATTCAATACATCCAGCATTGTGATATCCTAATGGACCACAGAGGCTCCGCAGCATCAGGTATCTTCTTAAATGTTCCCAGTGGGCACTCATAATTAGCCATGAGTCAGGCATCTGCATGAACCTGAACTTAATTCCAGTTCTTGCTGAATTACTTTACTACATACTTTTTAATGTTGATGAAGGCAGAGAAATGAGAAGTCTCAGCAAAATACCTGTAACCTGCCTAACAATTCACATGCAGAATCTTCTCTGCTTATCTAATATCACTTGTGCATCACAGATTTTGTGCAACCCACCTTGGCTATGGACAGAAATCAAACCATTCGCCTCCTGAAAGACTCAGCAGGGAGAAAGTCAGAGACAGTGCTAAAATATCTATCAAACCCTATGTTCATAAGGTGCTCTGAGGAGGTCCTGCTTCACAGACACAGCTTGGCAACTCGTATAATATAGAGCTTCTTCTCAGAGATCTATGCTTATGAGAATTTCAGAAAGCCCAGAGGCAGAAAACTAACTCTGACAGAAGGCAATTAGCAAAACTCTCCTCCATCTTCCTATCCCAAGGCAACCTGAGCCTAGTTCTGGAAATATTAATCTATTCTCAGCAGCTCTTCTCACATAAAGACTGTAGACCATAACCTAAATAACCACTTTTTATAACTTTTACTCCAGTATTTAGAATTTTCTTTATTTAGTGCCTTTGCAAGAGGCAACCATGCCCAGCTTGCTCTATAAACTTGTTCAGCCTCATGCTCTCCTGAACTCTCCAGGACTAAGAAAAATTTGCTTTTCACTCGTTGGGAATAAAGGCAGAAGTTCTGTTCAGAAAATAGCTATATATGTGCTCACTCAAAATAGTATATAGGTTACTGATATCTCTACAAAAACAAAGAACATTTGTGCAAAAAGGAAAACTGATCTTGTGACTCCTGAATTTTAGCTGTGAGGGTTTGAACCGCTCCTTGTAGCAGTATGTCCCCATGGAGAGACACCTTACAGGTCCCTTTTTGCCTTGTCCCCTTTGGGCTCGAGTTTGTGCTCCAGGCAGCGGGTGTGCCCTGCTGCCCCGTGCTCTCGGTGCTTGCTGGCTGCCTCCTCCAGCCAGCCGTGCCCCTGGCAAGGTCTCCGTCCTCCCCACCATCCCAGTGGGCCCATCTCTGCCTGACAGCAGCCACCACGACAAGGTAGAAAAGTCCCTCCCTTTTGACAGCAAAACCCGAATAAGGCAAAACTAAGAAGGCAGATTTTATCTGGTAACAGGGCTCTGCTGTTTCATGTCTCTGTTTTGAGTGAGAGCAGGGGTGATGCCAGATGGAGAGATACCACAGGACACAGGCAGCCTTGGCACAGCCTTTCCCCAGTGCTTTCTGTGCTTGCCTCAGACAGTACAGGTCAGAGCCCCTCCGTGTGTACCCAGCCCTCTCCAAGCAGCCAGCTCCCATCCTCTGCCTGTAGCCCCAGGTGTCCCTGTCTCAGTCTGCCCTCACATCTTGTCATACTCCAGAGACCACAAAGAGCCCACTGCTCGCAGACTGAATAGGTAAAATAGCCCTTTGCACCCTCTCTCTCCTACACAGCCATGCCAAGGGAAAGGTGGCTGGTCAGTAGGGATCCTGAAACTGTTTGCCACAAAATTTCTAGCCCTGTCATTTGCTTTGAGATTATTCCCTTTTTCTCTGTGTTATGGAAAAAAATTTAGAAGAAAATAAGAAAGTGAACTGGTTTTGCATTTATTCAGATTTTTTTTCCCTAAAAATCTAAGCCTTCATGAAGCAGAAGAGAAAATCCTGGACAAAACAAATCAGTAAAGCTACCCAGGGAAATTTACACCATTCCATAGCTTTGTTTTCTTATTCTCTGGTAAACTGAATTTATAAATTGAAGGGAAGGCATAAAAATAATCAATGCTTTCTAGAGCCATTATTGGAAACACCTAATGACAAACAACTCTATTAGTAAAAAAAACCCCAAGTCTTAGTACTGTAGCTTTCTGCATTCTTATGTTGGTTTTGCTGTGTCCCTGGTCAATAGAAGCATAGTTTATGATAATTTTTAAAAATTACAGTGTTTACTGTATGGAATCATAAACAGTGGTAGAACAGATAGAAAAAATAGGGCTTGGGAGCTAAGGAGAAATAATGATTGTAAACAGCCTGGACATATCCCTTCTTTATTCCAAATGAGATTGTTGCCCGTTAAGCACGATTTTATATAGTGCTTGGTTGCCATCCCAATATGTAACATTTAAACTACTAAAATGATGTTTTCAATACAGAGTGTTCTCTAGAAAAGAGTCTGATCCAAAGCCACTTTATGTAAGGAAATTTTCCTGTTGATTGGAACAAATGAAGCCAGGAACAAGGACGACCACTACAAGTGGACAGAAAACTAAGAGGAGATATAGCAGCAGTAATCATCTACATAAAAAGGTTGCAGGAAAAAGGAAGGGGGCAATCTATTCTCCACTTCCAGGGCAGACAAGATAAAAATAACAGACTTAAGTTGCAAAAAACCTTGTGTTTCACAAGAAAAAAAAGATGACAACTTGTGAGCAGTAAAGCACTGGACTTCACAAGATGAAGCAGTAGTCTCTTTCCCCGGAACAGCTTTCTTCAGAACAGCTACCTGACAGCTCTGAGGACTGGCTGAGGCACATCTGGCTCTGCTTGGGCACTGAAAGGCCCCTACCTGCCTCAATTCTGGCAACTCTTCCACTATTCCAAATTGCAGCGGCTGGCTGCAAGATGAGAAACCACAAATCCTTCCGTGGTCACCAGTACCTAATCCTCCTCTGTTTCACAGGGAAAGGCATGGGAGATAATGCAGTTATCAGCATTACTCTTATCCTGAAATGTAGGAAGAGGATCATCATTATGGAAAGGTACTGAAATCTGAGACAAGTGGGGTCCTTGCCACCCCCACAGCTCCCCCACTACACCCCTTGCTGCTTCTGGTAAAGCAGACACACACACATCGTAGGAAAAGCTGTGGGCTTAAAATGGACTTTTGCCTAACAGTAAATGAAACAGACAGCAACATGATCAGCACTATTCAGGAGATTTAGAGGCCTAATCCTGACTGGAAATGAAGCCGTGACTGCATAATGCCACTTCTGAAAACAGGACCTGAATCTCAGGTGACGTAGGAACCCTTACAAATCCTATTGCACATTTAACCTAAAATAAGAGCCAGTACACTGCCATTCATAAGGAAATTTTACGTCTCTTTTTACAGTCCTACTTGTCATTTGGGTGCTAAACACATATATTTCATAAAGAGTTGATAAAGAGTTAATGTGCATGTTAGTACATAGTAAATCAGTTGTTACGGAGTCCAGCCGTTGTGCAGGTTGCTTCCAAGTTTGGCCTGCAGCCATCTACGGCACCTTCAACTGATGAGCTAATAACCTCTGCAATACACACCATCCACTCCTTGAGCCACCTATGCTTTCAATCTATCATTTATTACCTTTTCTAAACTATAGATAGACCCTTAATATAAAGAATGACCATTTTATGTTTGCTTGCCTGAATATATATGAGCACTCAGCCACATCATTAAAATAATTTTACTGCTAAGGCATACCTAATATTCCGAACAGATAGAGCAGAATTTAAATTAGGGGGAAAAAAGAGATGGTGATTCCTTACAGAAAGGTTTGGAGATGTGACAGGAAAGAAGAAAATGGATTTGTACAAAATAACAAGTCCATAAAAATGTGAACTTTATTGAAAAGTTTTCTGAGCTTTGACAGACTCTCAGTTTGCTTTTAGCTTTAATTACGGTTTTGCATTATCCTTGCAATTTCTGTGTTCTCCTGACCACTGGAGTAAAACTATTGAAATACCACCACTAACATACCCAGGTGTTTTTAAATCAATGCCAAAGCTTACAAAAAGTCAGGTTTCTATTCCAGAAGAAAGTACATGCTTCCTACAGTGCCAAAATGCATCAGATCAGGGAGAACGGGTAATTAAGGCAGCTCAGAACAAAAGAGGAAGAAGAAGGTTTTGTTAAAAATCCTAACCAAATACATGCATGTATCTTTAATTTTTGTAAAGGCTCAGGTCTGGAGTCATAGGACAGGAGAGGGAAACCTCCTTTGTTTTCTACAAACATATCTCTCATTTCATGATTACCAAGAGAGGTCCAAATCCATGACTCAGAGGGAAATATAAACAGTTCAATGTCCTCAGTGCTTTAAAATGGCTTTCATAAATATTTGGGTGGCCAAGCTTTGCAAACAGGCACAGAGACATGAGAACACAGGAGGGTACCACTGCTCAGAGAAACAAAGGACCGTTTTTTGAGTCTCCCTTTGCCTACCTCAACATAAATAGTCCTTCACTGCAGCTGGGTTATTGCTCCTTATTCGTGGTACTCTGACACTACTGTGGTTTTCACTTAAATTCAGCTTTGCGCTAAACGAACGCTGCATTTGTCTCCAGCATTTACAGACAGATTTTCATCTTACCTGAAGACCAGCCCATGAAATTCTTTTTGCTGGGTGGCATAGTGGTGGTGGGCATCCAGCTATCCTCTGGTGGAGAAAGTGAAGCTTATTCCTTTCACCTCTGTCAGTCTTGGTGGAAAACTCAGTCCTGGCAATTTAACTCACCCTCTTCGGTGACCCCCCTCTCAGCTGGAGAAGTGTCAAGCCTGAAAAAAAAAGACAAAAGACATTATTCTGAGAAGGTGAGAGACACGGGAGCTGCCTTGGAAGCCCTTGGTGGGGGCTTGCACGCCAAGTATGAGATTTGACAGTATCTCCCCCTTGCCCTTCAGTTTACCACCTGCTCTGCTCTGCTGGAAGGATTCAATTCTTTTGCAAAACACAAAGCTGTGAAACTTCAGAAATTAAATCCATGCAATGAGATCCTCTTGCCTTCTTTTTCACAAAGCTGTCAAAATAATGATGTATTCATGGTGTTTTACTTGATGTGTGAAATTTCCAGCTCACAGATATGAATCAAAGCATTCTGTGCTATTTATCCTCTCAAAAGGATTTTGAGCTGCTTTCTTTTAATAGATAGAAACTATAATTTTAGAAGGTGGGTAGTGAAACTTCTCTTTACACTTGAATGGACAGCTCAAGGTGATAAGAGAAGTGCTTGGGAAGCACAGCAAGCAAAAATATTTTATGTCCTGTTACACTACGGCCATTCCACATCTTGTCTGATTTAAGGGAGAAGAAGCTGAAGTGGAAGAATGCAGAGGATATGTGCATACAGCCATGTATATCCAGCATTGTTCTCCCCTGGGAGATGCATACTAATTGCAATGTCGCAATTCAGAGCAGGGAAGTGGCAAATCCGTGCCATTATTGTGTGTCTTTGTCTTAGCCAGACGTGGCACCACAAGCTCAGCTGCGCTGCCCAGCTTTATTGCAGTGAAGCAGCCACCTTCTTCAAGGCAGAGGCTTTGGGATACCTTTAACTCACAGGCAGATAATAAGCAAAAAATACTTCAGCAGAATCTGTTCAGGCTAACACTGTCAGTAAAAGATCCATTTCTGTTCCTCACTGAACTTTAAAACACATCAAAAACCAGTAAAGAGTTACACTGGCTTTGCCTGGGAGTGTATTTACTATTTCTTAATTTATTTCTGCACTGAGTGCAGTCACATTAGAGTGGGAAAACATCAGGCCATGCATACAAAATGCATGATGAACTGCAAAGTTGGGCCAAAGCTCCCAGCTGGGTAAACCAGTGCAGACACTTTGCTTTTTTGGACTTGGATGGATTTAGAGCCAGCTCAAGACCAGACCGTATTGCCACAGAGATTAGAATCCATGGGAATGGTTTTCCTCTTGCATTTGCTCTTCTTCTCAAGCTCATCACCACTCTCAATCATATGTGGGACTGTGCAATGCAGGTGTCATTTAAACAGCATTTCTTAACACTAAATGAAGATGGACTGAACCAGGTTTTGGGTGCCACTCTACTGTGGATTTGTATTACCGGACTGAATAATCAAAAAAATAAAAGGTACTCAGAATCTATAGAAACTAATTGAGAATCTTCTTTGCTGGGCAGCAGGTTGAACTTGGTTTTTTTAAAATGTCTTTTATAGAATTTGAACTTACTGAGTTTCAATAATGACGGAAAAGACTACAACATCAATGATTTTAAAAATACCTGTCATGTGACTTTTCTACATACTACTCATAAATGTAAATATTTTTGCAAATGTGCAGTTCTTACCAACAATTTATTTTCTATTCCAGAAAAATCTTTTAACACAGCTGCAGAAGATGTACTGCTTTATCTTGAGATTTCAAACCACCTGAACAACCAATTACGTTGATTGAAGATTGGTTGTTTCCTTCACCGATTTCCCACCAATCAGGATAACATCACTGCACAGGTTTCTAATCAGGATTCATTCAGGTGGATGCAAAAAGGTTTATGAGGTCTTCTCTTGGATTACTTTGCACTATTCTTTAGGATAAGAGGCTTGACTTTTAAAAAATAAAATAAAATCAGCTCGTAAGAGCAAATTATATACGAGTGATATACAGAAAAAAAGGTAATTGCACTTACAGGAATAGTTACCTGAGGATAGAATGTTCTACAAAGCATCTATCTCCTCGGTGTAACCTTTTACAGAACAGTCCTGTAAAACTGAAAACAAAAAAAAGTCTTCATAGGACTTCTCAGTCTCATTACATGCTTTAAGAACTAAATTCCACCTATAGAATTTTACACACAGCAGAAACATACCCAGTTATTTCCCCTAATTAATTCTGTTGGCTTTGTATTAATTTAAAGAGGACCTTAATGAATGTCATGAAAATCTTACGTATTTCCTCCCTGTCTTCAGAGACTTGAGTTTAACAAAAAAAACCTAGCATAACATTTAACTTCAGACACAAGGGAAACTACTGAAATGGCTGTTCAGCTTCTACCTGAATTTATTGGTGCTCTTTCAAATGGCAATGCTGACGGCTGTTTTTCTTTCATAAAAGATGGGGCAAATATCTTGACATGCTGCTGGAACTGGTAAGCAGCTCCCAGGCATGCCTACGGCAGCAGACCAAGTTAATTCCATGCCTGTCATCAGACCTTGCAAAATTGGATGTCATGTGCTGAAGCAAGTTATGGCATCTGCAAGGCATTTTCCTACTGGAGATTGTGTCTTGCAGCAATGTGACATGAGACACACTGGGAATTACCCCCAGTCTGCACCTCACAGGCTTTGCAGTTCCTCCTTTCTGCAGCTCCTAGTGTAGACCCTTTAGTATATTCATAAGCCCGTATGACCTTGAAATTTTAGGAGGTTCAGTTCTCCAAGTATTCCCTCTCTATCAAGATTGAGGTCCAGGCACTGAGTTTAGCAGTCTGCCATTTTCCAGTGTTATTAAGTGCAAAAGACTCAATTGTTTTTCACTCTTTCACCTCTCTTTAAGACTATCCAAAACCAGCAGCAAACCTTGACAGGTCAGGAATTACTGACTCCTTCTTGAAGGGCACTGTATCTAAATGGACATGGAGAAGATTCCTTATAATGAAGATTCCCCCAGTAGAAAGTCTATTTATTTATTAAGCAAACTATTTAAAAAATTTCCTTAGGCATCCCTTAATGATGAACCACTTTGATTAATGCAGTTCATTTTTTTATAAGATATTCTCATATTTGATACTGGTTTTGCTCTCCACTTTCTCTCTCTAGCAAGGCTGTTGCATTTTTTTTT